>CM018682.1:15494249-16094249 GCA_009363875.1 Mikania micrantha | reverse complement strand
ATCATCGCCTAATCGATTCAATATTAGCTCCCAGATTTCCTCCGGCAATTCCTCGTAATTGAATTCCATCGTCTGATCCGGCGATTGACTGCTCGATCAAAAAGCAAATATCTTCAACAATCGGATTGAACTCTGCGAATTGTGTGATTGAGGTACAAGTTTACATGAACAAACACACAGTGTGAGAGGATAGAAGTTGATTTCTGTTGCAGGAATGTTGAAATTGGAAAGCTTTTGGCAATTAACCAATTAATTATTAATGACATGGAGCCTCACGATCACATTATTTATTTACGCCGCGGTGTTGCCTAATCTTTTATTTTTTTTATTTAATTTAATTTAATTATATTATATTCGATTTCCCCCAAAAATCTCGTTGCACGATTTGAATTTTGAAATAAGTCGTTTGAATTTATTTTTGAATTTTTTGGAAAAAAAATCTATTTTATCTTTAAACAATTCAAAAATAATTGTTTCTATATCCAAGTTTTAACGTAAAACGTCACATTTATGTTATTAGTGAGTTGATTAAACAAATGAAAAGAATCACGAAAGAAAATTAAGAAAAGAACATAAACAATGTAAAAATAATAATAATTGTATTTGATGTTTTAAAGTTTGGAAAAGAAAGTTAAGATTTTATAAGTTTCAAAATAGAGTGTTTCGTTTTTGAATCGGATTCAAAAAACTCGAAATTTGATTTGATTTTAATTTAAAAATCATTAATTCAAAATTCGGTTCGAATTTTCAAATTTGAAAGCTAAATTCAAATCAAATCAACTTAAATTTGGTCTGAATTTAAATCATCGTCAAAAATCCAAAATTTGAAATTATTCAATTCGATTTATTCGAGTAAATTAAAATTTGATTTGTTGAACATCTATATTTCAAAGTTGAAACAAAAGAAAATTAATTATACAATTAAATCCTCATTTATGTTTTATAATTAGCAGTGATGTTAAAACCAGACCGTGCTAGGAATTGGTTCAAAACAAGGTGTTCGGGCCGCTCTCTATTAAACCGACTGATACTGGTCGGACCGGTTGAACATGTGAATCGGAGAGCGGTCATAATGATTTTCCCCCCTCTCCTAAAATCAAAGGATATAATAGCAAAACTAAACCTATATATTTTTTAAGAATGACAAAATGCATATGTTTGTTTAAACATTAATAATATTTTTTCAATGTTTCATGACTGTATAATTTTTTTATTAAATTCAGAACGACCAGTGAACCAGTAATATATCTGACTTTAAACATTAATAATATTTTTTCAATGTTTTATGACTGTATAATTTTTTTATTAAATTCAGAACGACCAGTAAACCAGTAAGACATCTGACTTAATGTCTAGTTTAATTATAATCATATTGACAATAAGTTAACTAATAAAATATTATGATAAATGATAAAAAAATTCTATATGTGTTTCTTTTACTTTCTAAAACATAGATATCTATACAATTTCATTCTACTTCTATTCATTTATTTTCTTGAAAATGAAAAACAAATGACATAAAACTAAAGCTAAAGCTGTAAATAAAGTGTACAATACAAATATCTAAGTTAGTATAATCGACATATATAAAACTAAAGTTGTTCTTTATAACATGCTGTATTAATTAATTAAATACATTCAATATATAATATATAATTTACAACCTAATAAATCGATTAAATAAACACACTAAAAGTAATACAAGCATATTCCTTACGCTGCCGGTGCCGGAGACTTTACAATTTTCTGTTTGAACATGTGGTTTCTTGGATGTTAAATTTTTTTTAGTGGGTTTTCTATTTTTATTTTTAGTGTTTCTAATTAAGTTGTAACAGAACGAGCGACTTCCACTTTTTCCATACTAAAGTAAAGTCGTCACTCTCGTTACAACTTAGTAAAGACAATAATTAAAAAAAAATCACCAAAAAATCATTTTAACATCCAAAAACTTAGCTATTCTAAGTTCTAACTAAAAAAACCCATTTGTGGCGCGAGATCCATAGGAATCGATCTCGTGTTTCTGGCGCTCAAAACTAATGTTGTATTTTTGCTATTGGATTCTCATCTGCTGGTGGTGGCAATATGATTTCCGGCGAGTCCACTTTTGCCCCCGGAAACGGCGTTGTCGATTCCTCCGGCGGTGTAAATATAGGAACAAGTGGTGGTAACAGAGAGAAGTCCGGCGGATTGGTCTCGTAAGTCGGCGGTGAGAATGATATCGGAACAACCGGTGGAGGATTTATATCAAGATCCGGCGGCGAAAATGATATCGGTACCAGTGGTGGTGGTTGAAAGGGATCAACAGGTGGTAGTTCAGGTACTGCCGGAGGAAGTATATAGTCTGGTGGTGGAGATAACATAACCGGTGGTGGAGGTGAAGGGACTAGTGGTGGTGGTGGTGGTGACGACGATGGTGGAGGAGGAGACGGAACCAAAGGAGGTGGTGTTGGTAGCGACGGTGCAGGTGGTGGTTGTGGAACTACCGGAGGTGATGGTACCGGTGGTGGTCGGCGAGGGGACGGCCGAGATGTAAAAGGATTGTTTGGAGAGTCACGTGAGAATGGCCACTGGCCACATCTACCAAACAGATACTCATATAGTGGATCACAATACGATGATCCATCACCACCAGTTCTAGATCCGGTGCCACCCGAACTTCGTCTAGCACCACCACGGTTACTAGACGCGGTTCGGGCTGGACTTTGCTCGTCAACATCAAATTGACGATGATGTTCTCGCATGGTAGATATCAGTTCTGAAGTAGAATAAGGGACAAAGAGCGATAGAAGACATATCAACGCTAGAATGTGTTGTGCCACCATAATCTACTGCTAGGTGTGGGAGCTATTGAGATGTTTTGGTGCATGATACGATGACAATTGATTGACAACAAAAGAGCATTTATAGCTCCAGTTAGCTTGACAAAATATACGGGTTAGGTAAGGGTTAAAACGGCTTCGGGTTAAAATAGGCGCGTGTCAGAACGAGTTTTAAGGAAAATCAATTTTTGTATAAATATATTGTTTATAAAAAAACATTAATGTAGTTTAAGTCAAAATGTGTTATACGTTGTAATTAAACAAATAGTCCATTAAAATAATTTTTAATGATTTTCTTATCAAATATGTTATTAATCATTTTTAAAAGTTTGAATTTATTACACTCACATAGTTTTTATATTACTTATTTTAACATGTATTGTATTAAAGTGTTACCCATCTTAACTTATTTTATGTTATGATGTTACCCATTCAACCTGTTATATAATAACTGTTTACTCAAACTAACTCATTTCTTTCGATTTGGGTGAAAATTGTCACCACAAAGCTCCAGTTTCAAGGATCATTTTTCTTGAAATATAATTAAACTAGGTTATTAACCCGTGTATCACACGGATTTTGATATAAAATATTAAATATTTAGTAATGAAAATTTAGCGATTATAAAACGATATTTTTATATAAAATGATTAAATTACATATTAATAATTTTTTTAAGTAATAAAAAATAATTAAAAACTTTAATCATTATACAAATGATATATGACCTTTTAATGTGTAATAATTGATATCTTTGAAATAACTAACATTAATTACTTCAGTTTCTATTATATTAAAAACTAACTTTTATAAATCAATAATATAAAATATAATTTTTCTAATTATTAAAGTTCAACGACTCAATTTAAATTAGCGTTAAACATAACGGAACGAAAATGTAACTTTTTCTATTATTTTTATTACTTCAGAATTTAAATAAATTAAAAAACGTCGTTAGATGATAAAAATCTCATTGTTTAAAAACTCCTTTTATAATATATTTTATTTTAAAAAACATTTTTTTAAGATAACTTTTTTTTTTTACATAAATTTTGTTTTTTGAAAATAAAATATTTCTTACTTTAAAAATTTTGATTTTAGAATTTAATTTATGCTTTATAATAAAAAGATAAATAAGATATTAGTTATTAATATTATATTATTTAATAAGTGAAATAATTTATTTAATAAGAGAGATAATATAGTTATTTAATAAGAGAGAGAATTAAGTGGAGTGATAAGGAGTTGACATGTGGCAATATTAGTTTAATGATGTGACATGTGGCATTAGTAATGTAGGAGGGTGACAAGTGGCAAAATTGTTACTCTTTTATTATAGAGTATAGATATAGATGTTATATTTATCTTAAACACGAAAATTGATGGGCATAAATGTCTGGGTAAAATTAAAGAGGAGTTTGGCAGATTGGATTGGATTCAAAATTGAATGAGAATGGTTTCCCTAGTTTTACGTGCCACGTTACAATGATTCAACGTAGCCATTTTCACCTTTAATCTACACGTATATATGCTAAGTTATTTATTTATTTAAAGTTCCATATTTTTTATGGGCGATGAAGCAATATATATATTTCAAAGAAACATACAAATTAAACTTTGCTTTATTTTCATCTAAAAAACTTTGAATATTGAGTTCCTTCTTCACTTTATTTTCATCTGCACATTAAAATTTGTTTTATTTTCGTTGTTTTTATTGACAGAAATTTGTTAACAAAATCGCTTAGACTATCTATGCTTAAATCATGAGAAAGATGGACATTCATGATCTCTTCAATTTTCAAATTGGTCACACTTTGGTAGTGATGCAGTTTTGAGTGTGATCAAACGACTCAGAACAATAAGATCAGTGGCGAAGCTTGACCGGAGACATAGGGGGGGCGAAACTTTGCCACATATAAATTTTTTTCCCTAACAGCCTAACGCTAATAGTTAAATGTCCGGGTTGGCGATTCGGGTCGGGTCGGGTCAAACCGTCAAACAATAAAAAGTAGATTTTTTTATAACAAACAAAGATTTAAATAATTATCATGATGAATGAAAAAGTTAAGTACCTTAAAGAAGGTTACAACTCAGCGCGACGACCTTTAAGATTCTTAAATTCATCGATTATGGATTCCGACCCAAAGTTTTCGGCAATTTCCTTCTCTATGTAAATCACCAAGCTATTCGCAAGATAATCATCTGACATCTTATTACGAAGACGATTCTTGAATATTTTCATTGCTGAAAACCCTCTCTCTATTGTTGCAGTCGAAACCGGAAGTGTCAGAATTAACCGAATCACTCTATCAACCAAATAGTATGTTTCATGTTTCTTAGTATCCACAAGACTTTTGCATAGATCAGAAATTGTTGATGCACCACTTAAGTTAATATTCTTTGACTTCTCAATATTAAAAATTTCCAACTGATATTGTAACTGAATCTTCTCTTGATCGGTAAAATCTTGAGGATAATACTTTTCAACAAGAAGACAAATCTCATCAAGATTAATCTCTTTTGAAGATAAACTTGAACTAAGAGATAACAACTCGATCGTTTCCTCGTTAAATCTACTATTCAACTCATGTAGTTGTTTGTCTAATGTGGCATTAAACAAATCTACTCGGTAATAATGTCCAAATGTAACATGAAGATCTTTTTTCCGAGGTCGATACCGAGTTGAGGTGTATGGAGCTTCCATATTTGGCAAATCTATTTGAAGTTTATTACAAAAGAAAGTTACCTTTGCAAAAAAAGAATCACATCCATTGTTTCTAAAAGTGTTCAGATTATCCTTTGTTGATGAAACTAACTCTGTTAGGCGCCAAAATATCCTCATTCAGGTTATTTCAGGATCCGGGATATTTCAGGATCCAGGATATTTCGGGATCAGGGATATTTTCAGAATATGAATATTACTAACAATTATCTCTGTTATTTAATCTTTATTGCGAGATTTCAGGAAATTTCAGGTTGAATATTGACTGCTCCTATTATCAAGGAAACGTGATGCAAATAGCTTTGACCACTATGAAGAAAATGGGAAGTGGCTGATTTGAAGAGGTCTTCCATGATGAAAACGTGCCGGAATAATAGGAACTGATTTGTGAACATTGTAAAACGTCTATAATAGATTTGTAGTATAAATATTGAGGCAATGGATCGATATAGGACACTGGCGATCGAACGAACACACAACATTCACTGATTTAGCATTATAGTATCGATTACATTGTGCTCTTTCTATTGTATTATCTTAATTTGATTATTAATAATACTAGGCAGAGTGACGATTGTCACCTCCCGAGGTTTTTATGCCGGCAATCCTAAGGGATTAAGGGCTTTTCCTCGTATAAATCTCGTGTGTATTGCTATTTTTCTGTTTGGTATATTCAAATATCCTCAGGGATATTCAGGGATATCCTGAACATATCCTCAGTATATTCAACATATTTGTTTGTTACACACAATACCCCATTTTTCTAATTCGGTTTTGCTAAAAGTTAATCTTGTTAATTTTTACCCGAAACATATTTGGCAAATCTATTTGAAGTTTATTACAAAAGAAAGTTACCTTTGCAAAAAAAGAATCCCATCCATTGTTTCTAAAAGTGTTCAGATTATCCTTTGTTGATGAAACTAACTCCATGGCATTAAGAATATCCTGGGATTTCTTTTGTAGTGCTTTAGAAAGATCATTGGTTTTTCCCATTAGTTCCTTCATCAAGTGAAGAATAAACACAAACTCGAATGATTGCAAGTAACCGTAAGCTGTGTCAGCATCTCCACGTTGTGAATGAGTAGTATGAGATAAGTCTTCAATAATTCCCTGTAGAACAACTCGAATAACATCAAACATTTCAATCAAACTACAAACGGACTTAAAATGGGAACCCCAACGTGTATCACCAGGTCTACTTAATGTCCTAACTTGATTTAGTCCCGATCCCGATCCAATTTCACCCAAATCTAACAACTTTTGAATCTCATCTGCTTTTGCCTTTTGTAACTCATCATGACGCTTACTAGAAGCACAAACAACATTAATTGTAAAAACCAAGTTTGAAAAGAATTGGTGCACTGGAATAATTTCAGTTGAAGCTGAAACCAAGGCAAGTTGCAACCTGTGAGCAAAGCAGTGAACATAATTTTGCACAAGGACAATAATCACGAACAAGTGCTTGTAATCCGTTCCATTTTCCTCTCATGTTACTAGCACCATCATAGCCTTGACCACGAATTTTTTGAACATCAAACTTATGTTGCAAAAGTTGATTCCACAAACAGGTTTTCAATGTTAATGATAAGGTATCCCTAACATGAACCAAATCTAAAAATCTTTCTCTTACGATCCCTTGTGCATCAACAAACCTCAAAACTATGGCCATTTGCTCTTTTTTCGACTCATCTCGTGACTCATCAACCATTACACAATAGTATGAATCCCCCACTTCACTACGAATATGGCATCTAACTTTATTTGCAATTATATCTAGAATTTCTTTTTGAATGTCACTAGAAGTATATTTTGAATTATACGGAGCGCTCTCTAATACAACTTTCGCAACTTCATCATTATAAGAAGCTAAAATTTTTAGCATTTCAAGAAAATTACCCCGATTCTTAGAATTAGTAGATTCATCATGTCCACGTAAGGCACAAGCTTGGTATGTCAACCAACGAACTACATCAATCGAAGTTTTTAATCTTAAACGGTTCTTTAATATTTGTTCTTGACTTTGTTTTTCAAAGACATTTCCAATGTGTGTTGCTTGGTTTAGCAAATTTTCACTATAAGTCACAGCATTTCTATGTTGAGAAGAATCAATGTGGTTCAAGAATGCACAATTTTTCCCATCATTAACTTTTTTCCAATTGTTAAAACCTTTAACAGTAAATGCATCATATCCGTTGCACACATTTGGTTTATCATTGAACAAGTAACAAAGAAAACAATAAGAAGCATTTGTTGTTGGTGAATACTCTAACCAACTAGGAAACATCTTGAACCAAGCATTTTTGAATCTACGTTGCTTTTGATCTTTAGGATACTCTTTAAGATAGATTTGGTATGGTCCTAAATTCAAATAATCCTGTCTTACTTGTTCTCTTAAATTAACCGGACGATCAAACATTTGCATTCGTTTAGCCGGATCTCTTTCTAAATTGTTATCAACCACTTCTTTACCAATTGGAATACCATGGTTAAGATTCACTACATTAACCGGATGATCCGGCTCACTAGTTTAACATCTTTGACGTTTTTGTTTCTCTTGACGTGCCTTATCACTCTCTTCATCAACAACTTGTTTCTTAAAAAATGAATCAATAGTTTTCCCTTTCCCCATGATATACCAAGAATCCAACACTTAATTTATACCTAAAAAATTTGAACAAAAATCAAAACCCTAAAATCTAAATGTTTACATTCACTAACAAATTAACAACACCCTACAATTAACCTACTCAAAAAACTTAATCAAAGCAATAACAACAAAGTGAGATGACGAAATTATTACCAATTCACGCAAGGAACAAGTGTAACATCACTGTACTTTCGGTTGTCCGTACGTCCGTACATTCGTACGAATGTACTGTTACGACCGGAGATTTATAATTATTAATGATGATGAAATGATTGATTGACGTTACTGATATTATCACTGTTGCTGGTATGCATGTTTATAATTTATTATACGCGTAAACCACGGGAAGTTTAGTTGTGATACAACCAAACAGATCCGTAGTGTTTATCGCAGTTACTTATTACTGATAATGATGGATTATTGGTCTGAGAATGGAATTGGGATGGAACTGGGAGTTTGATAGAGTCTGGTTACTAAACATAGTCAAGGACCCATGGACATGGTTTATCGAAATAGCGATGGGACGGTGGCTAGGGCAGTTGCGACTGACCCTTACATATGCCCTATATATATGCATATTTCGGTCTATCATGGATGTGTCAGTGACTAGGGTTTAGTGGGGTTTTGGTTTGGGAATTAATTACGCGAAGTGAGGTTACGATCATTATTTAAACGCGAATGTTGATTCAGAAATATTAACTTGATAATGTATTCGCGTGAGTGACGATTCACACGAATATAATTATTAAGAATAATATTCTGAAACAATATTCCATAAATCGTAAATCAAATTGAAATACGATACGAACGTTGGATTCGCAAAGGTGACGATCTTTACGAATGCGTACGCGAGTAACGTGTTTCGACGAGATATTTAAATAATATTAAACGATATTAATTTAATAATCAAAAACTAAAAACGTTTGTTAGGAATCACAACTTAAATCGTTTCAAACAAATTTAATTATTAATTAATTGACTAACGAAAATGAAACGGAATCAGTTTATGAAACAATTTATTTAAAACCATTCTATTTAATACGAAACCTATTTATTTTAATGTCCTACGTGTTAAATATGTTTTCGTTAAAAACCGAGCATAAACGATCATTTATTTTATTTTATCGCGTTAAAAACGAGACCGGACACGGGGTAATAACACGCGTTATAAGAAAGAGTTTTCTTTCTTTCTTCTTCATTTCACCAAATCACTCTCTCTCTCTACTCCTCTATTTTCGTCACCTTCACAAGACCCAACTTCTCTCTACGATTGCGAGCTCGTTTCTTGACGGAATCACGTGATTCTTGGCCCTAAACGACCACAAGAACAAGGAGAACAAGGAAGTACAGGAAGATCTCGAGTTGGAATCACGAATCGAGGTAAATCTGAGTATTACTTTTCGGTTTTGGGTGGAAACTTCATTTCGAACGTAGTGATCAACTTTTACATTATATATGGGTGTTGTGTGTGTTAATCGAGTAGTAAATACCTCTGATGGACCTCAAACGAATCTGGGATGGTTAGGGCTTGATATTGATGATGAACAGATCAAGAAGATTGCAGGTTCGTGGGATGTTGCTGGCGACCGAACCCTTGCGAACCTAGGTCTCTCTGGGCGAACCTTCTTTGGGCTGGAAACTATAAGGGCCGAACCCTGGGCCTTGGGCGAACCGTCAACCTAGCCGAGCCTTTGGCTCACGAACCTTGGCCAAGCCACGAACCATTTGACAGCACAGGCCGCGAACCCTTGTCCTTTATATTGGCCGAACCATGGCCATGCATGAAGCCGAACCCTAGAACTAAGGAGTCATGAACTTTATGTGCTTGCATGGCCGAACCATAGTTCAAGCCGAACCCCAGGGTGGCACCGAACCTGTTACTTTGGTTGAGCCATGGAGTCACGAAGCTAGGGTGACCGAAACTATCATGTAAGCTAGCCGAACCATGGCACCTGTTAAACGAACCCTTACCCAGCTCTACGAACCCTCTAAGGCCGAACTTGGTAAATTGTGGGCCGAACCTAGGGCAGCTAGGTGAAAGGTTCGCTGCCCTTAGGGGCAAACTAAGCCAAATCCTGTTCAACAAAGAGAATTAAGGGTTAACGGGAGTTATAATTAAATAGGTACACTTATACATACATATATGTATAACCGTGCCTGTATGGGGACTTTGATTAACACTTTTATTTAAGAACATCAACCTTAAGTTATGAAATGTTATATAATGGGAAGGTTTATGAAAATAACCTAATTATAATCTGTTAAACTATAACGTTGATGGTGATGAATTGATATGGGTGGTTAAGGGAATTAAGCATGCATGCATGCATATAAAAGTGTATGTAGGGTATAAGGATGATACCTTTATAAATGGTAAACTTTTGAATCATCAATTAAAGGTACTCATGTATTGAACAATTTAAGATAATGAGTTAAGTGCTATCATAGGTTGAATATTGACAAACCCTGGGTGACATCACTTAACTTAGAAACGAATAAAACTAAGCCCACAAAGTACCTATGGGTTTAAATTGAATCATGATAAACATCTAATACTATTAAAATGCTTGCACTTATAAACACAAACACATATTAACTACAGATCCTTGAGTTGCCTTGAGTTTACATACGCGAGTGCGCAGTATACGAGAACCCAGATCTTAAGGACTTCAGGTGAGTTCTCATAACCTCCCTTTCTTTAAACTGTTTTGGTTTTAAAACTCGGAGGTGAAGCATGTATACCAAATTAAATATTGTTTTGATAACACAAGGTTAATACCTGTTTATCAATATGATATTCATAATTATAAATTATCATTATTATTGGATTGTCTCTTATAATTATATATCCGTGTAAACATTGTCGTTGACTTCGGTCAATAACAACAATTACATGTATTGCCACAAACTCCGTGAATCATTGCTTTTAACTTCGGTTAATTGCTTTGATATCATGTATTGTCACGTGGATGTTGTCCACTACGTGAATCATCGCCTTTAACTTCGGTTAATTGCTTTGACTTCATGTATAGCCACGTGGTTAGCTACCACTCCATGAATCATGTAATTAGCTTATGTTAATTACATAATGATCATGTATAGTCACGAACATTATTTGAGAATATAATTGATGAGAATGGTTGATTAGTTGTGGAGTGATTATCTATGTTTGACTATGATTATTTGTGATTGATTATGACTAATTGATTATGTGATTATGTGGTTGTGTATGTGTTTGACCGTTAAATTGGTGGATGTGTGTTGGATTATCTTATACAGGTATTCATATGGATTTTCTCAAGAAGATCATAAGTCTTATACTCGTTTTAAACAAAGCATTTTATAAAACCATTTTAAGCATAAACTTTTAAACTCATTTTACTAAAACGTTTTTAAATATAAAAACTTATGATTACTCACCAACTACTTTTGTAGTTGACACTTGATTTCTTACATGTTTCAGGTGATGGAGACAAGTAGGAAGGAAGAGATGATCTCTTCTATTTTTGGACATCATCATATAGGATCTTGGACTTAGTTAATTAACTAAATTTCTGGCGATTAGAGTTTAGTTAGTTTAACTAAATCTTTTGTGTATGTGATGTATTTGATTCATGATGAACATGATTTTTGTGTAATTAATTTGATGAATGGAATGTTATGTGATGATTTGATTTAGATGCCCACGAGCTTTTGAACAATCTACACATCCCTCGTGGCATCCCGACGTTTCCGCCATCGGTCGGGGTGTTACAGATTGGTATCAGAGCCTGGGTTATAGGGAATTAGGTTACTAGAAATGGTTGACCTAGTCTATAACCGTAGGATACCCTAGTATGAAGCTACTTCATACCTTAGTTAGTATATTCAGGATTTCATGCTTATGTGTTTATTACATGTTAACTGAACTCCTGTTATACATCTGATATGCATATACTGCTTATTAATTTCTTGCTTACGTGTGCCCTAATGATTCAATAAGGACATGCACGTGGTGTATCGTAAAGGTGGTGGGACGTTGGCTAGGGTAGTTGCGACTGACCCTTACATATGCCCTATATATATACCATTTACGGTGCATTAGGTGGATGTCAGTATTGAAGAATGTGGGAACTACCCGTTTGGGAAATTATCTGTTTAGGAAATTAACTGCTTAGGAATTATCTGCTTTAGAGAATTATTCATATGATTTATAAACTCCGGACAAGGACACACTCGTGGTATACTACAAAGGTGGTGGGACGGTGGCTAGGGCAGTTGCGACTGACCCTTACATATGCCCTATACATATACCATTTGTAGTATATTGGGGGTCTGTCAGTGTCAAGAACTTAGGATATTTTTAGGGATTGCTTTAAGGTTATGGTTGATGGTATGTTGGTCAAGGTTGGTTTGGATTGACTCATGGATGATCATACTTGATAAACGCTTATAAATTCATTTATGAGATACACTGATTGGACACGTAGGGTGCATAGGATTAACGAACAATATGAGTGATTAGTGATGGAATATGGACTTGGGAGATGATATAGACACTTGATAATCATATAAACGCATAGTGATGATACTAACACCTAGTGATTGTATGGACACTTGATGAAAATAAATTATAGGGAAGATATGAACACTTAGTGACAATAAAAACACTCAGTGATAATATGGACCCTTATTGATGATTATGGACATTGGGATTAGTATGGATTTTAGTAAACTTGGGCATTAGGGGAAACTTAATGTCAGGTGAACTTAGACATTAGGTGAACTTAGAAATAGGCAAACCTATATGTCAAGGTGAACTTAGACATTAGGCAAACCTAAATGTCCAAGGGAACTAAAGACCACTTCACTCAAAATTATCCTACTTAGGATAAGGTTTGTGAAGTGAGGCTATGGTAAGGTACATGATACACCCTAAATGCTAACAAGGGCATAATCGTGGTGCAATGGAACGGTGGTGGGACGATGTAGGGGAGATTGCGATCCACCTCTGCATATGCCCTATATATAAGCTTGTTGCATTGTATCGGGAGGTTGTCAGTGTTGGTATAGGGTGGGGAATGTATCAAACTTAGGAATAGTCAGTTAATATTAGTTATGACCAACTAGGACACTTAGAATAATATTAGGAAATTTATAAATGATTATGAGTTTAATGACAGATAGGAGAAGAATATAGTTCCTATATGTAATCCTAACTGTTTTAATGAACTCGTTTGACCATTGTTTGAAAAACTTACGTTGTAAACGGTAGTAACATGTTTCTAATTCCTCAGAAACATGCCGCCTCGCCGTCACAACGAAGATGACTCGAACAATGGGGATGCTAACAACAGTAATGCCAACTCTGGCATACAAGAGTTAGCCACACTTATTTCTGGATTGGTGAATCAGTTGACACAAGCCAATCAGTCTCTTACTCAGAACAGAGGTGGTGCAAACCCACCAACTTGCACATTCAAACACTTCAAATCCTGTAATCCACTGAAGTTTACGGGATCTGAGACTGCCACTGGGCTATTGCAGTGGTTTGAGAGCATGGAGAATACCTTCATCAACAGTGATTGCCCCGAGAACCTGAAAGTTCGTTATGCCACTAGTGTTTTCCAAAAGAGAGCACTAACTTGGTGGAATGGGGAGAAGCGAACTAGGGGAGTTGATGCTGCCCTAGCACTGACTTGGACGGAGGTCAAGAACTTGATGACCACCGAATTTTGTCTCGCAGTGAAATGAGGAAACTGGAGACTGAGTTCTGGGAACTCAAACAAGATAGCGGCGAGAATGTTATCTACAATACTCGTTTTCACGAGTATAGTCTACTGGTACCTCATTTGGTGACGCCCTTGGAGAGGGCCATTGAGAAGTACATTGGTGGTCTGCCCATGCAGATCCAAGACACTGTTTACGGGAGCAACCCCAAAACACTTGAGGCTGCTATCCGTTTATCTGCTACACTTGCTGATAACCACGTGAAGGCTGGAACACTCACACGGAAGGGATTTAAGAAGACCGACACCAAATCAGATGCGAAAGAGGCTTCAACTGAGGTCAAGACTGAACAAGGCAACTCAACCAAAAGCAGCAACAAAAAGAGGAAGGCCAGAAATTTCATGGTCACTGCTCCTGCTGCTAAATCTGCGCAGCAATCATTCAATAACACTACTGCAAGAAATTACACTGGGAACACTCCCCAATGTAATACTTGTAGATATCATCATGCACCTAACTTACCATGTCGCGTCTGCAACAATTGTGGCAAGTTTGGGCACTATGCTAATGTTTGTCGGAGTGCACCACAAGCACAAAGGATGCAACACGCACCGCTTGCACTGCCAGCTCCTCATGCACAACCTATTCCGGCTGTACCCATTCGCCAGGTACCTCAAGCACAGGCAAGAGCCTGTTATGAGTGTGGTGAAGTGGGTCACTTCAGGAATCAATGCCCAAAGTTGACCGGGAACAATCAGAGGGTGGCAAGAGGCCGGGCGTTCCAACTGAATACTCCAGCTGCTCAAGCCAACCAGGATGTGGTCAACGGTACATTTCTGATCAACAACTCTTATGCATCTGTCTTATTTGATTCTGGTGTCGATAGGAGTTTCGTATCATATGATTTTGAATACTTGCTTGGTAGAACACGTACATATTTAGATAAACCGTTTAACGTGGAGGTGGCTGACGGAAACACTATTGATATTGACACTGTTATTATCGGATGTACTGTGAACTTAAATGATCACGTTTTCCCGATAGATCTTATACCTATGCATCTTGGTAGCTTTGACGTTATCATAGGCATGAATTGGTTAGCCACCCACAAAGCGGAGATAGTTTGCCATGAGAAATACATACGTATTCCATTACCTTCGGGTGAAACTTTAAGAGTCTTTGGAGAAACTTCTAGCAAAGGTCTTAAGCTAATGTCTTGCACTAAAGCACACAAGTACCTTAGGAAGAAATGTATTGCATTCTTAGCTCACATTGTGGAGAAGAAAGAGAAAAGAAAGAAAATTGAAGACGTGCCTGTAATCAGAGACTTCCCAGAAGTATTTCCAGATGATCTACCGGGCCTTCCACCAGAACGCCAAGTAGAGTTCCGAATCGACTTAGTACCTGGTACGAACCCAGTTGCTAAAGCTCCCTACAGATTTGCGCCTTCGGAGTTGCAAGAATTGGCGAGCCAACTGCAAGAGCTTACTGATAAAGGATTCATTCGCCCGAGCCATTCGCCATGGGGTGCACCAGTCTTGTTTGTCAAGAAGAAGGACGGGTCATTCCGAATATGCATTGACTACCGCAAATTGAACAAGCTTACAATCAAGAATCGATATCCACTTCCGCGTATCGATGATCTCTTCGATCAGCTTCAAGGCTCGGCATGGTTTTCAAAGATCGATCTTTGGTCTGGGTATCATCAGCTTCGCGTACATGAAGATGATATTCCCAAGACTGCATTCAGAACAAGATATGGCCATTATGAGTTTCTGGTAATGCCTTTCGGCCTTACCAATGCACCTGCGGTTTTCATGGACCTCATGAACTGTGTTTGCAGGCCCTACTTGGATAAATTTGTGATCGTATTTATTGACGATATTTTGATCTACTCAAAGACCAAGGAAGAACACGAGAAACACCTTAAGTTGGTTTTGGAGATCCTGAGAGAAGAACGATTGTATGCCAAATTTTCTAAATGTGAATTCTGGCTTAAGGAAGTTCAATTCTTGGGACACATAGTCAACGAATATGGTGTTCATGTAGATCCAGCAAAGATTGATGCGATGAAGAATTGGAGTACACCGAAGACACCGACGAAGATTTGATCATTTCTTGGACTTGCCGGTTACTATCGGCGGTTCATTTCGAATTTCTCCAGGATTGTTGTCCCGCTTACTTCTTTGACTCAGAAGAATAAACCATACGAGTGGGGACCGAAGCAAGAAGAGGCGTTTCAGACCTTGAAGCAGAAACTCTGTGATGCTCCAGTCTTGACACTGCCTGATGGAAATGATGATTTTGTAGTTTACTGTGATGCATCCAACCTAGGTCTCGGTTGTGTTCTCATGCAACGGGGAAAGGTTGTGGCTTATGCATCAAGACAATTGAAGATTCACGAGAAGAACTACACTACACACGACTTGGAACTTGGTGCAGTCGTGTTTGCTTTGAAGATATGGAGACACTATCTTTATGGCACGAAGTGTGTAGTCTTTACTGATCATAAGAGTTTGCAATATATTCTGAATCAGAAAGAGCTCAATATGAGACAACGGAGATGGGTTGAACTGTTAAATGATTATGACTGTGAAATTCGCTACCATCCTGGTAAAGCGAATGTAGTAGCAGACGCGCTTAGTCGCAAAGGTCAGGTTCAGATTCATAGTGTCCGAGTGCACACTAATCTCCGTAATGATGTTCTCACAGCCCAACAACACTCATTAGCTCAAAATAATTTGAAGGATGAGATGTCTTGCGGGGCTGAAATCTTATTGGAAACTAAAGATGACGGTTTAATGTATTACTTGAATCGGTTGTGGATACCGAACCGTGGTGATCTTAGGATGCTGATCATGAATGAAGCTCATAAGTCTCGTTACTCAATCCATCCAGGTTCTGACAAGATGTATCAAGACCTTAGGGGCTTGTACTAGTGGCCTGGAATGAAGAAGGACATTGCTGAGTATGTGTCTAAGTGCCTTAACTGTGCCAAGGTCAAGGCCGAACATCAGCGACCTTCGGGAATGTTATTACAACCAGAAATACCGATGTGGAAGTGGGAAAATATCTCCATGGATTTCATTACTAAACTCCCACGAACCGTGAACGGTAAAGATAGTATATGGGTAATTGTTGATAGATTGACCAAGTCGGCTCATTTCTTACCGATACGCGAAACTTACCCTGTGCGGAAGTTAGCTCGTATCTACATTGATGAGATCATTAGCCGACATGGTATTCCCTTAAGTATAATATCGGATCGTGATGCTCGCTTCACGGCACGATTTTGGGAATCACTTCATGATGCCTTTGGAACAAGATTGGATCTTAGCACCGCTTATCATCCTCAAACGGATGGTCAGACGGAGCGAACGATTCAGACATTGGAAGACATGTTAAGATCTTGTGTCATCGATTTCGGTGGCAACTGGGATAGCCATCTACCATTGGTTGAGTTCTCGTATAACAACAGTTATCACGCGAGCATTGGTATGTCGCCGTTTGAAGCTCTGTATGGCAGAAAATGTCGGTCACCTATTTGTTGGACCGAAGTCGGCGATTCGCAGATTACTGGTCCTGAGATTATTCAGGAAACGACTGACAAGATCCGCCAGATCCGCGACAATCTGTTAGCTGCACGCAGTCGACATAAGAGTTATGCGGACAAAAGACGAAAACCTTTAGAGTTTGAAGTTGGAGATATGGTATTGCTCAAAGTGTCGCCTTGGAAGGGCGTTGTTCGATTCGGAAAGAAGGGGAAGCTTGCTCCACGTTATGTTGGCCCTTTTAAGATTCTTGAACGGATCGGGAAGGTTGCCTACAAATTGGAACTTCCTCCTGAACTTAGTAATGTGCATCCGACGTTTCACGTGTCCAATCTAAGAAAGTGCTTAGCTGATCAGGATTTTCAGGTATCACTCGAAGACATTCGCATCGATGATACCATGCATTTTGTTGAAAAACCAATGGAGATAATGGATCGTGAGGTTAAACAGCTCAAACGCAGTAGAATTCCAATTGTCAAAGTACGTTGGGAATCGAAGCGGGGTCCAGAATTCACTTGGGAGCGGGAAGATCAGATGAAGCTTAAGTACCCACATTTATTTACTACGGTCACTCCAAGTTGAATTTCGGGACGAAATTCCTTTAACTAGGGGAGACTGTAACATCACTGTACTTTCGGTTGTCCGTACGTCCGTACATTCGTACGAATGTACTGTTACGACCGGAGATTTATAATTATTAATGATGATGAAATGATTGATTGACGTTACTGATATTATCACTGTTGCTGGTATGCATGTTTATAATTTATTATACGCGTAAACCACGGGAAGTTTAGTTGTGATACAACCAAACAGATCCGTAGTGTTTATCGCATTTACTTATTACTGATAATGATGGATTATTGGTCTGAGAATGGAATTGGGATGGAACTGGGAGTTTGATAGAGTCTGGTTACTAAACATAGTCAAGGACCCATGGACATGGTTTATCGAAATAGCGATGGGACGGTGGCTAGGGCAGTTGCGACTGACCCTTACATATGCCCTATATATATGCATATTTCGGTCTATCATGGATGTGTCAGTGACTAGGGTTTAGTGGGGTTTTGGTTTGGGAATTAATTACGCGAAGTGAGGTTACGATCATTATTTAAACGCGAATGTTGATTCAGAAATATTAACTTGATAATGTATTCGCGTGAGTGACGATTCACACGAATATAATTATTAAGAATAATATTCTGAAACAATATTCCATAAATCGTAAATCGAATTGAAATACGATACGAACGTTGGATTCGCAAAGGTGACGATCTTTACGAATGCGTACGCGAGTAACGTGTTTCGACGAGATATTTAAATAATATTAAACGATATTAATTTAATAATCAAAAACTAAAAACGTTTGTTAGGAATCACAACTTAAATCGTTTCAAACAAATTTAATTATTAATTAATTGACTAACGAAAATGAAACGGAATCAGTTTATGAAACAATTTATTTAAAACCATTCTATTTAATACGAAACCTATTTATTTTAATGTCCTACGTGTTAAATATGTTTTCGTTAAAAACCGAGCATAAACGATCATTTATTTTATTTTATCGCGTTAAAAACGAGACCGGACACGGGTAATAACACGCGTTATAAGAAAGAGTTTTCTTTCTTTCTTCTTCATTTCACCAAATCACTCTCTCTCTCTACTCCTCTATTTTCGTCACCTTCACAAGACCCAACTTCTCTCTACGATTGCGAGCTCGTTTCTTGACGGAATCACGTGATTCTTGGCCCTAAACGACCACAAGAACAAGGAGAACAAGGAAGTACAGGAAGATCTCGAGTTGGAATCACGAATCGAGGTAAATCTGAGTATTACTTTTCGGTTTTGGGTAGAAACTTCATTTCGAACGTAGTGATCAACTTTTACATTATATATGGGTGTTGTGTGTGTTAATCGAGTAGTAAATACCTCTGATGGACCTCAAACGAATCTGGGATGGTTAGGGCTTGATATTGATGATGAACAGATCAAGAAGATTGCAGGTTCATGGGATGTTGCTGGCGACCGAACCCTTGCGAACCTAGGTCTCTCTGGGCGAACCTTCTTTGGGCGGGAAACTATAAGGGCCGAACCCTGGGCCTTGGGCGAACCGTCAACCTAGCTGAGCCTTTGGCTCACGAACCTTGGCCAAGCCACGAACCATTTGACAGCACAGGCCGCGAACCCTTGTCCTTTATATTGGCCGAACCATGGCCATGCATGAAGCCGAACCCTAGAACTAAGGAGTCACGAACTTTATGTGCTTGCATGGCCGAACCATAGTTCAAGCCGAACCCCAGGGTGGCACCGAACCTGTTACTTTGGTTGAGCCATGGAGTCACGAAGCTAGGGTGACCGAAACTATCATGTAAGCTAGCCGAACCATGGCACCTGTTAAACGAACCCTTACCCAGCTCTACGAACCCTCTAAGGCCGAACTTGGTAAATTGTGGGCCGAACCTAGGGCAGCTAGGTGAAAGGTTCGCTGCCCTTAGGGGCAAACTAAGCCAAATCCTGTTCAACAAAGAGAATTAAGGGTTAACGGGAGTTATAATTAAATAGGTACACTTATACATACATATATGTATAACCGTGCCTGTATGGGGACTTTGATTAACACTTTTATTTAAGAACATCAACCTTAAGTTATGAAATGTTATATAATGGGAAGGTTTATGAAAATAACCTAATTATAATCTGTTAAACTATAACGTTGATGGTGATGAATTGATATGGGTGGTTAAGGGAATTAAGCATGCATGCATGCATATAAAAGTGTATGTAGGGTATAAGGATGATACCTTTATAAATGGTAAACTTTTGAATCATCAATTAAAGGTACTCATGTATTGAACAATTTAAGATAATGAGTTAAGTGCTATCATAGGTTGAATATTGACAAACCCTGGGTGACATCACTTAACTTAGAAACGAATAAAACTAAGCCCACAAAGTACCTATGGGTTTAAATTGAATCATGATAAACATCTAATACTATTAAAACGCTTGCACTTATAAACACAAACACATATTAACTACAGATCCTTGAGTTGCCTTGAGTTTACATACGCGAGTGCGCAGTATACGAGAACCCAGATCTTAAGGACTTCAGGTGAGTTCTTGATGTGTCGGTTTATATATATAGAAAATGATGGTTCAACACTATCGAGTAATAAATCGAAATAACCTAAACCGAACTACACACTACAGGCAAGTGTACCTGACGTATGAAGTATAGCTAAGGAAAGTTCGGATATCGAACCTAAGGACACGGAATCTAAGAATTAACCATAAATAAAGATAAAGCTAACACTAAAGAAGGAAATTACTAAATAAGGAAATTTGTGTTTTTAGCAAAATGTTTTATAAGAAAGAAATAAAGAAATAAAATAACCTCGACAACTGAAACGAATTAAGGAACTAAAAAAATCAGATAGAGAAGGGTACTACCTAGACTTGGAATCCTAACGGTAACTGTGACACCTCGCAATTTCCAGGTCAGCATTTATTTTATTTTAATAATAATGTGTATTATTATTACATACGTGGCACTAGGATATTTGTATTTAGTGTGACACGTGGCACAACAGACCAAACACACCGATAATTCGATGAATTATCGCACGAAACTTGCACGTGTCTTGAATGACGAACGTTGGTGAACGGATCGAACCACAGTACACTTTCACTGCACAGTTAGGTTCCGGAGAACCTAAGTTAGTAGAACAACGCTTATGTGTCGAGAAACGATGATCGTATTCGAGAAATACGAGAAATTCGACTCAAAACAATGAAATTGGGCTTATTGGGCTCAACTGAGACCCATCGCGGTACGCGATGGGCACCCAATTGGGCCTTCGCGATACGCGAAGCTCGAGCGGGAGAATTTGAATTCTCCGAAAAGCATCGCGGTACGCGACGACCGATCATCTTCCACCATCGCGGTACGCGGCGTGTTTCGGGAACCGAATGATTATTTTAATCATCGCGCTACGCGGAGCTACTTTTTGGGCAGTCGTCGCGGTACGCGACGACCCTGACACGCCAAATCTTTATTTAACCAAGACTTAATCATTTCTGTCGACCTCCTACGCATTTTCTCGAGTTCCAGGCGACTAGACTCCGCCATTCTCGTCTGCAAACCATCCTCTAACCTCTGGGAAGCCATTTGAAGGCCTTGGAAGCTCCATTGAAGACCTTTGGAAGCTTGGAGTGAGCTAGAAAACACCAAACATCACCTTGCACGAATTGTAGCTGCTGTGGAGGCGATTTTAAAGCTTCTGGAAGATAACTAAATCTGTTCCAACCTCACTTCAGCCTTCTTGAACTCTCTAAGGTAGTTATCTAGCATCATTTTGGGTTTTTAGCACTTGTGCACCCACATGCAAGCCATTTTGGCCACATGCAACACCATCACCACCTTAATCTCGAAATTTTGTGATGATAGATCTATTATATGATGTTGATGCTACTGATTTGATGTTTCTTAGATGATCTATGGTGATTTTTATGTCAAAAGATGATTATTTGTTAATTTTACTATGAAATAGGTATTTTTGACTACATGCATGTATGATCTAAGCTCATTTACATGACATTTGATATGGAGATGTTGTTGGTTATGAGATTTGTTATGATTTGAAAGGCCTAGTATGATTGTAGAGGCCAAGAGTATGATTATTAGTAATGTTACTAATAATGGAAACTTTAATATTACAAATTGTGCATTTTTGATAAAATGACCACATTGGTATGTTTAGATCTATAAGATATGCTTGAAATGATGTTTAAGAGTTATCATGATAGTTATTTGATGCTTAGAAAGGTTTAGAATTGTTAAAAGCATGATTTTTATAAAGCTTACTAAAAATAGTAACTTTTTGGGCACAAGTTGCAAATGAGCGACGTGTATGATAATGTATTGAGTCTAAGATGCTTGGTTAGTGATTTAATAATGATATTGAAAGGATTATATTGATTGGGAGATTTGAATTGTGACTATTTCTATAGGTTACTATAAATAGTAACTTTATTTCGCTAAGTCCATGATTTGTCGCATGTTAATCATAATGATCATGATTAATAGGCTATTTAGGGCTAAGATGATGATATTAAGTGATGTTGATTTTTAAACTTGATAAAATATGCTTATTTTAGTAACTTTCCATAAATGGAAACTTTTACGCGCAAACTATGCTAAACCGGCTATGTGTAACTATGTGATATGTGATAACATGCTCATTTAGGATAAATATGCATGTTAGAATAATCGGAATATGATTTTATGCATAACTTGCCAAATATGGAAACTTTCCTAAAATAGAAACTTACCATAAATGGTAAGTTTCCTCATGGGAACGATTTTGGTATCCGTACACTTCACACAACACTAAATCGCACACTTACACGAACACTTGGTCCAAACCGTCACCAACGGGTCGTTAGGTCAAACACGATCGACACGGTCAAACACGGTCAACTCGACCCACGTAACCACTTAGTGTCGTTGAACACTAACACGGTCCGGTGAGACCCACATACGCGAACACAAACTCATAGTACCTATGTGATATAGGTGACTACTAGCCGGCGAGCTACGCAACTCTATTGAGCTAACGCATTACTCAAACTCAGGTGAGTTTACGGCCCCACTTTTACTCTTTAAACTGTTTTACGGAACTTTTGGGGTGAGAATACAATGCAACTGTTTTAGATATATGACTGGTATGTTGTGAAAACCATTTTTGAGTGTAACTATTATCGCATAAAGCCCTCACTTATCCTTACCGTTAGTTGTGTATTCAAACGAGTCGTAATTACGTAGTACTACTGGGTTTGACTAACCCCACTCGGCACCAATGTTGACTGGAGGTCATAACGAGTGTAATTTCGATGGGAATGCGGGTTCAGCGATGACCTGCGGAGGCAAACGGGAACAGTCTAGTTTCGGTAAGATGAACTGACACACTCCACGGATCGTAGTATCCAACAACTAAACTTAACATACCCAGTATATGTCTGTCTACTATTTCTGTCTGTCTAAACCTGTGAACTCACCAACTTTTTAGTTGACACTTTTCGCTTGTATTCTCAAGTAACTAATGGAGCACACGCTAGGACGCTCACAAGGACACACTAAGGAGTCAAGCTTACATATAGACTCATGTCCTAGGCTTGTGTGCATGTGTTCTGTTTTGAAAACAATTTAATCTTTGTAGTGTCTTGAACAATTACTTTCCGCTGCAAACATATGTATTTCTGATATTTAACACTTTCCGCTGCTTATTGAATGAAACTTATATTGCTTTACAATCTGTGTGAATGTGTAACTCATATAGAGTCGTTCTATATGACCATGAGCTATGATCCTGGCCACGTCACACCCACGTGGACTGACACCACGAGTGGGAATTTGGGGGTGTGACAGACTGGTATCAGAGCCTTGGTTATAGGGAACTAGGTTTGCATATAGTAAACTTAGACTATAGCCACTGCTCTACATTAGACACTACACTAGAACTTGCACACTGATGTTGTTATTATTATTATCGAACTGTTGTTTACTAATCTGAGAATTTACAGGATGGCCGATAACAACAGAGATGCTAACAGGAACCCGGGCAAACGCCCATCGGTCGATGACTTGACTGAGGAGAGTCGACGCAGGATCGACAGCATCGTGGCTCAGGTAGATGCTGAGATGGAGCGACGCACCTACGCCACAAGATTGGGTAGTGGGAGAGCGGGTGCCTACGCCACGATACAGGGGCGATACCTCAGAGGGTCCACGACTGCCGGCACTTGGGATGCCGATGGAGAGAGCCTTCGCGGCTCATGTTGCTGTAACCCGGCGGGAGCTTCGGAGAAACGCCGAGCTGTCCGACGAGGTTCGTGTTCTTCGCGAGAAGAACGATCGCCTGGAAAGGCGAAGCAACCGATTGGAGGAGCAGAACGATCGCTTGGAGGAGCAGGTGGAGACATTACGTCTCCAGGTGTCTCAGCTCATGTCTCAGCATGGCCAGATAGTTGATATCATGCAGGAGCATGACGGGCGCATTACTGAGAATCGGACGGATATAGCCGAGACTCAGGCGATGGTACAGGCGAGTGACGCCATGCTTAACGCATGGGCGGCACAGTTTATCGAGGAGCCGCCAGCGGAGGCTGACGGACCACAGTTCGAGGCCGAGGACCTCGAGGGGGGAGAGTTTGACGAGGATCCCGACGAGGATCCGGAGGAGGACGATGACGATGATGGGGACGCAGCTAGTGACATCTCCCATGTCTCCATGGACTCGGATTAGTAGATCTTCTGATTTTGTATCGTTTTCCTTTTATTTTATTTTGGCCTAGACGAGCGGGATGTGCTCGGAGAACTCGCATTGTACTTTCTTTTCAAATTATTGTACTTCAAGGTTGATATTAATGAGAATTATGCTTTATTATTACCTGCTTTATTATTGTGACTACTGTTAATTGAAATTTCTGTTATAACATCCAACCTGACATCTGACATGACAACTGGCTAACACTCTGACTGATGCCAACTAACATTCTAACCTTCCGTATAGAGTATGTCTGGAAGAGGAACCGATGCTCGCAGACACAAACGTAAGGCCGAAAAGGCCAGAATCGACATGATGGTTGAACGAAAGTTCAACAAGGTGCTTGCCGAATACAAGGCAAACCGTCACACAAGCGATACTAGTGACACCACTAACGGACCTCATGGGAGCGTAGCAAAAGGGTGTTCGTTCAAAGCCTTCTTGAGCTGCCACCCTCACAAATTCCAGGGTACAGAAGGAGCGGTTGGACTACTCCGTTGGATCGAGAAACTGGAATCGGTCTTTGCTATGGCCGAATGCTCGGAGGAGAACCGAGTAAAGTACGCCACCGGGATTCTCGAGGGACCTGCCCTCACCTGGTGGAATACGCATGTCCAAACTCTTTGACTTGAGACTGCCAACACTATTCCTTGGGAGGAGTTCACCGGGATGCTTCGCGAGGAGTACTGCCCGCGTGACGAGATCGGAAAACTGGAGGAGGAATTCTGGGTGCACAAAATGGTGGGTTCGGAAATCGAGAAATACTGCACTCGATTTCATGAATTGTGCAAGCTGTGTCCGGCAATGGTGACGCCGGAATACAAGAAAATCGAGCAATTCATCAGTGGATTGCCCGAGCAGATCCAAAGTATGGTGACTGCCGCTGATCTCTCCACCATCCAACCACTGATTCGCTTGGCACATAAGTTGACAGACCAGGCAGTAGCTCAGGGGAAACTGCCTAAGCGGGGTGAACGCCTGAAACCCCAGGAAATCAAGCGAAAGTGGGAACCCAGCAATAACCGTACCTTCTCACCACAACCACCAGCTCAACACCGACCCGCACCTGCCAAAGTTTTTACTGCCACCCAGCCAAACACTCAGGGTAAAGGGGGATACCAGGGCAACAGCCCAAAGTGCAACATCTGTAACTTCCATCACTTCGGCCCATGCAAAAGAGCCAAGTGTACAAACTGTGGAAGGAACGGGCACGTAGCCAAAGAATGCCGATCAAACCCCAACAACAACAACAACAACCAAAACACTCTCAAGGGGTGTTATGAATGTGGCAAACCGGGGCACATGCGAAGGGATTGCCCGCAGCTGAAAAAGGGTGGGGGAGGTGCAGCGAAGGGACGAGCCTTTGTGATTGGCTCTGGAGAAGCTAAAGACGATCCACATGTCGTCACCGGTACGTTTCTTTTAAATAATGTCTATGCTAGCATATTATTTGATACCGGTGCCGATAGGAGTTTTATCTCTAGCGACTTTAGCAAATTACTTAATATGACACCAACATCACTAGACTATAAGTACACCGTAGAGTTAGCAGACGGCAAGCTAATCGAGACACAATATATCATCAAGGGATGTGTTCTAACACTAGCGGACCATCAACTAGTGATTGACCTGATGCCGGTAACTCTCGGGAGTTTCGACGTGGTGATTGGAATGGATTGGCTATCTGCAAACCACGCTGAGATTGTGTGCAACGAGAAGATTGTGCGAATTGCGTTGCCAAGTGGAGAGCAGATCTCAATCCAGGGGGAACGGCGCGGGATACCGTTAAACATCATGTCCTGTATGAAGGCAAGCAAATATCTGAAGAAGGGATACACGGCTATCCTAGCCCTTATCACCGAACAACCAAAGAAGGAACGGAAGATTGAGGACATCGCTGTTGTTCGCGACTTTCCGGAAGTCTTTCCCGAAGATCTACCGGGACTACCACCGGCGCGACAAGTGGAGTTTCAGATAGATCTAGCACCAGGAGCTGCACCAATAGCCAAGGCACCATACCGATTGGCTCCTACTGAAATGCAAGAGTTATCTAACCAACTGCAAGAGTTGTTAGATAAAGGATTTATACGACCGAGTTTCTCACCTTGGGGAGCACCGGTCTTGTTCGTTAAAAAGAAAGACGGTTCATTCCGTATGTGTATAGACTACCGAGAACTGAACAAAGTAACGATCAAAAATCGATACCCTCTACCTCGAATAGACGACCTGTTTGATCAACTACAAGGGTCAAGCTACTATTCGAAGATCGATTTAAGATCCGGTTACCATCAACTCAGAATACAGGAGGACGATATACCGAAGACAGCCTTCAGGACACGGTACGGACACTATGAATTTCTAGTCATGCCTTTTGGACTGACTAACGCACCAGCAGTATTCATGGATCTCATGAATCGGGTGTGTAAACCGTATCTCGACAAGTTCGTAATCGTGTTCATTGATGACATCCTGATCTATTCTAAGACTCAGGAAGAACATGCCGATCACTTGAGACGTGTCTTAGAACTACTGAAGAAGGAACAACTATACGCGAAATTCTCCAAATGTGATTTCTGGATTCGCGAACTTCAGTTCCTTGGACACGTAGTAAACGAGAAAGGGATACACGTAGACCCAGCCAAGATCGAGGCAATCGAGAATTGGGCAGCACCTAAGACTCCAACTGAAGTGCGGCAGTTCTTAGGATTGGCCGGGTACTACAGGCGGTTTATCGAAGGATTCTCAAAGATCGCACAATCGTTGACTTCCCTCACACACAAGGACAAGAAGTTTGAATGGGGAGAAAAACAAGAAGCTGCTTTCAATCTGTTGAAGCTGAAGTTGTGCAGTGCACCAATCTTATCGCTACCAGACGGGTGCGAAGACTTTGTGGTTTATTGCGACGCATCGAAGCAAGGACTCGGTTGTGTATTGATGCAACGCGAGAAAGTTATAGCTTATGCGTCACGACAATTGAAAGTGCATGAAAAGAACTACACAACTCACGACTTAGAGTTGGGAGCCGTAGTGTTCGCACTAAAGATCTGGCGACACTATCTGTACGGCACCAAGTGCACAATATTTACTGATCATAAGAGCCTACATCACATTTTCGACCAAAAGGAGCTGAACATGAGACAACGCAGATGGGTCGAGCTAATAGGCGATTATGACTGTGCAATCAAGTATCATCCCGGTAAAGCCAATGTAGTAGCCGACGCACTAAGCCGGAAGGAAACAACCAAACGCGTACGTGCACTACAACTTACCATCCACTCCGAGCTACCAAATCAAATTCGGATAGCACAACAAGAAGCGTTGAAAACCGAAAACCTCACTCTCGAAGCCATGAGAGGGATGGAGAAACAGATGAAACAGAAGGATGACGGAGCTTACTACCTAATGGACCGAATTTGGATTCCACGCTACGGGGATTTGAGAGAAGTAGTGATGGATGAAGCTCACAAGAGTCGATACTCAGTACATCCAGGTTCTGACAAGATGTACCACGATCTAAAGGCAACTTATTGGTGGCCTAACATGAAGTCAGAAATCGCAACGTATGTGAGTAAGTGTCTGACTTGCTCAAAGGTCAAGGTAGAATACCAGAAGCCTTCAGGATTACTCCAACAGCCAGAAATTCCAGTATGGAAGTGGGAACAGATTTCCATGGATTTTATCACCAAGTTGCCGAAGACAACAAGTGGCTGCGATACCATCTGGGTTATCGTAGACCGACTTATGAAATCGGCACATTTCCTACCGATCAAAGAAACTGATAAATTGGAAAAGTTAACCCAAATCTACTTGAAGGAAATCGTATCCAGACACGGAGTCCCAATCTCCATAATATCAGACCGAGACAGCCGTTTCACGGCTCACTTTTGGAAGTCCTTACACAAGGCACTCGGGACGAGATTGGATATGAGTACTGCTTATCACCCACAAACGGATGGTCAGAGTGAACGAACCATCCAGACCTTGGAAGACATGCTTCGAGCATGTGTGATTGACTTTGGTAACAGCTGGGAGACTCACTTACCTTTGGTAGAGTTCTCATATAATAACAGCTACCACACCAGCATTGGAGCTGCACCATTTGAAGCACTTTACGGACGCAAGTGCAGATCACCACTTTGCTGGGCGGAAGTTGGGGAAAGCCAACTGACCGGACCCGAGCTTGTGCACGAAACAACTGAAAAGATCGTGCAAATTCGTAACAGAATGGCAGCAGCTCGGGATCGACAGAAGAGCTATGCCGATAAGAGGCGCAAACCTTTGGAATTCCAAGTAGGAGACCGAGTACTTCTTAAAGTCTCGCCTTGGAAGGGAGTGATACGATTTGGGAAACGGGGAAAGCTAAACCCTCGCTATATAGGACCATTCGAGATCACTAAACGGATAGGCCCCGTGGCCTACGAACTACAGCTACCACAGGAATTGAGTAGCGTACACAATGTGTTCCACGTTTCAAACCTCAAGAAATGCTTATCAAACGAAACGCTCACAATTCCTTTGGAGGAAATTCAGATTGATGAACAACTTCACTTTGTTGAGGAACCGGTGGAAATTATGGACCGGGAACTCAAGAAGTTGAAACATAGTAAGATACCCATTGTAAAGGTTCGATGGAACTCACGACGAGGACCGGAATACACCTGGGAACGTGAGGATCAGATGAAGAAGAAATACCCTCATCTATTCGCCGAACAAACCAACACCGGCACGTGAACTGAATTTCGGGACGAAATTCCTATTAACTGGGGGATGATGTGACACCTCGCAATTTCCAGGTCAGCATTTATTTTATTTTAATAATAATGTGTATTATTATTACATACGTGGCACTAGGATATTTGTATTTAGTGTGACACGTGGCACAACAGACCAAACACACCGATAATTCGATGAATTATCGCACGAAACTTGCACGTGTCTTGAATGACGAACGTTGGTGAACGGATCGAACCACAGTACACTTTCACTGCACAGTTAGGTTCCGGAGAACCTAAGTTAGTAGAACAACGCTTATGTGTCGAGAAACGATGATCGTATTCGAGAAATACGAGAAATTCGACTCAAAACAATGAAATTGGGCTTATTGGGCTCAACTGAGACCCATCGCGGTACGCGATGGGCACCCAATTGGGCCTTCGCGATACGCGAAGCTCGAGCGGGAGAATTTGAATTCTCCGAAAAGCATCGCGGTACGCGACGACCGATCATCTTCCACCATCGCGGTACGCGGCGTGTTTCGGGAACCGAATGATTATTTTAATCATCGCGCTACGCGGAGCTACTTTTTGGGCAGTCGTCGCGGTACGCGACGACCCTGACACGCCAAATCTTTATTTAACCAAGACTTAATCATTTCTGTCGACCTCCTACGCATTTTCTCGAGTTCCAGGCGACTAGACTCCGCCATTCTCGTCTGCAAACCATCCTCTAACCTCTGGGAAGCCATTTGAAGGCCTTGGAAGCTCCATTGAAGACCTTTGGAAGCTTGGAGTGAGCTAGAAAACACCAAACATCACCTTGCACGAATTGTAGCTGCTGTGGAGGCGATTTTAAAGCTTCTGGAAGATAACTAAATCTGTTCCAACCTCACTTCAGCCTTCTTGAACTCTCTAAGGTAGTTATCTAGCATCATTTTGGGTTTTTAGCACTTGTGCACCACATGCAAGCCATTTTGGCCACATGCAACACCATCACCACCTTAATCTCGAAATTTTGTGATGATAGATCTATTATATGATGTTGATGCTACTGATTTGATGTTTCTTAGATGATCTATGGTGATTTTTATGTCAAAAGATGATTATTTGTTAATTTTACTATGAAATAGGTATTTTTGACTACATGCATGTATGATCTAAGCTCATTTACATGACATTTGATATGGAGATGTTGTTGGTTATGAGATTTGTTATGATTTGAAAGGCCTAGTATGATTGTAGAGGCCAAGAGTATGATTATTAGTAATGTTACTAATAATGGAAACTTTAATATTACAAATTGTGCATTTTTGATAAAATGACCACATTGGTATGTTTAGATCTATAAGATATGCTTGAAATGATGTTTAAGAGTTATCATGATAGTTATTTGATGCTTAGAAAGGTTTAGAATTGTTAAAAGCATGATTTTTATAAAGCTTACTAAAAATAGTAACTTTTTGGGCACAAGTTGCAAATGAGCGACGTGTATGATAATGTATTGAGTCTAAGATGCTTGGTTAGTGATTTAATAATGATATTGAAAGGATTATATTGATTGGGAGATTTGAATTGTGACTATTTCTATAGGTTACTATAAATAGTAACTTTATTTCGCTAAGTCCATGATTTGTCGCATGTTAATCATAATGATCATGATTAATAGGCTATTTAGGGCTAAGATGATGATATTAAGTGATGTTGATTTTTAAACTTGATAAAATATGCTTATTTTAGTAACTTTCCATAAATGGAAACTTTTACGCGCAAACTATGCTAAACCGGCTATGTGTAACTATGTGATATGTGATAACATGCTCATTTAGGATAAATATGCATGTTAGAATAATCGGAATATGATTTTATGCATAACTTGCCAAATATGGAAACTTTCCTAAAATAGAAACTTACCATAAATGGTAAGTTTCCTCATGGGAACGATTTTGGTATCCGTACACTTCACACAACACTAAATCGCACACTTACACGAACACTTGGTCCAAACCGTCACCAACGGGTCGTTAGGTCAAACACGATCGACACGGTCAAACACGGTCAACTCGACCCACGTAACCACTTAGTGTCGTTGAACACTAACACGGTCCGGTGAGACCCACATACGCGAACACAAACTCATAGTACCTATGTGATATAGGTGACTACTAGCCGGCGAGCTACGCAACTCTATTGAGCTAACGCATTACTCAAACTCAGGTGAGTTTACGGCCCCACTTTTACTCTTTAAACTGTTTTACGGAACTTTGGGGTGAGAATACAATGCAACTGTTTTAGATATATGACTGGTATGTTGTGAAAACCATTTTTGAGTGTAACTATTATCGCATAAAGCCCTCACTTATCCTTACCGTTAGTTGTGTATTCAAACGAGTCGTAATTACGTAGTACTACTGGGTTTGACTAACCCCACTCGGCACCAATGTTGACTGGAGGTCATAACGAGTGTAATTTCGATGGGAATGCGGGTTCAGCGATGACCTGCGGAGGCAAACGGGAACAGTCTAGTTTCGGTAAGATGAACTGACACACTCCACGGATCATATTATCCAACAACTAAACTTAACATACCCAGTATATGTCTGTCTACTATTTCTGTCTGTCTAAACCTGTGAACTCACCAACTTTTTAGTTGACACTTTTCGCTTGTATTCTCAGGTAACTAATGGAGCACACGCTAGGACGCTCACAAGGACACACTAAGGAGTCAAGCTTACATATAGACTCATGTCCTAGGCTTGTGTGCATGTGTTCTGTTTTGAAAACAATTTAATCTTTGTAGTGTCTTGAACAATTACTTTCCGCTGCAAACATATGTATTTCTGATATTTAACACTTTCCGCTGCTTATTGAATGAAACTTATATTGCTTTACAATCTGTGTAAATGTGTAACTCATATAGAGTCGTTCTATATGACCATGAGCTATGATCCTGGCCACGTCACACCCACGTGGACTGACACCACGAGTGGGAATTTGGGGGTGTGACAGTAACTTTAATAATTTCGGGAATGAGATACGGGATATCCGGTCAAAGGATATGACAGCAAAGGAAACACTCAGAAACATTAGATCACAAGGTCAGTCTCACCAATACCAAAGAATGTTCCAACGAGTCATGTGAAAGATCACCGGGATGTGTAATGGATTACCTAGTCAGTCTCTCCAAACACGGATCGTTTAAGGATTCAGAAGATCGTATCACGTGGTCAGTTTCAACAATCTCGATACATCAAAATATATAAGTTAATACCTTGAATTGCAAGGAATTCTAAGGAATAAACAGGAAAACCCGATGGTCACGTAATTTGCCTGAAAAACCCTAAAACCCTAATAATCCAAATTCCCTTACGTGATTAGTCTCAGGAATGATAATCGTACTGTTTATAATCCAATTACAGATAATATCCTAAGGTTTAATTGGCCAAAGCAAACCCAAATAGAATTAGATACGAAATCTAAGCCTAAAACTGATAAAACCGGTCAAAACACGTAGTAAACAACCAAGACTTATCAATTGGACATCATCATGCATTTATCGATCATCATAACAGCAATAAATAATCAATATTAACCATATATAATCTGATCCTAATCATAAACAATCGAAATCCCACAAAAACAAACCCGAAAACCGAATTAAATTAACCGTTATTCATCCGAATCTAGGTAATACAAGGAGTCTAGCCAAGAAACATGTTTAGAACAGTAAAACTATGAAAAACATTCAGAAACATGTTCATAGATTCGAGTACAAACGAGAAATAATCAAGAAAACAAGAAAAAGAACCCGAAAAAGCGTTTCCGGACACTTTCATATGCGTTCTGAGCCTCCCCCGAGCATCCAATTCAGCCCCAAACCTTCAAAATCTTCAAAAAAATATTTCTTGTTCGTTTTCAGCCGTCTAGGGTTGATTAAAACGCGAATTAGGTTTTAAAAATGCTTAAATATGTTAATTTTCGCACATTATCACGACCTGGGCCTAAAAAAATCGGTTCATGGGCTTAAAAGGGAGCCCAAATGGCTGGTCAACGCCCTAAGTGGCCTGGTCAACACGGGTCAACGCCCACCAAGGTCGGTCAACAGGGGAGGAGAGCGCGGGTCGTGGGTCGGGAACCAGGTCGGCGCGCGGATCATAGTGTGAGAGCATGTGGGTTTCACGCGGGTCGGGCGCGGGTACCGGATCTTGTTCGCGGGTCCAGGAGCCATTAGGGCTGACGTGGCACGCCTAGGGGCTGCCACGTGTCCCAGACTTCTTAAACTTTGGCAGATTTGCAAATTACCCCCCTGAACTTCAGAAATCCAATTTTTAAGCTCCGAAACTTCCTGAAATGCAACTTTTTAACACCGGAACTTCTAAAAATTATATTTCTCGCTTCCACACTTCATAAAAATTATTCCGGGCTTCGGTTTTTCGTAAATGCGAACGTTTATTCCACGAAAACCTATAAAAGTAGCATTTAAAAATACAATTAGTAAAAATAATTAAAATCTAATAAAAACTAACTAAAAGCCTAATAAAATAAGATAAAATAATATAAAATAAATACTAAAAAGATGTGTAAATAACTACACATCAAAAATCCCCACACTTGAACTTTGCTTGTCCCTAAGCAAACCTTAAACAACACAAAACGAAATCTAATTCACAAACGTTTCACATCAAACAAAACCGAACATGGGTTTACGAATTAGTTACACAATCAATCACAAGACTTACAACGGTCAATAGATTTACAACCCAATCAGACATTAATGAAGCAATTTTTTTTAAAACATGGGATTTCCTAATCAAGATTCACCTGTTTTTCAAGCATCCAACCCTATATGCTCACACCACTCACAATTGTCACTCATCCCTCGGTTAAATATATGAATTTTTTTTTTTTTCGAGTGAACTCTCATAACCTAACACTGCAACAATGCTAACATAAGCTTGTGCTATAATCAAATCTCCACATAATATCAAGATTAACACAGATCGAAAGGACTTTAAAAGGTAGGCTTAGGCTAAGGGTAGGTCATGTAGGGTTTTAAAGTGGCTAAAACACAAAAGAAAAATCCGGTAGTTGACTTTATTCACAAACAAGAACTTAAACGCAGCAAGCTACCAACACTTGGTCTTCCTTGACCTTTTATTCACACATTTCACCCTTTTTTTTTCATTTGTTTTTTTTTTTTCACTAGAATTAATCAACATAAACACGTAACTGTCTAACTAACCGGATGTCTTGCAATTAAACTGGGTGATCAAATGAAAAGGGTTTAGGCTCAACAGGGTGTCTAATTGGTGTATTTAAGGGTTTCAAACAAAAGAAATATGAAAGGCTAAGAAATGGGTGAACCTAATGCCTTAATCATCTCTGTGTCAGATCTCAATCAAAGTCTCAATTCGCATACAAGCACAAGTTCTAAAGCAAAGCAACAGGTAGGCCAAATCACACACAAACGAATCAGTGAATAAATAAAGACTGTTAAGGCTCAAAATCTCACTGGAAACGTGTGGAATAGGTTTAACGATATGAGCATAAATGGTTTTCAACTATCAAACAGGTTTCACTATCTTAAGAATCCCTAACCCATAAGTTTTGAAATCAAGTCCAATTGGGAAAACTTTATCACGCAACTTAAAGACTAACTGTATAACAAACTCAATAACCCATGCCGACCTGCCTTTTGTTAACGAATTACAATGAAATAGAATTGTTAAGCAATAGCAAAAGGGTAACCAGGACTTACAAAAGTTCAAACTTTTTTTTTTTTTTTCAAAATTTAAAACAACTAGACTCAAAAGAAAGAAGAAAAAGAAAGGAATTTCCCCATCCCCACACTTGAAACACACATTGTCCCTAATGTGTCTAAAAACAGGGAAAAACTAAAATAAAATAGAAACAAAATAATAAACGATAGTAACAAGAAAGAAAAACGAGATACTTCCCTGACAAGCAATCCATGCAAACGCGTAAGCTCCATAGTGACCTGCTGAGATCCAAGTAAAATGACACAACCATGAAAGTACCTGGGATCCTGTAACAACTGCTCATGCGTGACTGCATGGCTCGACAATCAGGTTAGCACACAAACAAAACATAAAATAAACTAAAAATGCAAAATAATAAAACATAAAATGAAAATGAACATGTACATAAATGTGGGTTGCCTCCCAATAGCGCTTGTTTTATTAACGAGTCTTCAGCCAGACTCGGACCCACACCCATATCTATGGGGGGTCAAAGCAAACAGTCCTGCCCCCGTACTCAGTAAACATCCGGGGGCGACGGTGCTCGTATACGTAGCCACCGCCTAAGTCCTCAAACTCAGGATTCCTATCAGAGCCAAAGTCCCTCAACATGAAAGCTCTCAGCTGTGGGGATCCATGTGAAGCTGCGTGATCCCCACACTTGGACTTTACTCTATCAACAAATCCACTGTAAACCACCCCTATGTCGGGTGGTTTATCTCTCACTAGCACCTGGTACTCAATATCAACATTCTGTGCAGCCAAGTGCTCCTCCTCACTAACATAGGTACTGGTAAGAGGCATATGTGTATCAACAAGGCACAAGGTGCCTTTCTGCTCTGTCGTCTCCCTCTTACCATTCTCAAAGGTCACCGACTCGTTCTCAACTTGTAAGGTTAACCTACCATCGCCCACGTCTATCAATGCTCTCGCAGTGGCTAAAAACGGACGACCTAAGATTAGTGGTACCCTTTCATCCTCCTCCATGTCCAAGATCACGAAGTCCACAGGAAACAAGAATCTATCGATCTTCACTAACACATTCTGCACAACCCCCCGAGGATACTTCACCGATCTATCTGCCAGCTGTATAGTCATGCGTGTCGGCATAGGCTCACCTAGGTTAAGCTTAGCAAAAATCGAATATGGCATCAGATTAATACTAGCACCTAGATCTGCCAATGCATAGTTGACAGATGAGCCACCCAAATCACACGGGATAGTGAAACTTCCCGGATCACTCATCTTCTGGGGTAGCTCCTTCTGTGATCCTGCAAAACATCTCTCACTCAGTGTTACAGCTGAGATCTCCTCCCAATTCTTCTTCTTCATCAGGAGATCTTTTAGGAACTTAGCATATTTGGGCATATGCTGTAACACATCAGAAAATGGAAGGTTCACCTTAAGCTGCCTGAACAACTCAAGAAACTTCCCATACTCCTTCTCATACTTTTGCTGAAGGATTCTTGCTGGATATGGCACCCTGGAGAGATCAATTTCTACTTCCTTCGGCTTCTCCTTCTCCACATGAGGTTGAATAGGCTGTGCGGTACTTGCTGGGCTTAGCCTAGTAGGGTGCACCTTGCCTGAAAACTCTACCTCAATCTCCTCATCCACCGGTTCCTCTTCCTGAACCAGCTCAGCAGACAACTCCTCTTCACCCATAGACTTGCCACATCTAGTAGTGATTGCATTCACAAAACCTTTCGGAATTTTCTCTGTGTTGCTTGGCGAGTCACATGGCTTCCTCTCTTTAAGTTGATCAGCTAACTCTTCTAACTTCCTGTCCAAACTCAAAATGGCTGCCCCTTGGGTCTTAATTAGCTCATCATGTCTAGCACTAACAGTCTGATTGGCAGCAATAACCTGAGTCAACATCTGTGTCTGTTGGACCATTAACTCCTCCAATCTAGCCATCCTCTCATCAGTAACACCACTCTGCTCATGCGGATGCTGATTGAACCCAGATGGGTTCCCATTTTTCCATGTAAAATCAGGCTGGTTTCTTCCTCCCGAGTTATAGGAATTGCCATAGGCATTTCCCGGACCCCGGTTAAAATTACCAGCATAATTCACCTGCTCGTGAGAATCATTGGCCAACATAGGGCATTGTCGAGTATCGTGGCCTCCTCTACAGATCTCACACTTAGCATTTCACTTCGCCTGCAAATCCTTCACCATCTTGGTGAGTGCCTCCACCTGTGCTACCAATGCAGTGTTAGAGTCTACAAGCAAGACTCCAGATTTCTGAACAATGGCTTTCCCTCGGGTGGGATACTGATAGCTGCTCATGGCCATGTTCTCAAATAATTGCAGACACTCGTCAGGGGTTAGATTGGTAAGCAAATTACCCCCGGCAGTAGAATCGAGTGTGTGTCTGGTGGCAAAGGTGACTCCATTGTAGAATTTCTCGGCTAAAGCCCAATTTTCCAATCCATGATGCGGGCACTTATTCAGGAGCTCTTTGAACCTCTCCCAAGTGGTGAAGAAGCTCTCTCCCTCCTCCTGCTGAAAAGAATGAATAAGACTCCTCAGGCGAGCAGTCTTTGCAAGAGGGAAGTACTTAGTCAAGAACATCTCCTGCATCTCGTCCCATGTAGTGATTGATCCAGTAGGAAGGGACTCAAGCCAAGTGATGGCTTTGTCCTCAAGTGAGAATGGGAAGAGACGCAGAAAGACCGCATCATCAGAGACACCCTTGATTTTGAAGGTGTCACAAATACGAAGAAATTGCCCCACGTGGGCATTCGGGTCCTCATCAGGCAACCCATGAAACTTAGGAGAATGAATGATAAGATTTATGATCTGAGCAGGAATGTGCCAGTTGTCCTCGGTGACAACTGGTCGAGCAATAGAAGATCTAGTGCCAGCCGCAGTCGGCTTGGCATAATCAGCGACCGTTCTCCTCGGTGGAGCGGCCATGTCAGTAGAATGCGAAGGTAATCGACAAAGTCTAAACCTTCGGTGAAACTCTCTCTCCGGTTCGTCAAATGAAGCAAACTGTGGTGGACCGCTAAGACGGGTTTGGTGCATACAATGCACAGAATTGGTGAGAAAGAATGACACAAACTCAACGAAACAGAAAGGAAAGCGACTAACTAGAAAAGGAAATAAAAAAAAGAAACCTAGAATTAAGATCTTACTAAAAATGGAAACCTGCCAAAAATAGCAGCTGCTAAAAATGGAAAGTCCCGAAAAGACTCAAAACTGCTAAAAACTGGCACTTACTAAAAATGGAAAGTTTCTAAAAATAGAAAGTTACTAAATCTGGAAAGACACTACGAATAAGAACTTATACGAAAACACTAAACTAAAAGGAAAGCTAAGTTTAAAGTTAAGGTAAATCAAAGAATTACCGTATCCCCGGCAACGGCGCCAAAAACTTGATGTGTCGGTTTATATATATAGAAAATGATGGTTCAACACTATCGAGTAATAAATCGAAATAACCTAAACCGAACTACACACTACAGGCAAGTGTACCTGTCGTATGAAGTATAGCTAAGGAAAGTTCGGATATCGAACCTAAGGACACGGAATCTAAGAATTAACCCTAAATAAAGATAAAGCTAACACTAAAGAAGGAAATTACTAAATAAGGAAATTTGTGTTTTTAGCAAAATGTTTTATAAGAAAGAAATAAAGAAATAAAATAACCTCGACAACTGAAACGAATTAAGGAACTAAAAAAATCAGATAGAGAAGGGTACTACCTAGACTTGGAATCCTAACGGTAACTTTAATAATTTCGGGAATGAGATACGGGATATCCGGTCAAAGGATATGACAGCAAAGGAAACACTCAGAAACATTAGATCACAAGGTCAGTCTCACCAATACCAAAGAATGTTCCAACGAGTCATGTGAAAGATCACCGGGATGTGTAATGGATTACCTAGTCAGTCTCTCCAAACACGGATCGTTTAAGGATTCAGAAGATCGTATCACGTGGTCAGTTTCAACAATCTCGATACATCAAAATATATAAGTTAATACCTTGAATTGCAAGGAATTCTAAGGAATAAACAGGAAAACCCGATGGTCACGTAATTTGCCTGAAAAACCCTAAAACCCTAATAATCCAAATTCCCTTACGTGATTAGTCTCAGGAATGACAATCGTACTGTTTATAATCCAATTACAGATAATATCCTAAGGTTTAATTGGCCAAAGCAAACCCAAATAGAATTAGATACGAAATCTAAGCCTAAAACTGATAAAACCGGTCAAAACACGTAGTAAACAACCAAGACTTATCAATTGGACATCATCATGCATTTATCGATCATCATAACAGCAATAAATAATCAATATTAACCATATATAATCTGATCCTAATCATAAACAATCGAAATCCCACAAAAACAAACCCGAAAACCGAATTAAATTAACCGTTATTCATCCGAATCTAGGTAATACAAGGAGTCTAGCCAAGAAACATGTTTAGAACAGTAAAATTATGAAAAACATTCAGAAACATGTTCATAGATTCGAGTACAAACGAGAAATAATCAAGAAAACAAGAAAAAGAACCCGAAAAAGCGTTTCCGGACACTTTCATATGCGTTCTGAGCCTCCCCCGAGCATCCAATTCAGCCCCAAACCTTCAAAATCTTCAAAAAAATATTTCTTGTTCGTTTTCAGCCGTCTAGGGTTGATTAAAACGCGAATTAGGTTTTAAAAATGCTTAAATATGTTAATTTTCGCACATTATCACGACCTGGGCCTAAAAAAATGGGTTCATGGGCTTAAAAGGGAGCCCAAATGGCTGGTCAACGCCCTAAATGGCCTGGTCAACGCGGGTCAACGCCCACCAAGGTCGGTCAACAGGGGAGGAGGGCGCGGGTCGTGGGTCGGGAACCGGGTCGGCGCGCGGATCATAGTGTGAGAGCATGTGGGTTTCACGCGGGTCGGGCGCGGGTACCGGATCTTGTTCGCGGGTCCAGGAGGCATTAGGGCTGACGTGGCACGCCTAGGGGCTGCCACGTGTCCCAGACTTCTTAAACTTTGGCAGATTTGCAAATTACCCCCCTGAACTTCAGAAATCCAATTTTTAAGCTCCGAAACTTCCTGAAATGCAACTTTTTAACACCGGAACTTCTAAAAATTATATTTCTCGCTTCCACACTTCATAAAAATTATTCCGGGCTTCGGTTTTTCGTAAATGCGAACGTTTATTCCACGAAAACCTATAAAAGTAGCATTTAAAAATACAATTAGTAAAAATAATTAAAATCTAATAAAAACTAACTAAAAGCCTAATAAAATAAGATAAAATAATATAAAATAAATACTAAAAAGATGTGTAAATAACTACACATCAGTTCTCATAACCTCCCTTTCTTTAAACTGTTTTGGTTTTAAAACTCGGAGGCGAAGCATGTATACCAAATTAAATATTGTTTTGATAACACAAGGTTAATACCTGTTTATCAATATGATATTCATAATTATAAATTATCATTATTATTGGATTGTCTCTTATAATTATATATCCGTGTAAACATTGTCGTTGACTTCGGTCAATAACAACGATTACATGTATTGCCACAAACTCCGTGAATCATTGCTTTTAACTTCGGTTAATTGCTTTGATATCATGTATTGTCACGTGGATGTTGTCCACTACGTGAATCATCGCCTTTAACTTCGGTTAATTGCTTTGACTTCATGTATAGCCACGTGGTTAGCTACCACTCCATGAATCATGTAATTAGCTTATGTTAATTACATAATGATCATGTATAGTCACGAACATTATTTGAGAATATAATTGATGAGAATGGTTGATTAGTTGTGGAGTGATTATCTATGTTTGACTATGATTATTTGTGATTGATTATGACTAATTGATTATGTGATTATGTGGTTGTGTATGTGTTTGACCGTTAAATTGGTGGATGTGTGTTGGATTATCTTATACAGGTATTCATATGGATTTTCTCAAGAAGATCATAAGTCTTATACTCGTTTTAAAACAAAGCATTTTATAAAACCATTTTAAGCATAAACTTTTAAACTCATTTTACTAAAACGTTTTTAAATATAAAAACTTATGATTACTCACCAACTACTTTTGTAGTTGACACTTGATTTCTTACATGTTTCAGGTGATGGAGACAAGTAGGAAGGAAGAGATGATCTCTTCTATTTTTGGACATCATCATATAGGATCTTGGACTTAGTTAATTAACTAAATTTCTGGCGATTAGAGTTTAGTTAGTTTAACTAAATCTTTTGTGTATGTGATGTATTTGATTCATGATGAACATGATTTTTGTGTAATTAATTTGATGAATGGAATGTTATGTGATGATTTGATTTAGATGCCCACGAGCTTTTGAACAATCTACACATCCCTCGTGGCATCCCGACGTTTCCGCCATCGGTCGGGGTGTTACAACAAGGCAGCCGGCGCAGGGAGCCAGGGAGGGAGGCAGCCGCAGGTCGGCAGGTGGGCTGTGGGGAGGTCGCCGGTCGCGATGCTGCTGGTGGCCGGTGGGCAGTGGCTATAGGCGCGCTGCTTGCTGCTGCTGGGCTTGCTATGCTCGGCGATGTTGCTGACTTGCTATGCTCGGCGCTGTGAAAGATAGGGATTGGGAGGAGTGATTTTTTTTTTTCCGACTTTGGCTAATGGGATTGGGACTTTGGGTTTAAAGAATTCATTAAGGGAAGTTGGTTGGGCTAGTGCTAGTGGGCTAAATTTTAAGTTGGTTGGGCTAAATGTTGTATACGATTACTATTGATTAATAAACTTGTTAATAGTTATTAGTTAATTAATTAATTTGATTTTATATGTTTAATTGTTTATAAATTATTTAAAATTTTGTAATAATTTTTTAGGGGGGGCGAACATAGGGTATATATATTTTTTCCGGGGGGGGGGGGGGCGAAATAAAATTTTTTAAAAAATTTTACACTACGGATCGGAAAATGTACACTACTAAGCGAAAAAACAGGGGGGCGACCCCCCCGGTCCCTTAAAACCTGCGCCCCTGAATAAGATCCATGTTTGAGATTATCTAAATTTTGAATTTGGATATATATGATTTGTGGTTATTTCGCCCCCGTTTTTAGTGACAAAGGCCTATGCTACAACAAGAAAAAAAAGTAGGTTTTACGAAGTCACTTAGTCGAACTATAAAGAAAGAGATGCTAAGGTTACAAATCAAGGTCAACTAGTTAAGAAAGACACAGGTTATGAAAAATTTTAGCCATTAATTAATTAAGTAGCAGTAAAACAGAGTTGCTTCAGATGTGCATATTGGCTAGGCTAAGGGCGGACTTCATCTCTTGCATTCTCTTCACTTACACCTTACAACTCTGCTGAGTCTAGCGAAGCTCAGGTGCGGAGCCTTGTGTTGTCAGTGTAAAGCAAGACTTTACATCTGGTTTCTAGTTTACCTATAACTTTCTGTGATTGTGGCCTAGTGGTAAGGGGCGGAAATTCATAATGGAGGTCTAGGGTTCAAATCCTGGCACCACCCAATTTTCCCTGAGTCACGCAATTTACCTCCCTCATGTTGGCCATTAGACCGGTCGGTGAGAGTCGCCTAATGGTGATGTTCACCATTTTTATTTCTCTTAGATAAGTTAGGATTTCAAGGTTTGTTTTGGTATACAATAACATTGGTTTTTGAAACATTTGGGTTCATATTGAAGTCAATAATTAATTAACCAGATGTTCGTAAGTCATTTAGGGGGTGTTTGTCTGGATCTGATGTGACACCCCGTAAAATCTAGGTCAGCATTTGTTTTAATTAAATAGTTATTTAATTGATAATTGTATACGTGGCACTAGAATTAGTTTAATTTAGTGTGACACGTGGCATGACAGTGCGAACACTGACACAAACACGATAATTCGGTGAATTATCGCAACATGCACACACGTGTCTAAGAAAATAAGAATGTTGGTGAACGTTTAACACATAGTGTAACCAAACGCTAGAAACCTCACGAAACGCTCAAACATTGAACTTGAAAGTTCAAACGATGCAGAACAATAGTCCATAAGCGAGAAAACGTCGAAAACGAGCCAAACCCTTGAAATTGGGCCTATTGGGCTCTTCATGAACTCTTCGCGGTACGCTAAGGACCTCGGAGAAGTCCTTGGCGATACACGATGGATGGGCGGGGGATTTTGAATCCCGAAATTCTTTACGATACGCCAAGCCCATGGAGGACCCCCATGGCGGGACGCAACGACATCCAAACGCCAAATCTTTATAAATCCAAAACAATCATGCCTACTCTATCCATTTTCATCATTTTTCTTGATCCTACACGCCACACTCTCGGTTTATCTCTTCCATACCACCTGCAAACACCATTGGAAGCCATTCTTGCACAACTTGAAGCTACCTTGAAGGCTTGGAAGATTGAGGAAGAGTAGTAGAAGCTCGAACACCACCACCATCTCCTTGTTTCTGTCAAACCCAAGGATCCAGGAGTTCAAGGAGATGCTCAAGCACCATCTTAGTGTTCTTGAGGATTTAGAAGGTAACATTATGATCCTAGTAGCATAAAAACACACAAACACACATGCAAGGTCTAAAACCCACATGCAAGCTCACTAACCTTGCATGCACGAGATTTCAAAGTTATGAATCTGGGTTTGTTGCTTAAACTACTGATATTGATGATCTACAATGATTGAATGAGTATTTTGATGTTTTATGATGATCCATGATGATGTAGGTGTGTATAGTGCTGGATTTGTTCATAAATGATTGAAATATCGACATGCATGCATGATCTAGAGTATATTAGATGATTTTGGATATTCATACATGTTTATTGGTGTTATTGATAATGTTTACATGAGTTGTTATCATTAAAATGGTCAAAACTTTGGTTATTTGATGAACTTGCTAATTATAGTAACTTTTATGTTACAACATGGTAATATGGATGAAGATTTGGGCATGCATATGAATAGAAGTAGCATTGGTATGATAATATGATGATATAATGCATAAGAAATTGATTTGGGATTGATTTGTGGTCATTTTGGACCTAGTTACTATTTATAGTAACTTTTCTAATCTAAATATTGCTAGATGATGATTTAGGTGAAATGGGTATGTTTAGATGATGACTGATGATATATTATAACGATATTTTATATGAAAATGGATTAGGAATGTTTAGAATAATCGTTTGATGAATATTGGACAAAGATACTATTTATAGTGACTTTGTTGTGTGAAATCTTGAAATAGAAATGTAAGGCATGAATTGAACATGCTAAATGACTTAACATGATGTGATATGAGTATTGTGTGATAAGCTAGGTGATTCTTGATGATAATCATGCTAGATACAGAAACTTTCCTTTTTAGGAAACATTAATGAATGAAAATGACTTGTATGTTTACTTGATCATTTGTAACAATGTGCTATGGGTTAACATGATCACGTAGGATTAACAACCATGCTAGAATTTTTAAAAGTGATAATTGTTATGGAACTTTCTAAAAATGGAAACTTATTATAAATAGTAAGTTGTCCGTAACATGGTCAAACACGGTCACGAATGTTACACGAGTTACAACCAACACACGGTTCACCAAGGGTCGTTGACTTGACACCGTCAAACATGGTCAAACATGATCAAACACGAGCAAGCACGGTAATGTGGACCGACATGGACGAACATAACAGCAGAGGGTTGTTGAGCACAAACACGAGCACGAACACAAACACTGTCACTTACACAAACTCACGTAAGCTATATGATATAGGTAGCCGGTGACCGACACCTCTACGACGCAGGAGCTTACGCTATCACTATCAGATTTCACAAAGGTGTTATGGGATTTATTTTGGAGAAACGAAAGGGTTGGTACGATCCAGGGAGGTTACGGGAGTGTAAAACGCGAAAAAGTGATATTTGGTATGTGCAGGAAGCATAAGCTACGCCTTGGGCATAGCCTATGGCTGAATGGTTCTGTTTAGAATGACCATAGCCTACGGTCAGCCCATAAGCTACGGCTCGAGGGTGTCCAAAATTACTTGTTTTAGTCGTTTAATCGCGTTTTAGGATCTAATAACCTTCTGTTATGAACCAAAGAGTATATATAGGTGTTCTTACTTAGTTCTAACGAACTAATGGTGATTTAAATGTGGTGTTTTGTAGGTGAACGTAAAGGGTGATGGCGCGCGTGATCGGGAATAGTAAGAAGGATCGGATCTGTTTTTGATCGAAACCAATAACTTTTGTGAATTGTTGTTAATGTTGTAATTGGGTTTTCAAATGTAGAATTAACCTAACTTTATATGTTTTGGTGAAAACTTGGATTATTTTGGATGACGAAAATGGACGTTTATTTTAAAAAAAAATATAGGACCTAGTTTGAAATGTTGTATTAAACACATGTTATGCGTGTGTGGGTTTTGGGGCTTACAAGTTGGCATTAGTTCTAATGGTTTGAGGGATTCAAGTGCGTCGCGAACACTTGAACTCAAATCGTTGTTCTTTTGTATGGGGAGTAACGTTCGATCCGAGATCCGATCACAAAGCCAGGGGTTTAAGGTAACTAGTTTGTGGATTGTTTACCTTAGTTATATATGTTAAATGGTGTTTGTCGTGAAATTGCTTGTTAAACCGAATTTATCAGTCATATTATGGGGAGATGAAGTTAAGGGAATGGATATGTAAAGTGTATAATGTTATGTCTGGCCAACATAAGATTATATTCTTGACATGGATATGACCTTAATGTACTCAACACATATTATGGTTATGAATATTAGGTAAGGTGTTACGAGCTTGCTTTGGTGATGCATTTAAGTTCATATTTCATGGTGTGCTTAGTTATATGAACTAGATAGCAATGCTAATGTATCAAATAACTCGTTTCAGCCGTAGAATGGTTGGTGGTGATAACGTTCATGATGGTGGTGGTCATGATATTAACCTCACCGAAATGCAAGCTATGGTGAGGGAAGAGGTGGCAAAAGTATTGGAAGCTTCGATTCCTCATCATATGGATGGTCTACAAGCCTCCATGAGGGAATTTATTCAACAAGGTTTACAAATCTCAAAGGGGGCGAGATGGTAACGAACTCCAAAGAAAGTAACTTGTAAGGAGTTTGTGGCTTGCAAGCCAAGTGAATTCAAGGGGGAGGTTGACCCACTACTGAGTCAACGGTGGATAACAGATATGGAGGGCACGTTCGAGACTAGCCTTTGTGATCCGGAGGACGAGGTGATATTTGCAGGAAATCAGTTGCGGGAAAGGGCAAAAGATTGGTGGGAGCTTCTTCGAAAGGAGAAGGGTAGGGATGGCATCAAGAATCTAACATGGGGGAGTTTAAGGAGCTGTTTCTTAAACGATTCTGTCCACAGGCGGCGATCGACATAATTACTGAGGAATTTCTTCATATGCGACATAAGGAGGAAAGCATTGACACTATCACATCCATCTTCTATGACAAGGCAAGGTTTTGCCCTGATTTATTGCAAACGGAGAGGATGTGGATTAATCGATACCACAATATGTTGAATGCCAAGTATCGTGAGTTTCTTACACCCTCCAAGTATGAGACATTGGCAGAACTGATTGAGTGCGCTCGGGAGCGCGAACTGGAGTTAAAACGACAAGAGGACCGCGGTGAAAAGCAGAAGGCGGAAAAGGAGGCTGGGTCTTCTAAGAAGGAGAAATTTTCAAACTCACCTACAAAGTCCCAATCAAGTAGGGGAGCTAAAAATTGTGCTAAATGTGGGAAAGCCCATGCGAGGGATTGTTCGGTACGATCACTATCGTGCTACAAGTGTGGAAAGCAAGGGCATCTTGCTAATCAATGCTCAAGTACTTTGAACTTGTGTTATAATTGCTACAAACCAGGGCACATATGGAGTGAGTGTCCGAAACTTAAGGTGACTGGATTTGGTGGAACAGAAAATCGATCTTTTAAGGGGCAAGGAAGTGGGAAGAAGGTTGAGGTACCCAAACCAAAGGGTAGGGCCTTTCAAATTACTGCGGAGGAAGCCAAAGTCACACCTGACGTGGTGACAGGTACTTTCTTCATCAATACCTTGCCTGCTTACATTTTATTTGATTCGGGGGCTAGTAGATCATTTGTGTCTACGAATTTTATACATCTTTCGTCTTTTGTTGTTGAGAAATTGTCAGTGCCTCTAGAAATAGAAATAGCGGATTCTAAATGCTTTCTAGTATGTGATGTCTATCGAAAATGTAAATTAACCATCGATAGAGAGGATTTCGATATTGATTTGATACCTATGGTATTGGGGGAATTCGATGCGGTGGTTGGGATTGATTGGCTTTCGGCTCACGGGGCCAACATTGTGTGCAAACATAAGATTATTCAATTGATGTCTCCTAGCCGACATGAGGTGTGTATTCGTGGGGAGAAACGTGACGGCATGATCTTATGTTTCTTAACCGGAGCTATGAAGTATTTGAACAATAGGGGACGATCTTTTCTTGCTTACGTGGTGGATTCGAAGAAATGAGTGAAGATGATAGAAGACATTCCTATAGTTTGTGATTTTTCGAATGTCTTTCCATACGAACTACCGGGATTACCTCCCGAAAGAGATGTGGAGTTCTGAATTGATTTGATGCCCGGGCTAAACCTATTGCTAAGGCTCCATACCGTTTGGCGCCATCTGAATTGCAAGAGATGATGAATCAATTGCAAGAACTTCTTGAGCGGGGTTTTATTCGTCCTAGCACCTCACCTTGGGGTGCACTGGTGTTATTTATAAAGAAAAAAAATGAGAGCTTTAGGATGTGTATAGATTATCGGGAGTTGAACAAGGTCATGGTGAAGAAAAGGTACCATTACCTAGGATTGACGACTTCTTTGACCAATTACAAGGTGCTTCACGTTTTCTAAGATCGACCTTCGATCGGGATACCATCAGTTGAAGGTTAGAGAGGAACATATTCCAAAGACGGCTTTTCGTACGAGGTACGGACATTACGAGTTTCTTGTGATGTCCTTTGGGTTAACTAACGCACCAGCGGCGTTCATCATGGATTGATGAAATCGGGTGTGTCATACAATGTTAGATAGGTGAGTCATTGTGTTCATCTATGACATACTTATCTATTCCAAGAATGAAGTCGATCACGCGTGTCATTTGCGAGAAGTTCTTGAAACACTTCATAAGGAGAAACTGTATGCTAAATTTTCCAAGTGTGACTTCTGGTTACGTGAAGTGCAATTCTTGGGACATGTGGTCAATGCCGATGGCATACATGTCGATCATACGAAAATTCAGGCGGTTATGAAATGGAGTCCACCCAAGACTTCAACTGAGGTTAGAAGTTTTCTTGGTTTAGCCGGATATTATAGGAGGTTTATTCAAGACTTTGCCAAGATTGCTTCATCTTTGACAAAGCTTACGAGGAAGAATACTAAGTTTGTGTGGGGTGATGAACAAGAAAAGGCGTTTCAAGAGTTAAAGACAAGACTAACACAAGCACCGGTGTTAACTTTACCGGATGGACCCGATGATCTTGTGGTCTATTCCGATGCATCTTATGTTGGTCTTAGGTATGTTCTGATGCAAAGGGGGAAGTTATCGCTTATGCTTCACGTCAGTTGAAAGTTCATGAGGTTAACTATCCTGTTCATGACTTGGAGCTTGCGGCGGTTGTTTTCGCATTAAAGATATGGCGTCATTATCTTTATGGGGTGAAATGTACTATTTATACCGACCACAAGAAGTTTGAAGTATTTCTTCATTTAGAAGGATTTGAATATGAGGCAGAGACGTTGGATGGAGTTACTCAAAGACTACGACTGCGAAATTCTCTATCATCCGGGGAAAGCAAATGTAGTGGCGGACGCTTTGAGTAGGAAGGAGGAACCTTTACCCATTCGGGTAAAAGCAATGAAATTCGTGGTGACAAAGGATTTGGTGAATCAAATTAAAGCTGCTTAAACTAAAGCTTTAAAGGAGGAGAATTGGGAACGTGATAGAATTAAGGGGTTAGCTCACCAATTGGATGAGGATAGTTGGGGACTAAAGACAAGGTGGAGTCGGGTGTGGATACCTCCCACTTGTCCTTTAAAGACGGCTTTATTGGAGGAATCTCATAAATTGAGATATTCGATTCACCCGGGAGGCACGAAGATGTATCGTGACTTGCGGGTTAATTATTAGTGGCCGGGGATGAAACAAGATATTTTCAAGTATGTTGAAAATGCTTGACTTGTGCTCAAGTTAATGCGGAGTATCAAAAGCCGTGTGGAAAATTGCAACCTTTGGAGATCCCGATGTGGAAGTGGGAGCATATTACGATGGACCTAATCACGAAGCTTCCTAAGACTAGGAACAGTTATGATACTATATGGGTCATCGTAGATCGGTTATCAAAGATCGCCCACTTATACCGATCAAGGAGACGTATTCTTCCAAGAAGATGGCTGAAATTTATGTTAAGGAGGTGGTGTCTCGACATGGAGTACCCGTGACTGTTGTGTCTGATCGTGACACTCGATTCACTTCTCATTTTTGGAAGAATTTTCAAGAGGAATTGGGCACGAAACTACTATTAAGCACGGCGTATCATTCTCAAACGGATGGTCAGAGTGAAAGAACCATTCAAACACTTGAGGATATGTTACGGGCGTGCATCATTGACTTTGGGGGAAGTTGGGATGATTATTTACCTTTGGCGGAGTTTTCTTATAATAATAGTTATCATTCCGGTCTTGTAATGCCTCCTTTTGAGGTTTTGTATGGGAGAAAATATAGAACTCCCATGTGTTGGGGAGAAGTGGGACCGAGAGAACTTGCCAGCAAAAAGGTAGTAAAGGTGACGAATGAACGAATCGATCAGATACGAGCTCATTTAAAGGCGGCACAAGACCGTCAGAAATCGTATGCGGATAAAAGGAAGAAGCCGATTGAATTCCAAGCGGGGGACTTTGTGTTGTTAAAAGTTTCTCCTTGGAAGGGTGTGATTCGTTTTTGTAAGCGTGGGAAGCTTAGTCCACGGTTTATTGGACCATTCAAGATTATAGATCGGATTGGCGAGGTTGCTTATCGCTTAGAGCTACCGGAAGAGTTGAGTGGAATCCACAACACATTCCACGTGTCTTATTTGCGAAAGTGCTTCGCGGACGAATCGGCTTATGTGCCAATGGAGGATTTGGTGATAGATGATAAACTCAATTATATTATGAAACCAGTGGCGATTTTGGATAGAAAAGTATAGCAACTTGAGAGTAAGACGATCAACCAGCAGAACAGATGGGGATCTGACGCTACATGGGAGTCGGAGGATGAAATGCGGAAATTTTATCCATTTCTTTTTTAGGTGTAATGAGGTTTCGGGGACGAAACCTTTGTAAGGAGGGGAGAATTTGTAACGACTCATTTTTGGGAAATATTATTAATAAAATGTAATTGGTGTATAATTATGTTTTATTTTAAATTGATGGGTGATATATTTATATTTCATTTTCTTGAAATTTATGTTGAATGTTTACTAACTTAACTTAGTTAGTTATAACTAGTTAGAGTTAACTAGTAATAAAGGGACTAAAGGTGTTAATAGTTGTAACTTAATTACAAAGGGGGATTATATGACAATATGGGGTAAAATTGGTCAAGGGACTCCTCCCATTTTCTTTCTAGTCGACAACCACAAGGGAGGAAGCGGAGAAATCCATTTTTCTGGAAAACTTTTGACCAAATTCTTTCTTAAATCTTGGTTTGATCCTTCATGCAAGGGTAGACTTGAGTTTCTATTGCATCAAACTACATCAATTTTTGGGTTTTTGTTGAAATTTTCATGGGTGTCTTATGAGGGTGTGGATTTGATTGGTGAAATCAAAAATTGGGAGTTTATATGGTGTCATATGTTGATAATCATCAAGGATATTGTCGCACCCTGGGCTCTCGGCGGCCCGGGCGCTGCGACCCGAATTGGTTTCATGGATAATACAGTTTCGGTCAGAGTTTATTATTCAATTTAATATGTTTCAACGGAAGCGTTGTTTCATTAATTTGTAATTTTATAAATAATTCACATGGATGTGAAAACCATATTTTTCATGATTTTAAATAGTTCATACGCATGGGTATGAAAAACCACATTTTCATCGCCTGTAAATAACTTTTCAGGGTTTTATAAAATTTCATATGCATAGATATGAACATATCATTTTATTTCATTTTAAACCGAGTTTTACAACATATATTTACATATATTGGTTTACATGGGACTTGGAGGTATAACTCCAATCGCTCCTCGGTTTTACCACAAGATTTTTATTTAAGGCGTCATAGGCCCTAAACCTCTAATCTTGCTTGTGATTTTTCATTCATTATTACCTGAAAAGTTTTTGAAAATAAAACGTCAACATAATGTTGGTGAATACAAATAACAGACTTGATATGTAAGCATAGCATGTTCGGTCCTTTAACCATAAGTAATATTGGCAATACTACACATTTAGCAGGTTATTTCACTGATCGATACAACTACTGCATACACTGGTTTATAACTGTCACTGGTTAGGAACTACAGCGCAACGCATCTTACGTTTTGTTCCCTCCAGCCCACAGCTGGTCACTGGTTAGGTTGCCTGCGGAGTACGTTTTACGTTTAACCTTCCAGCCCACCTGTACCAGCCACGTATGAGAATTTCACCCATATGCGGATACGATTTGCAAATCATACGTATACTAATAGCCTAAATGCTGGTCTAATAGTATCCCTTTATGCGTCAAAGTTAAACATACAATGCTTAAAAAAAATCATTTGAATTTAAAATAAGTTAAATGTATTCACCTGAATTTTTGATCGACTGAGTGACAGCTTAAACTTCTCGATATAAATTTGGGCAACGTTTCTGCTTATATTATTCTTAAAATTATTCTGCAAGAAAGATTTATTTATTTATTTATTACTATTATTATGATTATTATTATTATTATTATTATTTTGTTAGTATTACGATGAGAATCAATATTATTATTGTTATTACTATAATTTTAAGTAGACTAAAATTTTTAATATATACATAGGGTTGGAGCTTAACCCTAACCCTATAAGTTAATTTTATATTAAAATATTAAATTTATAAGTTTAACTAAGAAATTAGATGATATACCTAAACGAACAAACTCTTTAATTTTGACCCTGTATATTGATCAGCACCTCCTAGCATCCAGAGTTTTTAATTTCTTTCTCGTATGTGTGTATATATATTTGTGTGAGATTTCTATTTGAAATTAACTGACTATTTATAAGCATTTGAAACTTAATGCAGAAGAAATTCATAGGCATAGGTTTATACGTATGTTTCATTTGATTGTATGGATCATCGACGGCTTCTTAAAATTCCTACACGTCTTCTTCACACATTTCAAATTTCAAATTGAATGCAACATTGTAATATTTTATTATTTTAATATTTTATTATTTTAATTAATTTAGCTCAAATTTTGTTTTTCGCTTATAACTTTTAAAATATAATGTTTTATAAAATTTTAAAAATACTGTTAGGATCAGCTCATTTTTATCTACATTTTGACCTAAGTTTCGTTAAAAACGGAGAAAGTTTAATTATAATATATTTTATTAATTTTGGGCGGTCCCCTATAATATCAACTAATCGAATAAGTATGTCAAAAAATTTTAATAATCATTTTACTCGTTACTTACTAGTATGTAAGTGTCACAGATGTATATAATAACTAGATATTTAAAATTATAATATTGAACAATATATTTTATAAAAAAAATAAATGTGCAGTTGTTACAGATATCATCTAGGAACAACATTTTGTTAATTTTCATAGAGTTTGATTTAGTTGATAAAAATAGAGTTTTTCATGTTCATGAGGATGAAGAACTTAGAGTTGTAAATGGGTGTTGGATGGTAGTTTAGATGATAAACTTATGATATATAACAATTGAAATTTGTATAACATTGGTGAATTGAGGTATTTATTAACTTTGGAGGATTAGAAACATAAATGGGGGATTGATAGGGTTGGATGTAGCTGAAAATGTGTAAGGGAAATCCCTACACACAAGTTGTTTGATTAAATGTCAACAACTTGATTTTTATCTAAAAATGTGTTCAAAGGGATGGGTGATGAGATTTAGTTGTTATGATCATAAAATATGAGATTTTTATGATTAATGAGTTAATTGAATGAAACCTAAGTGTAATTGGTGATAATGGGTCAATTGGATGTAATTTGACTAGTTATAGTCAAACTTTATATTAAACCTATTAGTTGTGATAATAGGAAGTGATAGTTGAGGTGGAACCAAATGACCCCAAAAAGAGATTGAGGTGGTGGATATCTTGTCTGGACAAGGTAAGTCACCCACCAATTGCTATGCACATATATGTATATATGTATATAAATGTATGTAGAATATACATGATGTTGTATTGGGTGAATTGGAGTTTAGATATTTGTTGTTTGACAATAACATGCAATATGTGTTATATTTTCTAAGTTATTGTAATATAACATGTTTACATGTGGTAGAGAGGAATAAGGATGATTCACAAGTGGGTGAACTTCTTGTTTGAAGTTTGACTAAAAATGGTCAAACAATTCACAAGTGGTGTGAATTTGGAGTTGGGTTTAATCACAAGTGGTGTGATTGCTTACCTTGAGAATCCTTGGTGAAAAAGGAAGTCTTAAGGAAGTGGTGTGAATCATAACTTAAATATTGGTGGTTGTAAAGTTTAACACTTTAGTTGTGTTTTAAAGTGTTTTTGAATATGCATTTCATGTGATGAATATGTTGAATTAATGTAACAAATGGAAATCCTTGGGGATAAGGAAGTTCCATTAGCTTTGGGTGAAAATTTGTGTTATTAATAGGTTTATGTAAATGACCCGTTTAACAAATCGTTTGGTGATTAACTTAATTATAACACCAAACTATGTTTTGGAACTTGGTAGTTATGTTTCAAAGGTGTTATGGGATTTATTTGGGAGAAACGAAAGGGTTGGTACGATCCGGTGAGGTTACGGGAGTATAAAATGCGAAAAAAGTGATATTTGGTATGTGCAGGGAGCATAAGTTACGCCGTGGGCATAACCTATGGCTGAATGGTTCTGTTTAGAATGACCATAGCCTAAGGTCAGCTCATAAGCTACGGCTCGAGGGTGTCCAAAATCACTCGTTTCAGTCGTTTAATCGCGTTTTAGGATATAATAACCTTCTGTTATGAACCAAAGAGTATACATAGGTGTTCTTACTTAGTTCTAACAAACTAATGGTGATTTAAATGTGGTATTTTGTAGGTGAACGTAAAGGGTGATGGCGCGCGTGATCGGGAATAGTATGAAGGATTGGATCGAACCTGTTTTGATCGAAACCCAATAACTTTTGTGAATTGTTGTTAATGTTGTAATTGGGTTTTCAAATGTACAATTAACCTAACTTTATATATTTTGGTGAAAACTTGGGTTATTCTGGATGATGAAAATGGACGTTTATTTTTAAAAAAAAATATGGGACCTATTTTGAAATATTGTATTAAACACGTGTTATGTGTGTGGGGGTTTTGGGGCTTACAAAACAGCATGACACGTACAAAATTTTTTGAATGTATTATATGTATATCAAAACATGTGAACTCACCAACCTATGTATTGACACTTTTTCTTAACTTGTATTATCAGGTAATTAGATGACTGGCATATGGATAGATTTGCACTTAGAGAACGAACACAGGACTTGCATGCATTTCATGTCATTTGAAACGAACAATTTTATTTATGTTATGTATTAAAACAATGTAGTGTCAGACAGTTTATTTTCCGCTGCATTTAGACTTATTATTTTCCGCTGTATTGAACATTTGTATTTCCGCTGCAAACTAATTTGGTTAACTTTTATGATTACGAACATTGTATTTTGAAACACATATAGAGTCGTTCCATATGACTATGAGTTGTAATTCTGGCCACGTCACACCCATGTGGACTGACTCCACACGTGAGAATTTGGAGGTGTGACATCTGAGTACATCTGAATATGTCTGAATCTGAATGGTTCAGATTCAGACCGTTTGTTTCACTAAAAAATAGCACGTCTGAATGGTCCCTAACATCTGAATGAAGGTCTGAATGATTCAGACTTCAACACAGGTCTAAATGGAAAATTTTATAAGGGGTATACCCTTTCATTTCTTTTGCCTTAATTTCTCTCTTCCCTACCAAGCTCCCGTCCACACCCTCCCCCATCCCCCATCCGCAGTTAGCACGATCGGACACCTCCCGCAACTCCTTTCGGTCATCATCCACTTCCTGCCGCCGCCCTCTTCCTGTCGTCGCCACCTTACCGTCGTTCGCCGCCGCCCTCCAATCTTACCGTTGCCGCCCTCCTTCCTGCAGTAGCAGCACCTTTCGCCAGCCATCAACCAGCCTCCGTTCATCGCCCGTCGCCAGCCATCTCTGATCGTCTCCCATCGCCAGCCATCAGCCACCTCCGATCGTCTCCTCTCGCCACTCTTTATGGTCTGATTCAGGAGCAAGCAGTTGAGAACTAGATCGATTTTGAGATTATCTACACCGTGTACTTTTTGTTAGGCTCCTCATTCCAATATTTTACTCGAAGGAGACAAACATCGAGTTTGAGAACTAGTATCGCTATCCATAAAAAAATTAAACCCCACATTTTTTTTTTGAACGGCATTAACCCCACATGAATTCAGACAAAACACGTTAACGGTGGTTGTCAAGATCTACAAATTGGTGTTTTGTGTATTTTAAATGTTTGGATTTTAGAATGTTCGAATTTTACCTTGTTAAATTATTTATATTATTACTGGAAAAAAAGACTTTAGAAGGGTAAAATAGTCATCTAACATATTTATTAAGATGTTCAACCAAACAGTCTTAACTGGTTCAACACTTAATGGTTCAGACCCTCTTAACCATTCAGACATCTTAATCATTCAGCACTTAATGATTCACATGCTACCAAACGGTCTCATAATCACAATGTCTTCAAATATGTTTTTGGACATATGACATTTGGAGAAAAAAAAAATGCTTCTATCAATATATTTATGCTTGCTATTTTCATGTATTTCCTATTAAAAATTAACATAATTCAGATTTCGAAGGCCATTTGCATTTGTAAAGTCGAGTTCGATTTGAATCCAGATCGATTTACATAAAACAAATTACAAGAATAATAAATGTAAATAAAAGAAAAAATATATATCAGTATATGTATAAAATAATAAAATGCATATGTAATTTTTGTATCTTAAAGTTAGGTGACATCGGTTTTTCTTTTAGCGGATCCACTAATTAAATTCTTATACTTGTATGATACTTTTTTAAGTGTACTTTTGACAATAAATTTGTAAATATTAAATAGATGTTTTTAAAACATCTAATATGCAATATAGTTTCATTTCTAATAATATTAATAGCAATAATATTAATAATGATTCTAGCAGAATGTCAAATTTAGCCTCATGACATTTAAAACTAACAAATTTACAAGTTACTTTAGATTTTTGTGTTTAACACGAGCGAAGTAAGAAAACGATATAATATATACTACAAGATATTGCTTGAACTTAAGACTATTTCATAAATGTGTAAGTGTAAGATAAAAGTACATATATCATATGGTAAAGCAATTCCGTTTCTTTTTGATTCGTGCGTAAAACGATACCTAAATTAAGTATGCTTAAAATTCTTCAAAAAGTTAAACCACCCATTGACAAATGAAATTTAAGGAGGTCAAGATTAAATTTCGTTTATTTAGCAAAAGAGTAAATTACATAAATTATTTTTTTATATTCACTCATTTTATGGATAACATCATTTATTAGAAATAGTTACAGAAACATCATAAAATAATAATTTATAATGGATTTCATCATTAAAGTTACATAAATCATCCTTTAATTACATTACATAAATCGTCGTTTATATTGAGAAAAATGAGGAAACATATTATAAATTGTTATTTTTAATCAAATAAACCTTATTTTGGTTCAACTTACACCATGTGTGTAAATGCATAATCGGATAAACGGTTCTAACGTCTAACTACCAAGACTAGGAAGTAAATTTGGTCCGGTTTCTAACAAAAGCTGGTTCCTTGTCCGTCTCTAGAATCAATCGGACGGAACGTCGGAACTCGGAACCCGGAACCATGAGCCTGCTGCCGTGCCCTCCGTCGCTAGCCGACGGAGAGGACGATGACGGGAGCGGTAATCACTCTCCACCAGCTCCGCCGCTGTCAATCAATCCTCCAGCAATTACTTCGTCTTCCTCCCGTATTCCTCCAGGTATACCGCTGTACTGCATCTACCTTCGCCAAATTTTCAATCATTTTTAAACTTGTTTGCTTATTGTTGCATGATTTTAGGCTTTGAGCTCTACAACACTATCCTTAATGATGTATTTGATCCTGATCTGGTTCGAAATTAGGTCCGGTGAAATTAACAGCGAGGACATGCTTGTACGAGATATGTGCGCAAGGCCATTGGAATCGTCCTGTTTTTGATTGCTGCAATGAAGAAGGTCCGAGCAATCACAGATCGTAAGTCCGTCGACTCTAATTTATACAAATAGATAACATATTTGTTAGGGTTTTTCTTAATAATTTATGATTTGATTAGATTTTCATTGTAATTATTCTTGCTAAAATCCTGTTACTAGTTTATTAATAATACAAAAATATTGTTGATGTTTGATTATTTTATATCAAGTTGTTATTCTAGATACATTACCATTCCAGATTTTGATACCGATTATCTCCAACACATATTTGTAATTTTCTAGCTTTCATGTTAATTAAATGAAGAATTTGAAATGATTTCACATAAGTAGTCATGCTTTAATTAGATAATTTTATCACTATTTTACCAACTCCATCTGTGTAACCCTTAGAAAAATCATAGGGGTTATGGATTATTCAACATGAACCTTAGATTATATGCTTGAAACAGGTTCACTTACAAGGTTAGTATTGAGATTAAAGAAGGCTCAAATTCAAATTTAGTGGTTGAATGCATCGGCAAGCCTAAGTTAAGCAAGAAGAGTGCTGCAGATTCAGCTGCTGAAGGAGTTTTGTGGTACCTCGTGCATTTAGGTTATCCAAAAAAGCCTAACCGCTACATGAAATTAAGGTAATTAGCTTACAATGTTTTAGTCACTTTGAAGACATGAAGCATTTTAAGCCATATTAATCTACTGCTGTGTTATAACTAATATGCATGTTATTGCATTTCTATGAAAACCATATGAAGCTCACTCATCGTTGATGAAAGAAGAAAGAATCAAATGTTCAATTAATAGATTGGAATGGAATGGGAAACAATGAGCACCGACCATCCTGACATGTTCTTGTATTTTTGTATGGCCTATCCTAAACCTGTGTATTTTTCTCTGGTGTCCATTCTACCCATTTAAACCCATTGCCACTCTTTTTTTTGCCCATACTAACCCAATATGTTTTAACTAGTGGGGTGCCCGCATTGTAGCGGTAAAAAACACTTGGGTTAATGGTTTTGGCTCGTAAAATGCTCATAAGAGCTCGTGAGTCGTCTAACCAACTATTTTAATTTAGTTTAATATTTAACCAAAAATAAATATTAGACTAAAAATCTCAATTTAAAAAGCCAAATGCGTCAAAATGGTCAAGAAATGGTTTATTTCATTTGAACGAGTTTTTCTTTTATTGTCACTCTATCACACTTCATTTCATAAAGGCACCGATATGAGACAAACTAAAATGTCAAAAAATAAAAAAACTTTCATTTTGCTATAAAATGTTGTGTGTTGTGATTCAAAAGTTGTATGTAAGTAAAAATCTTAAATTTTGATGAAATTACAATTTTGTCATTCCAATATGTATTATAATATAGCATAGATCATAGTTATCAAGTTGCGCCCGGAGCTTAGGGGCAAAAATGCGATGATTTATTTAAACTAGATGCTTAGTGTTAATTTATCATTTTTAGAGGTTTGACATATTTTAGGCTTCGAACTTTTAAAAAAATATAAAGTTTAACTATAAAACAATTAATAATCTAGTTATATACAATTTTTAAACTTTAAAAACCTTTATAGCTTGTTTTAGACTTGTTTATGGCTGAATTTTCCAGAATTTTGCCTAATTTTTTAGAATATTTTAGTCCTGTGTAATTGATATTGTCTGTCGAATTTATTCCAGCATCTCATCCATTCGTTATATTGGATGAAATCAAAGCTGCAAAATAAACCTTCATGAAGAAACAATATACCCAAGTCTTCTTTCTCTTCGCAAAAATCTTTTTTTAGGAGAACTAAATTACTTCCACCCAAGTGTTTTAATAATTTTATGCAGTATAGTGTTGTGGCCTGTGGCCCTCTGGCCTCCCTATCTCTCCGCCCATTGGTTTTTTTGGTAGTAAACGGTGAACCTGGTCTAGTTTCTCATAAAATCAGAAGAAAGAAAAATCATTTGATTAACTAAGAGTTAAAAACTCTTAGATCATAACCAAAAAGATGTATTCTACCTTATTGTTCCAAGCCCTGCCTGCCAATGCATAACGAAACTCACCAAGCGGTTCTTTCAAAAAGGCTGTCACGAGTAAAAGAACACATCGTTCAACACACGACCAACTTCTTGCTCTCGTGACAAAATAAATGTTATGACTTGCAATGCTGACCTGGATGTACAAAGATGTTGTAAGCTACTAAGCTCATAGTCCTTGTTTCTGATCGATTTGACACAAAAAGTTTTCATGTAACCAAAAACACGGTATATGTTGTAATTTTAGTAAAATTAAACCAGATCTTTGTGAACTAATAAACTTTCAAGACATGTAATCAAGTACTCACACCAGTTAATCTGTTAATGTTTGGTATGTCTATTTCTTTTGTTATAGAATTTAAAAACCTTTGGTTTACTGTTGTGCTTTTTGTTGTCCATCCTAAGAGCGTGTTGTATACAACAAGCCAGTTAAACTTAAATAGATAATCACCATTTTCACCTTTTTTCAGTTGTTCCAAAACATCTTTGACTATCCTTGATTTTTCAGGATATTCAATCCTAGGCTTGTTTTTTTCTCCTTAACAGTTATTTTGCCAAGGAGTGTTCCCAAAACATCTTTAACTGTACTAGATGTAATCTTGATAATATGATTACCAGCATTCAACTCATCTTTGTCACAGTCAGTGTGCAAGTCTTGTTGAAATTGTATCAACAGCCAATGATAAGAATGGTTTGAAACCCATGCCAATAATTGTCTTTATTTGTTGTTTTGATATGTTGTTCACATTGTTTTTTAAATTTAAAACTCCTACTCTTCCTTTCAACTTTTCATCCATATAATCAACAAATGTTTGACGACTAGGTCTACCTATTTTTTCAACTGAATTGATTGTTTGTTTTTGATGCATAGATGGACACACAAAATCATCATCATCATCATCAGTATCATAACATTGAATTGCTATTGGAGTTATATAATCTAAAAAGAAGAAAGAAAACAAAACAAAATTTCAGAAACAAACAATATGCTAGAAGTGGTTTAAAATTATGGACATATTGATAATTACGTACTACATGAACCAAAACAATGTACAAATGTATAAATACATCAAGTTGCTTACAATCACGGACTAATTTATAAATTACAGACCAAGTATAAGACGCAATATTCAATAATTTCATATATAATGAGAAAACATACATATTTTTTAACAATTACGGACTCATTGATAATTACGGACTATAACACCCCGACCAATGGCGGAATCATCGGAGCGTACACGAAGTGTAGATTGTTTATAAGCACAAGGTTCTTAATTGTAAATACTTACATTCAATGTCATTACAAAGAAATTACATATCACAATCCTAACTAATTAACTAGGTCCAAGCTCTAATGTGGTCATCAAAATACGCTTAGTTAGCTGTTCCACCCGAAACATGTTTAAAATAAAATGTCTACTATAAAGTTGGTGAGAGTCATTGTTTTGACTCGATAAATAGTTCAATAGTTTCAAAGTTATCGTATGCAATTCAAATGAAACAAGGTAAACTAGGCATTCATGTGGAAACAAAACCGATAAACAATTAGTTGTGTCACATTTCAATTCTATCTCAGCAGTCTTTCAACATGTATAGAATCTACAAAGCAACTAGTTGTGACGCATGATCAATTGTCGTAGTAGTATGTGGACTTATTGCCATTGCCATGAGTTTAAATTGTGGACTTATTGCTATTGCCATGAGTAATTGCAATCAAGCTAGTTTGGAACATAAAGCACATAGATTCACACAAGTTCACATATAGAATTGCATAATAAAATAAAGTACATGTTTCAGTCCCGAGGTTTTGTAAACAAACAAAAAAAAATAAGAAAAGGGGAAAATGAAACTCACCTTGTGTGATGAACTAGTCGTTAATAAATGATAAATAGTTCAAATAGTATCCAACACGATTTAGCTTAACCTATAATTCAATCGCACATAACTAAGATAACTTTGACTTTGTATATAATTTCCATAACGTATTTGTGTTCCATATGTTTATAATCAATTCCATAAGTATGATGTTATAAAAATTGTTTACAAGTCGTGTCATTGTTTAAAGTTTAAAATATTTATAAATGTTGTTATTTTTTCGTAATATTAATACTATTATTAATACTAACAATATTATCAATAATAATAACCATATTAATAATGATAATACTTATAAGAATAATAATACTAATAATACTAATGTTAAAAATAATATTAGTAATAATAATAATAACAATAATGATACTTATATTAATAATCCCAATATTAGTTGTAATAAGTTTGTTAATAACTATAATAATAAAAATAATAATGATGGTCATAATAACGATAACACTATTAATAATATTAATAATGATAAATGTAATATTAATACTAAGAATAATAATAATAATAATAATAATAATAATAATAATAATAATAACTATATTAATCATAATAATAATAAGATAGTAATAAGGATTAATAATAGTAATATTAACTATAATAATCATAATAATACTAAGATAGTAATAATAATTAATAATAATAAGATTAACTATAATACTTATAGAATTTATAAGATCGTAATAATTAATAATAATAGAATTAATAATAAAATAATAATAATAATAATAATACATTTTTTATATATATTTTTCTGTTTTAAAATAATAGTTTTTGTTTTATAAAAATTTTTGTTGAAATTAGAATTTAAAAATAATTTATTACTAAAAAGTTATTAAATAAAATGAAAAAAAAATGGTGCAACCCGGCTCCAACCCTCGACCTCCCGTATGAAACACCCGAGCTTCAACCATCTGTTCTAGACCAGAGTCTGCGATGTGTTTCCTTCCAATTTATTTTTAACATAAGCTCCAAGAGTTTCCCCCAATCTCAGTTTAAGAACCGAACAAGCCCTAGCTTTCTTTGATTCCAAATTCGTTCGATTAACAATGAGATGGGATCTAAAAACATGGGGCTTTTGTTTGTTACTCAAAAACGAATCTAATGATGTATGGAACACTCACAACCGTTTGTGTTTGGCCTGGTTTCGAGCTCACGTACAGAACCGCTCGGCTGGAAGCTTTTAGGGGCTTGATTCGCAATCTAGGGAGCTTATGATGGTACTTCGAGTATACAGAAAGCTTCGTCGGGTTTATCAGATGGTGTGGGTTGGTTTGATTTGAGTTTTATACTCGTTTATATAAATTTTATGCTAACCGATCGAGTACGGGTTTTTAGGAACGAATTGTATAGATTTTGACTATTAAATGTTGAATTGGCAGCGGTTATCGATCCCATTGTGTTCGGAGTCGTTTAAATTTTTATTGATTTCGCTCGCTTATTTGGTTCGTTTGAACGAATGGGTCGTATATGGTTGTTGGGTCGCTCCATGGGAGAAAGTGGGTGAGGAAAGAACTATGGAGACTTGACAGAATTAGTCCCTCCATGTTTCTTTCTATTTTGACTTTTCAGCTTTGTCAATAATAACCCCTACAAGTTCTTAAAACCTTTTATAAAATTTTATTAAATTTATGAGTTAAATGCCAAAATGGTCCCTGTGTTTATATCAAAAATGTCATTTTAGTCCCTAAATTTAATATTTATTCATCATATTTTTCTAAATTTATAAACTTTATAAAATCATCATATTTTTCTAAATTTAATATTTATTCATTTTAATAATAATAATAATATTATTATTAGCTGTATTAGTTAAATTGTTATATATATATATATATATATATATATATATTTATAAAAACTTTCCTTTATAAATCTTTAAGACTTGAGATTGTTATTTATTTATTATTTTTTTAAGCTTTGTTATTGTTGTTGTTATTATTATTATTATTATTATTATTTGTAATTTCATAATAATAATAATAATAATAAAATAGATAGATAAATAAATAATAAAATGAAATTTCTCATTGATAACCTTTAAATTACATAAATAATCGAAATGTTACACGGACTACGTAAACAAAACAACGTAGACATGTATACATTACCAATATCTTACAATTAGGGACTAAGTGAAAATTTCAGACCATACATAAAAAACAAAGAACAACTAGTGACATTCAAAAAAATACTAACCAAACATAAGAAGCAACATTCAAACATACAGACTATAACAATGGTTACATAATTACAGGAAATGGTTAGAAAATTACATAACCTTTCTTCTTTTTCGCCGCGCGCCTGCCACTATTTGATTTTGATCTTAACTCGCTTTTGAATTTATCAGAGTCTGTGATTACAGCAACCGAAATTTTTCCAATTTCGACATTTGAGATGACAATAAAAGTGTCATTACATTATACAAAAACTACATATACAACAAATAGTTTTCAAAAATGAAAAACTGAATGAAAAAGATGCTTATGATTTTTACTGAACATGAACAAATAAGTTTTAGCTAATGTAATAAAAATACCAATTATTGTTCCAAAGACTCTACCCCTTTTAGTAATATCAAAAAGCTCGGAACAGATATGTACAGAATAGAAAGATTCCAACCCCCAAGTAAAAAACTGTTACAAATAATGTAGAAACTAGTAGATTTAAATATGTAGCAACGTAAAATAAACCAAATTTGATACAGAATATTCGGTTTGATAACCTGCTACTAATTCTTCTTCTGCTTCTGGTAAATCAAAAGGTAATCATTCACACTCGGCTAGGGAAGAAATTAGAAAAACTAGAAACCTATAGGTTGATGCCACAAATTCCATCCCTAAAAACAATATTTTTACTGCGCTTTAACTATATCAACTGTACTTGAACTGTTAGATAATCATAGTAGATGTTAGTCGTCTTCTCTGTCGGATTTTGATTTTTAATTTCATTGCAGTCCGTAAGAGATTCAAAAGCGCAAACGACCGTGTGTTTATTACGGGATTATTGTTAAAATCGCTTGTTTTTAGGATTAGGTTTAATTGATTAAAAAATAAAATTACGTTTTTCTCTTCTATGTATAATCTGGACTCTATAAAGACAATAAAAAACATGTTTAATTACCAAAATTCCATCACGTTAATGTGGGCCATTGAAAATCACTGATCAACGGTTAATAATGCTTCTTACGTTTTGTACGCTCCAATGCCTTTGTATATTAAACGTCACACACACACACATAGGGGATGGTTATATTGGAGACCTCCCTTAGTTGAGGAAAATTTGAAAACCTTAAAAAAAACGATGTAAACAAAGTTAATTTTTTTATTTTTTTTACAGATTTGTAACATAATTAAGGTCAATTTTATAAAAAAAATGAAAAAAGCGCCGACCAAAAGTTTTTTTAAAACAATAATTTGTAAACGATGTAACACAGACGTAGCATAACTGTACATGTCTCGAAGAAAAATTAAGTCAATGTTACATCGTTTACAAATTGTTTTTTTAAAAGCATTTGGTCGACGCTTTTTTTTTTATACAAAAATGACCCTAATAATGTTACAAAACTATAAAAAAATTAAAAAAAAAAAACTTTTTTACATAGGGTTTCCTCAACTCAAAGATGTTTCCATTTTATACATTACCTATACACACACACACACTAGTGAGATGCCTAAACGATGCGGCGAAAAACAAAATATTTATGTTGCTGATTTTGGCTCGTAAAAAGCATAAACCACAACATTTTTCATAAAATCAGCTCTTTTAATTTAATTAATATTAATATTTAACTAAAAGGCCAAATATGGTATGACAAATGTGACATAAATTTTAAGAAATAATTCATTTGATTTGAGATGATTTCTTTTATAGTTATTTTTTGACACTTTACTTATTAAAAGAATAAATGTGGGACAAGCTAAAAAGTAAAAAAAAAAAAAAACCTTTTGTTTATGATTTTTAAAGTTTTATGAGTTGTACTTCACGTTATAAGAGTTATAAAACTCTTAACTTTAAGAGTTTTTGGTATAACGTCATTGTGTCCTTCTAATCTATATCCATACTATCTAATAAAAGAATAACAAATATGCCACTTGTCATTCTTATATCAATTTTTGCCACATGTCATTTTCATATCCATTCATCATTAAATGTCACTATTATATTAATCTCTCATTTAATTATATTTTACTAATTCTCTCTCTTATTTAAGGTAATTTTAAAAAATTAAATTGTATACTTAAATGCAAAAATATATTTTTTTATTCTTAATAATTATAAGTAGATTTCAATTATATCTTATTTTAAAATATAATTTTATAATTTTTAAGTATTTATTATTTATAATTTTTAAATCTTAATTAATTTCTAATTTCACTAACGACCAATATGATATTCAACGTACAAATTTTCATAAAACTATTAGTTTATAACAAAATAAATTTAGTCAATTCATATTAAACATTTTTAAGTGTTCATTGGTTGTTCAAAATAACTTTAATAATTATAAAAATAATATTTTACCTATCAAATATCAATTCTGTAGGTACTAAACTTTCGAATTGTTATTTTAATGCTTAAAGTATTTGTTTATGCATATCTTGATCATCTTATATCAAAATATCGTTTTATAATTTTAAAACTATTATTTCTAATTGTTTAGTATTTTATATTTATCCCGTGTAATACACGGGGTAATAACCTAGTACTTAATAAATCAAAATAATTATGGTACACTTGTCAAAAATTTAGAGTATTCATACAATATTTTTTCTCGCTTCTCTCTCCTAATAAATACACAAATTTATTAAACTTTAATTATATAATTATATATTTTTTATACCTTTTTCAATTAAAAAAGTTCTTAATATTAAAAAAATATATTACATAATAATATTAAATACCAATTATATTATATATACCTTTTATAATTAAAAAGAAATTCTAAATATAATAAAAAATATTTTAATATTAAAAAGCACACTTATAAAAAATCAAATTATTATAAAATATGAAAATTTTCTCAAAAATTGATAACTCATAATATCTTTTTATAATTTATAAGTCATTATGATTAACAATTTATTTTTGCTATATCAACTTGTTTAATAATAAAATATAACATCCTATTATTTTGTAAAAAAATAATGACACTTTTTAAAAACAACTTTTTTTAAAATGAAATGTTTATAAACCAAACTTTGAAAATGAAATATTATTATTTTATTTTCTATGTAGTGCTGATCATATTTTAAAACCGAAAATCATTTACAATTTTTAAATTTATATTATTGAATACTTATTAATTTTTATTCAACCCGTGTAATACACGGGATGCTAACCTAGTATGTATTATATAGTAGTATAGAATATATATATATATATATATATATATATATAGGGGATGGTTCGAATGTTAACCCTTCCTTATTTCGTTAACCAAATAACTACATCTCATTACTTTGGGACCCACATTAAAGTAAATGTAAATGTGTAGGTTTTTCTTATTTTTTATTAATGTAAGTGGGTCTTACATTAATTAAAAAAGAGAAAAAATATCCACCTTTAGATTTACTTTAGTATGGACCCCAAAGTAATAAGATGTAGTTATTCGGTTAATGTAATAAGGAAGGGTTAACATTGGATCTTCTCCCTATATATATATATATATATATGTATATACATATATAATAAAAGTAACATTTTATAAAACTTAGTAAAAAGTAGATCTCAAAAGTTTTAAAAATTAAATGAGTAAAAATTACTACAACTTTGTTTACTTTGTTATGTGAGAGACGTGAGAGAGTTTAGTTGTGAGTTGTGACAAACAAAGCCCAACGATTAAAATAATAGGCTATTCTGGGCCTATTTTTGAACAATGGGCCAGATTTTGTTCACCTCTTTCATATATGTTCTATTGCAAACAAAACCTAAAACATTTTCCCAGCAGTTTCATCAGTTCTCGCTTCTCATTCGCCTGCAACTTCATCTTCTCCGATTCTTGCAGTAAGTTTTCTTCCGTTACAAGCTTCAAAATCTGTTGTTTCTTTAAAACTCATTTAAAATTTCGATGCCAATTACAATCACAGGAGAGACGTTAGAATAGATTTCTATGTGAATATAATTACTTTTTGATTTTGATGCACCTCAAATCAGATGTTTAATGCTATTTGCATCTTGTTTGTATGATATATGAATTTAAATACTGTTAAAATTGTTGATCTAATGTTATTTACATGTTGTTTAAATTCTATGTGATGTCTGCAACAGAGGGCTTAGGTTTAGAAGTATTTTAAAGCAATTTTATGCTGTAATTTAGATTTATTGATGCTTTTTGGATCTGGTGCTATAAGGTTGAAGTTCTCTGCTATTCCAGTTTCCATTTCTTTGATTGTCCCAAAGCTATAGTAGAATTATTTTTCACTTTTGATTAGGCTTTTGATAAAAATATGAGTGCGGCAATCATGATAGTCCTTTTGCTGGAGGTAAACCCTAATTCATATTAAAGCAACTCTATTGTTTCAGAATTTGTAATGCCCTTTGTGATAAATGGGAACACTATTGTGTCGGCATTATCTTTAACTCTTTAAGCTTGCATCAGAATTAGTTTGAATGAAGTAATCTGCATCAAATCTGGCTAAAACAAACATATTTTTGCAGCTTTAGATAAGTACTATGTAGTAAAATAACTGCTGTTTAAAAAATTATTTGGGTCAAACAGGCCATTTATGAGTCAACCCATGAATACACTGTTTGTGTATGTGTGATTGCTCATTTAGTTATTTGTGTTGGATTTTGGTTTGTTTAAGAATTTCATGTATTTGTGGGTTTCACACGCGAGCTTGGTCTGTCTTAACAGCTAAGTTTTATCACCAAAAACCATGAATGGTCATTGTAATTAATAATGATAGTGATATTTGAAACTTGGTTTTAAAAATAGCGCCTGAGGCGCGCTTGAGGTATGAGGCGTGAGGCGCAAGCAGGTTAACGCTTCAAGGCCTTGAGGCAGCGCTTTATGAACTTATGGGTCAAATTTGATTAGAAGTTGGGCATGTAGGAGGGAATATGTATAAACAACCAATGGGATTAGAGATTCATTATGGTTTGCATGCTAAAAAAAGCCCAATAAGTTAAAAAGATATGACAAATGCATCTTTTAGTTGTAGATAAAACTTATTTTGTTATATATAGAGCAACGCCTCACGTATGTGAGGCTCTCGCCTCATGGCTCATGCCTTGGCATTTGAGGTCTGAACGCCTCAGAGCGCCTTGAGTTTTTTAAAACCAAGTTTTGAAATATGTAACCTTTTTGTATTGACTGTTTTTATGTTATGATCAGGCTAATATAATGATGTATGCGTTTTCAGTTTGATTTCTATGTATTTTTCTTAGGAATCAGAACCAACATGTGATGTTATGACAGCATGGATTGTATTTGGTGTGTTATAGACAATTGGACATATTTAAAGTTAGCCATTTTACTTGAATAGTTTTTCTTTCTGAAATCTCTACTAAATGTATATTTGGGCACACACATAAAATCTCTAATTTATTTATCTGCTTTTGGTAGGTGATATTAACCATCATGGCTGATGAGGAACCAAAACCTCTTGATTATGTATCAGAGATTGTTTTGAAGAAAAGAAAAAACAATGAGGATTGGGCAATTAGAAGAAAAGAACAGTTGGAACAGAGGGTCAAGAAATCAAAACGTGATAATTTTGTTATAAAAAAGCCTGAACAGTTCGTCAGAGAATATCGTGATAGAGTAATAACTAACCTTTGCTAATTTGTGTTAACCAACATATAGATTTGGTGAATAGTGTTTTTTTTGCATTTTCTATGGAAGTAACATTGGATTTCTTTAGGAGTCTGATTTCATCAAAATGAAACATCGGTCAAAACGACCAATAAAAACATCCAGTGAGAAGAAGCTTATTTTCGTCATTCGTATACAAGGGTATGCCATGTTTGATAATTTTTTCTGTACTATACTATTTGTTTTAGTTCATTTTATTTATTTATTTATTTTTATTATTTTAGTAAAAATGACATGCACCCTCAGACAAGGAAACTCTTATACTCTTTGAGACTGAGGAGGATATTCACTGGTGTTTTTGTCAAGGAAAATGACAGAATATTGGATATTCTACAAAAAGTGGAACCATTTGTGACTTACGGGTATGTCTATACATAACATTTGAACTTTATTTTATTCTGTTTTAGTATTATGTTCATTTTTGTTTGGTGTCTTAAGAAATCTTTGCTTATTTTATTTGACAATTTAAAGGTATCCTAATCTCAAGAGTGTGAGTGAGCTGATATACAAGAAGGGTTTAGCAAAATTTGACAAGCAGATATTTCCTTTGACGGACAATAACATCATTGAACAGGTAGGTGATGTATTCTTATTAGAATTGCCCTAATGGCCAATTATTGACTACAACAATTGTATTATTCTAATAATGATCAAGTTTTTAAGATTAATTTTACATGATTGGTTTTCCAGGCACTAGGGGAGCATAAAATTATATGCATAGAAGACATTGTAAATGAAATCGCGAACATGGGCCCGCATTTCAAGGAAGTTTCCAATTTTCTGTGTCCTTTCTCTCTAAACAAGCCTGAAAAGGCGTTGCAGGGTAAGAAAAGGCCATTTAGGGATGGTGGTGACTCGGGAAACCGTGGGGATCAAATCAATGAGCTGATTAATAAGATGAACTAATTCTATACATTCAACATGTAAACCTGGAGGGATTTGAATGTTGAACCAAGCAGTAAAATTACTTTTTTTTTTATCTTTTTAGTTATTGTACCTTTAGATGGTGTATCATTTCCAACATCCCTGCATTTTTGTAGCTTTTATATTTGATATTTTTTAGGATGCAGTTCTTTCAATCGTTGAGTGTTTTTTTTTTTTTTTTTTTTTTTTTTTTTTTTAAGGATAGATGATTAAAGTCTGTCGTCGTTTGTTATTTCCTTTATCATGGTGAAACATAGCAGCTGCAGGACATTCTTGTGGTTGATTAGATTGATTGTGAGAACATCAGTGGGCGTGAAAAAGAAAAAGAAAAGAAAAATATTATGTTTTGTATTTATATTTTTCTTTCACCTACCATATTACTTATTGCACAAAGAATAAGTAGATAAATCGAATTTTTATGTTAAATTATCCCTCAACCTGTGGTGCCATTTTTAACTTCAACATGCAATTGTCATAACGCCCCATTTGTAGTGCATGTATATAATGTATATATATAACCAGGGGCTTCTAGCCTAATGGTTACCTCTTTAGCTTTCCTATAGGAGGTCAAGGGTTCTAATCCCTTTCAAGGTGAAATAGAGGTCCTTGGGAGGTCAGGGGTTTTCCGGTGCGGTTTCCTCCTGGGGTGGTAGTGGGGTCTCAACGGAGGTCATGGTAACTAGACCTTGGTGACGTGGCTTGGAAATCAGGGGTTCACACGTTTAGATCAAATGCTGTTTAAAAATAATTATAATGTATATATGTGTGGGTCTTCAGGGGTTAAAGTAAAATAACACTAATTTTAACGTTATTTTACTTATATTGTGAAAACGTCGTCAAAAAAATTAACTTCAAACGATAACTTTAAGCCGTGAACTCCTTCAGAGCAACCTCTCTATTTAATTGGGATAGGGGTAAAGTTTGTGTTAATTCTTCTCTCCAAACCCTATGAAAAGTGGGAATATAGTAATATACTGGGTAAGTTTGTTTATACAATTGTCACATATTTATTTATACTCTAATCTCTGTTTTAATTCTCAACACCCAAACCATATGGTACACCAGCATACAACCAACCAGGCAACCACTAAAGAATTTCTCTTTCAACTTCCTGAATGTAAGCAAACTGTCTGAACCAGCAAACCACCACCAACGATTATATACCTATTACCTCGTATCTGACTGTATGGATAAGATTGGTACTGTACCAAAATACACTGATACCAAAAACGATTGAAAGTCTAAATTGAACATCGAAAATTACTAAAACATGGTTACCGATACTAAAAGCATGAAATACGAATACCAGTCCTAAACTCCTAATGGTGTTTGGTCGGTATTGATACAATGATTCCGACACACTATCACCAGTACTCGCTAAAAATATCCATCCCTATTTAATACTCCTATATTGATAAAATATGCAAGGATTACCCCCTGCACATGATCTCAACCAAATTCTTTAAGTGAGATCATCTACAAAATCTAAAATTATATAAATTAAATTATAATATGCAAAACAAGATGCACAACATACCTATTAAATCTCACTCATAGCAAACCTATTAGTAAAATCTACTAGATATGATGCACTCTAAAAAGAGAGGGTGCTTCTTGTGTCTCCAAAATGGGCAGGTTGGATTAGGTAACGGATCAGAATGAGTGCGGGTCATGATGAATTTTAAGCAAAATCAGTTTGGGTGAAAATGAGTTGTAAATAAACAAATAGTTTATTTGAATAATTTTTAATGATTTTTATTATCAAATACATAATTGATTATTCTTACCCGTTTAAGTCATTATATTCACTTAATTTTTATGTTGTCCATGACTCACATTGTATTCAGGTGCAACTCATCTCAACGCATTCTACGTCATAATGTTACTTATTTCAACCCAAAATACAATAATTGTTTACTCAAATCTACCAATTTATCTTGTTATACGCCAAGATTGACAGGACTAAGTGCTTCTCCTAAACTGTAAAACAAAAAAAATGCAGAAAATCAAGATACAAGACAGGCTTCCAACAATAAACCCTTAAATCACCGATACTGGGATTCAACAAAATGACTAATGCCAGGGATGAGGTTTTTGATTCATTCTGAACGAAAACTTTTGTATACATCTAATGCACAAAAGTACTTTTATAAAGCATTCTCAATATTTTACAATTTTGTCGGAAAAAGAAATTTAAAACTATTTTCATGTTCATCAAGACTTGTATTTGTATCTACAAGCTCCTGCAGATCCAATTTAATCAAGCAAAATGTCGAAACATGTCATCTGCTAAAACAATAAAATCATTGCAACAACAAACAAGATAACCGAACACCCCAATGCCTGCAATCACAATTACATCATATTTAGTATAACATTCTACCTACAGTGGCTAATTCCAACTCATTCATATACTTTAATTATAACGGTCAAACAGGTAATATTATAAAATTTCGAATTTAAAAAACCATGTCAAACAGTGTAAAAGCCAATCCGAATACTTGAGTTTGGAATATATATCATTTTAATAATCGTTTGTAAATGTGGTGGCCACCCATGTATTCAACCTTTTACCATCAGGTTCAACCACATAATGAAACTATCTACATGCCATCCAATAATATGTCTTGGTTTTATACAAATTTTGGCCAAAAGTGACCGCCGAGGAAAATTCCCATAGAAACCTTGAAAAGTTTTAAAATCTTTGACAAGGTATTGACATGTTAAAGGTTAGTATTGTTGTTTTCTCATAAAATTGAAGGATGTATTGTTGGGTAAAATAGGTATAATAATGGAAAGAAGATGCATGCTTGGAAATTTGAGTGCATGGCTGGCCATAAGAATATCTAAAGAAGTTTAATACTTGGTGGCCGCCACATACATTATCCCCGACAAGGAATACACTAACTGCTAATGTATAAAAAAGGGCCTTGTAAACTTTCAGAAATTACATATATTGGACTAAAATCCAGATGTAATCAACTTTCAATTGTATAATTTCTGAAAAGTACGGGATTGATAAGAAAAAGTTCCACTAGGAAGCATGCAGGTAAGAAAAATAAAGTCAAAAATGTATTATTAGACTTGATGAAAATATGCGATTGTACAGAAAATTTTGAACATCATGCTTATTGTCTTCATTGTAGAAGCTGCATAGATGATCTTGGATGCAAAATCTTCAAAGTATTAAGATGATCCGTTATAGTTTTTGTTTCATTTTGCAATTCTATCTACGTACATGAGAGCTTATGGATGTATGGGAAACCTCCATGAAATTATTGTGTAAATATTCTATTTTCAGAAAAGTACTCTTGATTGGTGAATACGGAATTTTAAGGTAAAAAATGGATGAATATGAAATTTTAAGGTTTTGATAAAATAAGGGTAGAATAGTCATATTCTAAATTATTGTAGTAAAATAGGTAAATATGATATTTTAATTAGTTTGTAAGAGTATATATAATATGTTAAAGTTAGGTAGGGTATAATGTATAGGGTAGAATAGTCATATTCTAAATTATTGTAGTAAAATAGGTAAATATGATATTTTAATTAGTTTGTAAGAGTATATATAATATGTTAAAGTTAGGTAGGGTATAATGTATGATTTGAAATTTTACTAGGGTACAAATGAAATTATCGCTTTAAAAAAATGGTCATGAACGCGACCAGTTTTGACCTGGTCTAAAAGTTTGCCCATTCAAAACCGTTACCCATAAACTTACAGCAATTGCAGAAGCAGCAAGACCTGCACGCTCCCTAGGATCTTTCCGATAATAATTTCCAAAATAGAGGAATGTGGCATAGTACCACATCAAAGGGAATCCAAACCCTATTAAGAAACTGAACAAAATAGTGTCAACAGTGATATTCTTTTTTTCTTTCTTTCTTGGGGATGGGGGCAGAGTATATGAGGATGAATGATGCTTACGAAAACCATCCAATTCCACAGCCAAAACATGGGAGAGGTTTGTCATAAAGTCCTTGTTGGAAATCATCATCATTCTTAATCAATGCATACTTGCCCTTTTCACGATCATTTTTGTTTGATGTATGCCCTGCTATTTTAATATTAATCAATCCCCTCATTTTCCACATATATTCAGATCATGATCGAAATAGCATTCGAAAGCCCAGACAAATGATACGATCATAACATTATCAGACGACCTAGATTAAAACTTTTTAAGTTTAGGATGTCCTATTAAGAGATAACCTAAGTTTCATAGTACAGTATTAATGTTATCATTGACATAATTAACAACTTCCAGTAATTTGTGATAAGATTTATTGAATCGCAAATGATAGATTGATATCCACCTTTAAACAATGAAATCAGGCGAGATAAATGGGCATGATCAGAATAGTATTGGACGACCTCAACTCTCAACTCTCAAGTTTAAGATATCTTATAAAGTGAGATGAGAACCTAAAGGCTTCTAGTACAATATTTGACATAGTAAACAATTCTAATAATTCGTGATGATATTTAATAAATCACACATGATAGATTGATATCTACCTTTAAACAGTGAAAATAGGCGAGATGATGGCCTCAAAAGATCAAGATGTTTATCCGAGACTGATTTCACCAGTTCTACACCATTTTTCAAAACCTTCCCTTCCTCCATAGCAGCATCTGTGAAACCACAAAAGTCCCAATTGTATTTATAAATACTACATTTAGCGCTTCATTCTAAAAACCAAATGTTTTTAAGTGCAAACTCCACAAGATCTTTTGTAGTGATAAATAGATCTCTATTTCACAAGTGTAGGATTTTAAATCTACATATTTCCTCATGTAGATTCTAAAGTTCAAGGCTTACAAGTGGATGTATATTCTTGTGTTATGGTGGTATCAAGTATGAAAACATGTGATATTGGACTTGTTATTGTTATTTAAGAATGGATACAGCAGGATATGGAGAATCAATAAGATATTACTCAAATTATAAAGAGGTTATTGAATAAAAAACCTATTCATCATAACAATAGTAACCTTAAAAAAATTATTAACACGGCATTAAGCATATATTATGTTTATAAAAAAATCAAGAACATAAAAAGGAAAACTATTACATAACATTTCAAAAGAAAAACGATATTTGGGGATAAACATATTGATGCAATCAGGCTAAAGTAAAAGTCAAGATGAATTACTCAGATCCATTTCAAAGGTTTAAAGATGAAATGTCCAGCAGAATGCTCCCCAGAAACTTGCAATCAGTTCTTGAAGTACCTGCTTTTATATGTTTAATTAGAGTGCATCAAGTTTGGTCCATGTACGATAAACTCATATCCAGCTGATGCTAAAAATGTGGTTTATAATCCCAAAATTACATAGCATTACATCAAAGTGATTATCTGATAAAAGTCTAACACAAAATCTCGTTTCAATACGAAATATTCCATTTAAATTCTTCTGTCCTCGAGGTATTAAATCACACGAATACCACTAAAATACTAAATCCAGTCGGTGTGCTCAACAACAAAGGATGAATCTGTAAACCCTATGATAGTATATGAACAATACTTTTCTGTGCTCTTTGTTCCACCGTAATCTATATTTTTGTGAAGGATCCTAATTAGTTCTGACAATAACCTTCGATTTCTAAGTTCAAAATTAACATAAATTCAAGCATAAACAGGAAATCACAGATAGCGAAAACGATGATCAGAAACATTATCGAAGCAGAACTTCAACTGAATATGCCGAATCATCGTCAAATGCATCCACGTATAAGCTATAATGATAAAAATTAATAATAAATACATTTCACAGGATGAAATCAAAACAATACAAATTTACCTAATTAGGAATCGTGATTGCCGTTGAGCGCGCTTCCGGATCAGAAATTAGGAGTGAAATTTTTGAAGGAAGAGATTGATATATGGTTTATGAACTGAAAATCGTAAGAAGCGGAAATGATTGATGATCAACAAGAAACAAAATTTCGAGAAGCGGATTTAATTATCGGAATTGAATTTGATCAAGACAGAAGAGTAGAGCACAATTGACTCTTCCTCTTGATGATTGTCGGTTACACTAAAAAGTACAAATACAGGAACAACTTAAAAAATAAAAATTTTTAAATTAATATAAAGAAAATTTATAATAGCAAGTGTGAATTGCATAAGAAAATATAGTTTTGTTATAAACTATTTTTTTTTTCTTATTAATTGTTTGGAGTCACACTTTATTCATTCATTGTTATTAATTGTTTGGAGTCTAATTAATTTTTTATTTTTCTATTAAATACTAATAATTTTATTTAATTTAGTAAATAATATGATTAAATCATAAGTCATATTATTTGTTATTTCTAAAAAGTCTTTGACAAATATGTAATGTGTTATTTAAAATAAATAGTTTTAAAATTTATTTGTTTTCTTGTTTAATACACATGCTTTAAACATATTACACTCATACATTAAATTATCACGCATGATAATTTTACGTTTGTGTAATTTTATCATACAATAATTACTAATATTTGTGTGATAAAATAACATATGTTTCATAACTTCACACGCAAAACCCCTATTTTTGTTTAAATAAACCCTCAATATATAAAGGCAATCAGAAAATGAATTGGTGTCATCTTCACATACACAAGGGTGTCCACGGGTGGTTTGTTTTTGGTTTAAGCTTAAATTTAACTAAAGCCAAATGTTTTGACTAGATTAATTTCGTTATATATATAAGAATAACAATTGATCACATAACCTCTTTTTATTCTATTTATATTATATCTGTCACGTGATCTTTACAAGTTATCCATATTATACTGTCACATGTCAATGAATTTGTGGCACGCACTTTCGTCGATATTAATGAGTTTTTAAAACTGAAGCACAAACTGTAAGTTAATCTATATGCATTTTAAATGTATGTAATCATTTTGCACATTTTATTCCTTGAATTGGAGTTGAACAAGTAGCAAACAGTACCAAAAAAAAACAAATTGGGGATTAAAGTGAAGAGAATACCTAAAGGTGTAATATTTAACGTGAAGGAGAAACAAGCTACAAGTCTTAAATTCAATTTTCATTTATGAAGATTTTCCTTAAAGACTTGGTTTTAGTTCAATTTAAGCTTAAACCAGAAGGTGTAATGTCAAACTCTCAGTTAATCAGATCTTGAGGGTGAACCACATGCTTATGACGTAAGTGAGATCTCATGGTTATAATAATTAAAAAATGAAGAGAATACATTAATTCATCGTATAAATTGCGCCAAATGAGTATATTTAATTCATGCATTTTTTTAATTTTTTAATTTATTTTTTTGGTAATTTCAGTTTCGTAAGTTATAATTGACTAGTCGGTCCTTAAGTTCGTGGTCGAGCACTTGATTATCGTGGTTGGATCCACTATGAATATATTTTTGTTTAAAAAAAGTAAAACTTAATAAGAGTTTGACATGTAACATGTAAGGGTGTTCAAAAAAACTAAAATCCGAAAAATCCGAAATTCGAATGGTATCCGAAACCAAAAAAACCGATCCGAATTCTTTTTCGGTTTGTTCGGATAGATTCGGGTCAGATATCCGTTTCCCTATTTCAAATCAAATCGAATATCAGATATCCAGAACCTTGTTTATTCAGATCGTATATCCGAATTTAACCCGAATAACCCGGGTTATTCGGGTTGTACGGGTGTAAAAATCAAACTTATTCGGGTTATTCGAATAGATTCGGATCAGATAAGCATATATGTTTTTCGGTTCGGTTGGGTTTCGGATAGAGTTCCAAAATTTTTAAATCTAAATAACCCGATCCGAACAAACCAATATTCGACCCAATGAACACCCCTACAGTACTACTGACATGCTAAAAATATAAAAAACAAAAATCTATTACAAAAACAAAATCAACTAAAAAAAACAAAATACAGTACAAAAAATCAAAAAATTTGTACAAAAAAGATAAAGTATAAAAAATAAAAATATAGGACAAAAAATAAAAATGTATACAAAAAAAATAAAACACAGTACAAAAACACAAAAATTCAATACAAAAAATAAAAAACAAAAAATAATCTAATTCAAAAAAAAGTAAAAATTTAATAAAAAAAGATTTATACCTAAATTATCATGTTATATGTCATTTTCTTCTTTTTTTTTTTTTTTTTACTTTTTTAGACAAAAATATTTTGTTATTTGATATTTTCCCTTATTATATTATGCTTATTTTTATTAGGCTTTTACCGACACTTAATTTTGAATGTTTAGCTGGTTATTAATATTTATAAATTATACTTATCATCTACCAATCGTACTTTTGTCAAAATCAATTAGTCAATTACATCACACACACTTCACCTTTACTTATATATTTTTAAAAAATATTTGTTAATATAAAAAATATAAAAAGGAAGTTATTGATACTATAGTGCACAAATTTTTTTTTTTTTGAACGGCAGAAAATTTTATTCAAAAACAAAAGGACCCCCCAAACTAGCAAGATGCTAGAAAGGGAAAGCCACAGATACAAACACACCCATATCACACCATGGGCTATAATAATCTAACCTTTTGGAAATTGGTTGAAGGTGTAATTAATAAACTTTATGCCTGATACTTAAAATGATTGAAAGTATGTTGATATGATTTTTTCAGGTCCATAACATTCAGAACAGCAAGTTTCAGATCTATCTTTTTAGCTTTTCAAGGCAGCGATTGCATGGTTTCAAAATTAATTATGATGCCTTTTTGGTTTGATACTCGTTTTATTTTATTCTTTTTTACAAGTGTAAGAACTTACTTACATGGTAATACTCAAGTCCTCATAATGCCTGACTAACCGAAAGAAACATTTAAAGTACGACCGCAAGTAAACCGGATCGATGGTGTACAAGAAAAATTGCTCTAGGTTGGTTTGATAATTTTGGGCACTTAAAATTTTGTTTTTCAATTTCTTATCCATGTGACTAGTTTTAGAATAAACCACCACAATATAACCATTATGGATGTTCTATCGACTTATTTAACCTATCATATATAGTTATCAGTTCCAAAAACTTTCGTCAATTGAGTCATCTGACTAAACAAGAACATGAACATCATATATTTCACAGCTACAACGTACTTTAGTTCAAACCTGTAAAAATCAATAAAATTCTATGCAGATGTAACTATTTTATAAACCAAGTAATTACTTATATCACTATATAAACTTGTAAAATGACATATTTTAAAATCATGTTTAGAGAATACGTTATGTTTTAAAAACGTGCACTTTGAGAAAATTTTAATTTCAAATGTTTATAACAAGATACATGTTTTTTTTTCTCTTTTATAGTAAAGTGTTATTTCACGTGTTAAAGAACTCTAGCTCATTTAAAAAAGAAATCGATAAAATTAATTTTTTTTACAAGTTCTAAATGCACAGTAATGTTTAAGATTTTTGTCAACATTCTGATATAAAGTTTATATAAAATTGAGTTATAAAAATAAAGTATTTTTGGCATCATAAATGCCTTTCAGGCACGCATGGATCAGGAGCATTGGTGACATATAATTACGCATTTCAGCTACCCGATTATGACGAAGACTACACATTAATTTTGTTTGTAATTTACGTTGAAGTATAGTAGATATATTGTGTTAGACGATTGTTTTAAAAATATTAAAATTTTTGCTAAATAAAATTTCAGATAATGATCTTTAAGTATATATGAACTTGCCACCAATAAGCTTATAGCTCAACTAGCACTCTATGATTTATAAGACTTAGTGTTTTGTGAGGTTATGAGTTCAAATCATGGTCAAATCAGTCAATAGAGGGTTTTATCACATAGTAGGTTTCCCCTGAGGGACAGATGAATTTGCTCAATTCAGCGTTCGCCAACACCTGGGCGTTGGATACATGTGAGATGGTAGCGGATTGTGATCACATCGCGTGGGTTGTTGAGGCCGAGGATCCATTTGTGCTATGAAGAGACATGTGTTGTTTGCCGTTCAAAAATATATATATTTGAACCTGCATATTTTGTCCCTAATCTTCAAAAGGTTCTCTTATTGTCTATTATGTAAACAAGATGTAACAAGTTTCGTCCTTTAAGCTAACCTTGTTTTGTTTTTGTCGCAAAGTCAGGTCATGTGACTTTTATGTTATGGCAATTTGTTACTTTCATTCTCTTTCTTATTAGACAAACTACTCTCTTTCCTTCATAATTGACACTTTAAATCAAGTCTTTTTTTCACAAATTCTCTTTGTCGATGCTCAGATTAAGGATAATTGATTGAAGCAAAATGCAAGGGTCCTTTCATGTTTGAAGGGAAGATGATGACTACGACGTCAATGAAATCTATGGAATTGTTAAATTCGATCTTAGCATTTTTTTTTAATTTTTATCAAAGTAGCATACATTATATTGGTAATTTTAGTATTATCAACAATTTCATGATATTTGATTAACTTATATTTTGAGATAATAATTTTGGTGATTAGTTAAGTTAGGTGGCGTGGGATTACGAGCTCGATTGTCAACGATATTATTTGAACTGGGTCTTAATATCAATTAATTGTGGACTTAATATCAATTAATTGTCAACGATATTATGGGCTGGATGTTTTGGGCTTAACCAATACATGTATTATGTATATATAGAGGTGCGCAAATCGAGTTTTTTTGTGAACCGGTTCCAGATTCAATCGGTTTAAGTTCCAGTCAACAAAGTCAATATCCGGTTCTGGTTTCAGTTCCGGGTTTCAACCGGTTCCGGTTCGGGTTTTGGCCATGTATAGGTGGAACCAGTTCCGGTTTTAATTTATTTAAAAAACCGGACCTGTTTGTACCCATTGGTTTGGGTATGTCCGGTTCAAATATGTTTTTCTGATTCAAGAAATCTCTGTCTAATTCGATAAACCCTTTTGTGTAACTCACCAATATGTTTTTTCTAGATAGTGATTCATGGTTCAGAGATTAATTTAAGTAATTGTTTGAGAAGATTCATTCAAGTTTCAGGTTTGATTTCTATTTTGTGTGGTTAATGGTTTCATTTTGTGATTCATGTAGAATATATGCACAACACATTATTGATCATATATTTGTGTTGGTTTTGAAAATAAACTTTGTATGAATGACTTCCCTATCAGAAATGAATTTTTTAATGTGTATGTTGAGCATGAAGATACAAATGTACAAGATGAAAGCACCATACGCGAGTCGATTTCTTACAACTGTTAGATTAGACTTAAATAAGAATATCTAGAAATTCTGATCAATGATTCCTTTAAAAAATGCCCAGATGGGTGCCTGGGTATTGACCGGGCCAAGCTAGCCTTCTTTTTTCTTCTCATGAGAGTTCTTAGTAAGTTTACTTCAAGAAAGGCGAAAATTTGACCCAGGACATTATAAGTGATATATAAAAGGTAAGACTTCATTTTACACTTGTGATTCAAACTAAAATTTCATTGATTTGACATAATGATATTTTCTATAATGCATTTATGGAATTTTTTAAGCAATTACAACACTTTTTTCACATGTTGAGTATAGATTTTGTGCAGGCATATTCATGAAAACATAAAACCATCTTTTAAATATAAGGGATACAAAGATATAATATGGACACTTACAACATCTGCAACGTACTGTTGTGTAACTTGAAAAGGCTATGGGTGACCTTGAAATAAAACGAACATGAACGAGCCATTTACGTGTTCATTTGTTTAGCTTTTAACACGTTCATGAACGATTCACGAACACTAACCGAACAAAAATTCTTGATCATGTTCGTTCATTAAAGAGTTGAACTTATTCACGAATGAAAACAAACATATATCTGAAGCTTTTGAGATGAAGCTTTTGGTTCAATTGAGAATCGTTTCCCATATTTTGTGCAATTATGCCATCATCGTCATCGTACTCAGTATATCCCATCATTAGCAAAGCTAAGGTAAGGTCTGAGGAGGGTAAGATATAAACAGCCTTACCTCTAGAGAGGCTGCTTCCAATGAGACATCCGGCTCATGATGCCTGATTAACCAACTAATCAAACGCTTTTAACGTTATTTTTAAAAAAATTAAGTAAAATAACGTTAAAATTAGTGGAATTTTACTTTTGCCCCGCGAGGGTCGATACATATATTTCATTATATGAGTGCACCACACACGGGGCTATTTTGAGCAATTATGTATGATTGTTTATAGTTTGTAATGTCCTTGGAAAGTTTTGAAGGTTTGTAATCCTTGGAAATGTATGGTTTAGCAGACTATTTCAGTTTGGTTTACATTATGTTTTGAGCAATTGTGTTTTGAGCAATTGTAGTTTTCGCATTGTGGTAGACTTGAAACACCATATTTAAGAGGCATTATAATTGTTTCAAATGCCTATGGAAGTGCACTATGCATATATAAGTTCCAACAAAACTAGCATATTTAGCATAATACATATGCCAAATTCATAGCATTTACATGAAAATCAAATATCCAACAAAAATGAAAACATCCTACTTAAAATAAAACATTTCCTATTCTCTTTGATTCATCTTTATTTGCTTACATTTGAGCTTCAACCTTGTTCTTTAAACTAAGTAGACATAGCATGATCTTCACTGATTGTTGACACATATTAGAGTCATAATGTCATATCATACAATGAATTAACATTTTGACCCCTAATTAAGAAATAAAAATAAAATATGGGTATAGAATTTATCATGTTAAAACCCCATTGTCAAAGATAAATAACATACGATCACTAGAGAAGAATAGAACCGACAACATGGATTTTAAGAAGTCCAAGAAGTTATTGTCATTGTTTGCTTCCCACATGAGCAATAAACCATCGTTAATTAAGGTTTCTTGAAGCTAGATTGCAAGCTAGAAAAAGGTTATTAGTGCTAATAAGTGAGATGAAAAATATGAGGTAAAATTTTTGATAAGAGAGGAGACAAAAGTACAAAAATTGCTGTCACATGAAATCATATAATGAGACTTGATGGCAAAAAGAGACATAATTTAGCTTAAATGGTGAAACATGTAATAATTTGTTTATATGAAAAGATGTTTTTAAAGATAAATGATTAATTTTGCAATCTCATATATACCCTTAAGGGTGTTTTTTATAATTTAATTTTGTTTATTATTATTATTAGTATTTCTAAATTTGAGCAAAATGTCATTTTAGTTCATATGATTTGACAACTTATAACATTTTAGTCTAATAGTTTAAATTTTGTTATTTTGGTCATTATGGTATAATTTTATTGTCATTTTGGTCATTATGGTTTTCATTTTATTGTCATTTTAGTCCAATTAAATTTTAAACTTTAGGACTAAAATGACAAAATTAACCAAACAACAGGGACGAAAATGACAATAAATGAAAACCATAATGACCAAAAAGGTAAATTTTAAACTATTGAACTAAATTAACAAAAGTTGCTAAATCACATGAACTAAAATGATATTTTATTCTAAATAGTTAGTGAAGAGTGGTGTTGCTGATGAGTTACTTCATGTCTGATGTTTAACAATACTTTAGCATTTTACGACTTTTTTTTTCAATTATATATTCAAGCGTAAATATGTAGAGAACTTTATTCTTCAATCTACACTAATAATTGATTCCATTAGTTTGCCACGTGTCATTAGAGGGTGCTCTGAATCCTTTCAAGTTCCCTCCACAATGGCTATATATTTTTCGCTACAAACCACGCGGGTATTACCCGACCCAGATATATTACACTAAACAAAAACAAAAACCCAATTTCTTAGAGCATCTCCAATGGGCCATTCTTGGAGATTCTTAGTGCCCACGTGGCTGGTTTTTGAAGAATGCCCTATTGGAATTACATATTCTTGGGTTGGGTGTTCATCCACAAAAACACCCCAAGAATGGCTTGGTGGGGCCACAAGAACTTTCTCTCTCTCTATCTCTCTCTCTATATGTAAAAGGTAAAATGTGGTGATGATGTGGTAATGTTTTTAGATGTTTTTGGGTTTCCTTATTGGGAATGTTTTTAAAGATTATGAAGAATGAGTGCTTTTCTGATGTGGCAGCTAACAATGCATGTTTTTAGATGTTTTTAGGTCTCCTTATTGGTGATGCTCTTATACCTTATTCGCCGACAGATTCCATGCAAAGGAAAACCTATCCTCCGATTTATTTCTACGAAGGTATAATCATAAATGTAGTGATTACTGTCAACTTTGTTGTAATTTAGTTTTATAGGATCTTCTATATGTGGCCAGAATATAATTGGTGTTAAATTGTTTGACTTAATTGATAATTGTTCGCGAACATATTGTTGAGGCGCATGTAATATCTAAAAGTAACAATGGTAATCGATTGTTATCTAGACCTGTCAATCTTAACATATAACAAGATAAATGGATAAACAATCATTATACTTTGGGTTAAAATGAGTATCAATGTATCATAAAACGGGTTAAGATGAGCAACACTTTAATACTATGCAGCTCAAGATGAGTAACTTAAAATTATGTGAATATAATTGATTTAAATGGGTAAGAATGATCAATATTGTATTTAATAAGAAAATCATTAAAAATTATCAAAATAAACTATTTGTTTCAATACAACTTATTTGAATTGAAATAAATTGATGTTTTTTAAAAACATTTAAACCTAAATATATTTTGCTTAAAACTTATCCTAACCCACACCTATTGTAACCCGCTACCCGACCCAACACAATTCTGCTAGGCATAGTTTAATCCTAGATTTCGCTTAATACTAACAGATGAAAGGATTCCATTTAAATTTTAAAGAAGACAGGTTCCTTTCTTCGTATGTTTTGCCATAAAGATAGATAAAAGTCAAGAACAATCAATAGGTTGTGTTGATTTGTATTTGAAACATCTTTTTTTTACACACAATCAATTGTATGTGGTATTGTCTAAAATTAAAAATAAAGATATACGAAGGCTATTAGTAATTGACAAAGATGGTAAACTTATGAACAACACAACAAATGTTGTGTATACAGATATATTTAAGATTTGTGAGTGTAATTTTTTATTATGACACTGGGTTGATGGACATTAAAAAATACTACAATTATTCAAATTTTTGTACATATTTTATGTAACGACCGGTTTTCAAAAACCGCACACGTTTGAAATAATCATTAATAAGATGATTATGAATATTACAAATTGAAAATAGGCGAGAAATGATGAACGTGGGAGAAAACCGAGCGTGAAATGGAGTTCCGGATTGCCCGGAATCGCAAAACGACGAAAATACAAAAATATCAAAATTCATGATTCCAGGCAGTACGCCTAGCACCAAGAGCCCACGCTAGGCGGTACGCGCGGGGTCAAGAAAATATCTGAGAATTTTGGTCTCGCGCGGTACGCCTGAAACCAAACCTCCACGCGGGGCGATGCGCCTGGCCTGTATTGAGGCGGCAGATTCTTATCTTATCAGAATTTCGCCAGAAAACATCACAATTCGATTATTTACGAACCTCAGCTCCACCACACACTACCAAATCGAGATTTTACCATCAAAACTCAATTCTGAAGTCACCAGAACGTCTGGATCGAGCCGTGGATCGTTTCTACAAGTCCGGATCATCGTATTATAATCAGAAATCTGTTCGAAGGGTAACGATTCGTTTTATCCCATTGATTTTGATAGTATACGGATTAAATTGAGTTTTGAGCATTATATAATGATCTGAGATGATTAGAAACGAAGAACTAGATGTTTTAACGGTGAAATCTTGATTTTGATCCGTTATAATGTCCGGTTGTCATTAAACTCATATTATTGAGTATGATAACTAGTGGGATGATTAAATCGTGGTTATGATGATTTTGGATCATTCTTTGGAATGATAAATCCAATTCCAGTAGTTGATTAACTGTTGAAATTTGAAAGTTAAAGATTTTAGCATGATATGCTAATTATAAATATGACTTGACTTCTAGATGCCACCTACTAATGAATGAGATTCAAATGAGTTTGAATCAATATATGTGGGTGTTGTGTGTATTGAAACTGGTTGTATATATGTGAATTGCAACTAGGTGTTGGTGGTGGGAGTCAAGATGCAAGGCACAGAAGTGGAAAAGAATTTATAGAAAGTGATCAACCATTTGAACAAGGTAAGTCACCCGTTACTGTTGAGTTTGTTTAATGTTGTGATAATGAATCACAAATATTGTGATCATGTGAACAAAACTCAATTGGTGATCCACATGGATATAAACCATGTGTTGAATATGATATAGTGATGACCTACAAGTGTGTAGGCATTCATGTTTGCTTAAATTGATATTAATCCACATGAGTGTGGATAATGTTGTTGAAAGTATGTTGAAATGGTTCACTTGAATGTGAACTAAGGAGGTAGTGGACAACTTAGTTGATCTACAATGATGTAGACAACTGTTTGTTATACGTAAGTACAATTGGTTCATTTGTATGCGAACAAATTGTGATTGATTTACCTTATATGATTCACAAGGTGTGTGAACACATGAAAGGGTGATGGACCTTATGTTGAATTGGGAGTTAGACACTAATATATGTTATTTGGAATCACAATTGTGTGACTATTTGTTGTTTATGTCTAATGATGACTATATGTGTAAATAACACATGTAGTAAACTTTGTGTTAATGGATTCTCAAGGGTGAGAATATAATTATATTATTGAAAGTTTGAGTAATTCACAAGATTGTGGAAACTCAATAAGACACCTAAGTGTGTCGTTTCGAAGTTAATATTGTGATACATGTTTGGTAAATATAAAGAATTGTATTTGAGGATCTACAATTGTGTAGACAGTTGTGGTTGATTCACTTGAGAGTGAACAATCAGTGTGTTGAAATATAGTTAAATGATTCACAAGGTGTGTAAACATATAATTTGGGAGTATATTTGAGGTAAACACAAGTGAATGTGTTCAAATTGTGTGTAAGTTACCTATTTGATTGAGATTGTAGTTGTAGGACGGGGTGAGTCCACACTACAAGTGTTTGTGCATTTAGCACATATACATGATTAGTTGGGTTGATTGAAATGGATAATAGTGATTGTGGTCATTGTGGTTGAATGATTCACAAGGTGTGTGAACATGTGGTGATCTACAAATGTGTAGATGTTAAATTGGAGATATGCATGCTGATTCACAAGGTGTGTGAACATAAGACATGAAATTCCAATTTACTTGATTTTACAAGGTGTGTGAACAAAAGGTGGATTGGTAATGTGTATGCTGATTCACAAGGTGTGTAAACATAAGATATGCAATTCCAATTTAATTGATTCGCAAGGTGTGTGAACAAAAGGTGGATTGGTAATGTGTATGCTGATTCACAAGGTGTGTGAACATAAGATATGCAATTCCAATTTAATTGATTCACAAGGTGTGTGAACAAATGGTGGATTGGTAATGTGTATGCTGATTCACAAGGTGTGTGAACATAAGACATGCAATTCCAATTTAAATGATTCACAAGTGTGTGAACAAATGGTGGATTGGTAATGTGTATGCTGATTCACAAGGTGTGTGAACAAAAGGGGTGATCTACAACTGTGTAGGCGTCAAATTGGTAATGTTCATGCTTTGATTCATAAGGTGTGTGAACATAAGACTTGCAATTTCAATGAAATAGATTCACAAGGTGTGTGAACAAAAGATGACCTACAAGGGTGCAGACGTTCAAAAATTCAAGAGTCAAATTGTTAAATTTTGACTTTTGGGAAATATGATGCACAACTGGAGTTTTGTGTGCACATGTATGTGAGGTGTTAAATTATAATGATTGTACATGAATGGTGATTCATGGGGTTTTGAGTGGAAACGACCCATTAGTAAATCGTTTGTATGCGATTGAATATTGTTACCAAATTATATTTGGGACATTAGTAGTGTATCCATATGGTGTTATGGAATACACTTAGTGAAATAGTGGGGTAAACTTACTTAGTTCTAACGAACTAATGTTGATTTAAATGTGGTGTTTACAGGTACAAAAGAGTAAGGTGAACGGCAATGGTGATCGGCATCGAACAAAAAGATTTGAGTGGTGAATTGAAGTTAACTTGTTATAAGTATGTGGATATACTTTGACATGTTTTAAAGTTTGAATGATAAAAAAAAATGTTTTTCTGGGACCTAAACAAAAATCTTAATTAAATATTTTAAATGTCCGGAGGGGACAGAAAGTGACATGGGTGTCACATTTTAGAATTTTATATACTTCATATATTTTTGTTATACAATTCTGTGTAATACACGGGTCTATAACCTAGTAAGGTAATATATAAGTCTATATTGCCAGAGAAAAACCACCTAATTATTATTGCAAGTTATATTTATATTTATATATATATTAAAAGGCTACGTCGGTGCCACTCACAAATAAACTGTTCATTTTGGTACAAAAATTTCAGCAGCATGTACAAGTCAAGGCATGCTTCCCTTCTCAGTTCTCACCATCGATCTCTGTCATCATCTTCTCTATGCATCACAAATTCTATACTAGCTTCCTATACAAGCCGAAATATCTAATGAGAATTCCTGGAATAACTCATCGTTTCCAGCAATGAACTTACCGGGCCTACTCCATCGGAGATTGGAAGCTCCGGCATTTAACAGGAGTTCAGTTTTCAGAGGTTCAATTTTGTTGTATATGTACTAAAGGATACAATACAAGAATAACAAACGATGATCAGATCCAGATCTGATCTACCAGTATACAAATATATAGATTCACCAAGACGATGTATAATCTAAGAAAAACCAAAAATCTAAAGCAGATATACGAGAAATGATGAACCAGAGAGAAGTTAGTAAAATTTATGTGTGTATTCTCAAATCATGTGCATCTGTGTTATACTGTTATCTTTAACCATCTGGCTTCTAATCTTCCATAATTGCAAGCTGGTCCCTCATTATTTGCAGATCAATTCCTATGCACTTTTTACTTTCTATTTCCACACCTGTTTATAACAAATATAACAAACTATACAAAAAATCAATAACAAATTAAACTAAATTAACAACTGAAATATCTTGAATATATTTCGACAAGAGGAGTGCTTTGTATTCTGGTAAGCGGTCGTATTTGGCGGTGAAATAGGTGGAGATGAGTTGTAATCAATGTTTTTAGAACCGGACCGGACGTCGTACCGGTCTCCTTACAGATCAGAGGTCCGACCGGTCGAATCGGTCGGGCTGGATTTAAGAACCGGATGATTTTATAAACATTTTATAACTATGTATATATAAAATCAAAAAAAATAAGAAAAAAACAAAAAAAACGGTTCAACCACCGGTTTTTCAGGTCCGACCGGTTAGATTTGATTTAGAACAAGATGATATCATAAATATTATATGACTAAAAAATCGTTTCAACCAGACAGTTTTCCCATGAGACCATTGGTCGAACCGACCGATCTGAGCACATCACCGAACCACCTAGTTGTTTTTATATTCGATATTGCAAGGTGTATAGTTTTTCCATCATTTTAAAAGTTTATTTCCCTTTGATGGTTTATGTCGACTTGAATAATAAAAAATGGAGATATAAATACAAAATGCGAAGATTGCAAACAGGGTATCAGGTTTGATAATGTCACATCAAAATCAAAAGACCTTTTTCAAATTTTAAAAACTTGATTTTTTCGAAACAATTTTTATCGTATCTTTTACAATTTCATATATATATACAGGGACTTATTCTATTGAGAACCACTAAATATGAAAGAACCAAAGGAACTAATTTTGAACCATATGATATTAAGGGTATGAAAGTAATTTAACTTTAAAGTATGAGAAGTTACTATTTTACTCTTTCAAATAACCACTCTATGTACAAAACTTAAAGCATAATGTACAAGTGTATTATGTAGTTCTCAAGTTCCTAACATAAAAATGGTTCTTAATAGATACCTCCCTATATAGGTATATATATATATAGGGGAAAGATCAAATAAAAAATCTTTTTTGTCTAAGAAGGCTAAAAAGGATTTTAAAAAGCTTCAAAACCGACCCAAACGAACTCCGATTGAACTCATTTCGATGGCATTGGAATCGTCTCATCTGACCCTACAATATTAGCTTTTAGGTTTTAGCTTTAACAAGTATTTTTAGAATTTAGATTTTAGGGCTTGATTTTTAGCTTTTAGGTTTTATCTTTATGTTCAAGGTTTGTTTTTAAAGTTTTGGTTTTAGTATATGGGTTTATTGTTTATGATCTAAGGTTTGGGTTTTAGGGTTCGATAAAACGGTTCCAATGATACAAAAATGAATTCAATCGGAGTTTGTTTGGTTCGATTTTCGAGTTTTTAAAAATCCTTCTTAGCTTTCTTAGGCAAAATAAAATTTTTAGGGGAACCTTTCCCTATATATATATATATATATATATATATATATATATATATATATATAGAGGAAGGTTCATGAGAAAACTCCTTATTTTGAAGAAAACCAAGAAAACTCATACTAACCAATAAATTTTTTAATAAAAAATTTCATAATTTTTTATTATAAGGATAGAAATGTTATAATACGCAAAATTTTTTTGAAAAAAATATGTAAATCATGAAATTACATATATGTAACTCAAAAAGTTTCGTGTGTCACTTATCAAGTTACATATATGTAATCAGTATGTGTAACATAGTGATTACATATATGTAATAACCTAAAATATATATTTTTTTCTATTTTTTTTTCTTTTTTTTACATTTCTTATCTTATAATAAAAAGGAAATAGAAAAGAAAAAATGAAAAAAAAATAATTGGTAATGATTGTGATTAGTTTTCTTAGTTTTCTTCAAAACGATGGTTTTCTTAGGAACCCTCCCCTATATATATATATATATATTTTCCATAAACCTTATATGCGTTATATGCGAGGGGATCTGATCATTGTTGATTCGCCTTGGTATTGATGATAATTCTGGTTCTGACGGAGCTTGACTAGTTTGCAAGGGGGCAAAAACTTACGTGATCCAAAAATTCTTTTGCAATCGATCGGTATATATTAGTTATTTGGGTTAAATGTTCGGATTGGTAATTCGAGTCTCGTCTGGCCAAGTAATAAAAGTATATGGAGATGTCATATATGGCATTTCGGACTCACTAGTTGAGGATTTTTTATGTTTATCTTGATTTGCATCATCTTCTTCTTCATCAACAACCTTTTTTTAAAAATACGAATCAATTGTTTTCATCTTTCCCATGATATATTGATTCAAATTAAGAAACCTAAATGTCTAAATAATCAAAACAATCAAAATCACAAAATGAATATATAACCAAAACAACAAACAAACTTACCCAGTATATTCTTACTCTTCAGTAAGGTCTGGGGGAAAGAATGAAGACAAATTTTACCCTTATCCCAGTAGGGAAAGAGAGATTGCTTTGAAAAAGTCTCTGACTAAAAGTTATCGTTTGAAGTTAATCATTGATACGCTTTTAACGTTATCTTCACAAAATAAGTAAAATAACATTAAAATTAGTGTAATTTTATTTTTGCCCTCTTAGAGCCACACATATATACAATATTTTTTTGCACCGCAAATGGGGCGTATATAACCAAAACAACCAAAATCACTAAATTGATCGACTAAATAAGTATAAAATTCATCACCAAATAGCTATGAAGTATGAACATAAAAATCCTGCACAAAAAAAAAAGTTACCTATTTACCTCAGCAAGGTGCAAGGATGGACAACAGGTGAGCGGCCGAGCAGCCCGAGCGGGAGGCAGGGATCCGCAAGCACGCAACGGTTCACATCACAACCTCACAGGAGGGGCCAGATTACCAAGAGGAACGAAATGACGGGAACGTCGGCTGCGCCGGTGGGAGAACAGGAGGTCGGGAGTCGGGACTTGGGAAATGGAGTCAATTAGGGATTGAAAAATTAGAAAAAAAAATAGGGAAAATTAAGGGGGGATGATGGGCACAAAAGTTTGGGGTTTTGGTTTAAGATGGGAGAATGAGTAATTTTTAAAGTGTAATTGTTAAGGGGTAATTTTTACAAATCATAAAAAATCTTGTTTATAAATTTTTTTTTGAAATGTATGTAAATATAAAAATTAGTTTTGTATGAGAGGGTCTGAAACAAATATTAAAAAGAAAATCACTTTATAAACAAAAAATTAACACTATTAGTGAGAAAGAGATGTTCGCCTGCCGCGGCCCTGTGATGCTTCGTCCGTCTCTCAAGTAACGTTCCAAACCCCATGAACGATTTTTATAATCAACTATAACATGTATATTTTATTATGATATTTTAATAAAAAATGAGACTAATTATTATTGACTTTGACTTTATCTCACATCCTATGACCCAATTCATACGACAAATATTCTCATAGTGTAGCTGTTTGACCCGTGAATATATGTAATTTTAACGGCAGAGGGTCTCGAAGTGTAACCTTCGCTTATCCTAACGGTTAATAACTAAGATTAATTAATCGATTGCTGACATTGAGACTATATTCCCCTGATGCGCAGGAACCCTTTGGAATAGGTAAACCCTCATCCCCGTTGGTTCAAAACTCAAAATTAAGCTCAAGATTCCTCCCCACACCTAGTATTTATTAAAGTGTTACATGTGAGACTTAAACCTTGGTCTCAAAAGAGAAAGGGTTAAGCCTTAACCACCAGGCTAACTTTACTGGATACCCGTAACTATAAGTATACATGCATATGAGGGCCGGCTCTCTACTGTAGAATTATGCAAGGATTGTTGGACTAATCTTGTATATATCAAATAGTTAAGGGTTATAGTTAGAAAGTTTTTAATTGTTTTAGATTTGTTTGAGTGTTTTAAGGTTTGGATTAAGACTGTTTTTGTTTAGCAGATTTTTAGGGGATAAAGTTGGACTTTGTGTTTTGTTTAGTTTAAATAGGGGTTTAGATTATTGGTTTTCTTTGTACCAGCTATTATTCAATAAAAGATTTCTGATTTCTTGTTCATAATCGCAAGTTTCTATCATCCGGTTCTGTGTTTTTTTGGTTAAATCATCGAGAGAGACAGGGGCTGGGAACATTCAATTTAGGGGCTGGTACCTTCAATTGGTATCAAAGCCTGTTGAAGGCTCGATTCAGAAGGGCGATCAGAGAAGGAGAAGATCGATTGCGTGAGGCAATCAAGTTCAAGGTCGAATCTGTGAAGGATTGATCATCGCTGTGAAAGCTTGGGTCGTGTGAGGCGACAGTGAAGCAGAAGACCTGATTGTGTGAGTCGATCAAGAAGCCGATAGAAAAATCAAGGGTTTGGGTAGTAATCATGTGCGACGCAAGTTAGTACACTCCATTTTGGGTTCGATTTTGGGTTGAAGGCTGTGAGAGCTTCAATCGGTTTTCTGTTGGAGGCTATGAGGGCTGGATAGTCTGACCGAGAGCTGTGAAAGCTTCAATCGGTCTCAATCCTGTGCGATTCAGGAGCTGGGAGGAGCTGTGAAGGCTTCAACTGGTTTTAATCTTACCTGTGATAGGTTTGAACGAAGGAGGGGGGCTGTGAAGGTTCCAGTTGGCCTCAATCTTGAGTGATTCAGGAATTGAGGGAAAAAATCAATCTGTGACAGATTGATCTGGTGGATGTTGCTGTTTTATTCTGATTTTGATAAGGTAATTTTGTGAACTGATGGTCATACCTGCTGGTGGGGTTGTTGGACCAGTTCGTGAGCCTGGCAATGTGAGTTTGCTTTGCCCAAAGCTGACCACAACCAACTACACAGCCTGGTCCATCATGATGGAGACTGTTTTGGCAGCACATGGGTTGCAGGAAGCCATAGATCCTGTGACAGGAGGAGGAGTAGATGCAAGAAGGAAGAATATGGCCAAAGCTTTGATCTTTCAATCAATACCCGAAGATGTTCTCCTTCAAGTGTCTAAATACCAAGAGCCAAAGGATGTGTGGGATGCTATACGGGTCAGATTCTTAGGAGCCGAGAGGGTTCAAAAGGCTCGCCTACAAACACTTAGGAGTGAGTTAGAAGCAATGAGGATGTTGGAGACCGAGACCATGGATGAGTTCGCGGGAAGATTGAGTGGGATACAATCTAAATATAGGAGTCTTGGGTTCTCCCTTGAAGAAGAAGTAATGGTAAGGAAGTTCCTAAACTCTATGCCTCCAAAATACTTACCTATTGTGGCTTCAATTGAGCAATATTCCGAGATTGAGAATATGGCATTCGAAGAAGTGGTGGGTCGTTTGAAGGCTTATGAGGAGCGTGTGAAACCCCAAGAAGACTTGGCTAGAGATGTGCGTGACAAACTCTTACTTGTTCATAATGATAAACAAGTTAAAGATAAGTAGGGAAGGTGTGGTGGCTGTGATTGTTGCCAACAAAACCATGGGAAAGGTAGAAATATTGGGGCTGAAGTGGGTCATGAAGGTCAACAAGGAAGAGATCAAAGGGGGCAACGTGACAAGTCTCGGGTCAAGTGCTATAGATGTGAAGAACTTGGTCATTATGCCTATGAATGTCCAAAGTCAAAAACGAAGGAGGAAGAGGTCAATTTGACTCAAGATGATGGTTTTGGGCCTGCACTTTTGTGATAAAGGAATGATTATTACAAGATTAGGGGATGATTGTTGGACTAATCTTGTATATATCAAATAGTTAAGGGTTATAGTTAGAAAGTTTTCAATTGTTTTAGATTTATTTGAGTGTTTTAAGGTTTGGATTAAGATTGTTTTTGTTTAGCAGATTTTTAGGGGATAAAGTTTGACTTTGTGTTTTGTTTAGTTTAAATAGGGGTTTAGATTATTGGTTTTCTTTGTACCAGCTATTATTCAATAAAAGATTTCTGATTTCTGATTTTTTATTCATAATCGCAAGTTTCTATCATCCGGTTCTGTGTTTTTTTGGTTAAATCATCGAGAGAGACATGGGCTGGGAACATTCAATTTAGGGGCTGGTACCTTCAAGGATTTAGTTTTTCATATATTTTGTGTCCTTATTGTTAAAACAAGTTATGAGCCAGAGCTACTCTTTTTTTTGGCTTAATTTTTTAGTCATTATTACTACTTATTCAATTGGCAAAAAGGAAACACTGAAAGTAAAAAAAAAAAACTATTATTTCTTATAAGAAGCAAACAAGTTATGCCTTGACAAACAGTGTGGGAGAGCGAAACCATAAACCAATTGTTATTTTATACAAAACTATCACCAATGGTTATAATCATTGTTGTCAAAGAATTCCATTTTAAGCAATAATGATACTACGAACGATTTTACAAAAGTAAAAGAGACTAAAACTTAGATACAATAAGTTGTGTTAGTTAAAGTTTTAGGTTGTCAACACTTGATCGGATGTACGAAATTTAGTATTGTTATCGGGCACTAGTGATACGTTGGAACGATTGACAATATTATTATCTCAAGTAAGACAATAGACACTGTGAGTTTCGTAGCCTCTTTTTACTTTTTTTGATTTACAAACTTGGGGTGAAAGGCATGTCAAACTCAATTTTGATTCTATCATATGCTATTTATGTTGATGTGGTGCATAAGTAAAAAAGGATTGGAGATTGCATGAGACGTTATATTCTATTTTCGTTAGTCCCGTTGATTCTTAGACAACCATTAATTCATGAGTTGAACCAATGGATATATATTAAATAGTACTATTTTGGCTGACAATCTCATTCATTGCAAACTGGTCTTGCTAGTTACAATCAGTTTAACACATGACACAATCAATGAATGAATATTTCCATCTTTGCACGCATGTTCGAATGACTAAAATTAGTCATCCTTTGGGCAGACAGTCACATGTTTGGTTGTGAACTCATGTATATTGCATCCAACATAATTTTGTCACACATACATCATTATAGCATACTTGTGCGCACTATGAACGATTATTCTATTTGAAATGAGAAACTTTTGAATACAAATCATTTATCGAGTCATGAAAACCTACGTGCTCACCAACTTTATAGTTGACCATTTTCAAACATGTTTTTCAGGTGACAAGAATTGAGGTAGACTTGGACAATATGTTAGGAGAACTTATTGAAGAACCATGTTTCATTTAATTAGACAAATTTCTAGACTTGTATAGTTTTTGTAATGGTTATATTTAGACTTGCTATGATTTTAAGTTTATGGTAGAAACTTTTGAACCTTGTATGTTTGATATTTCAATTTTGTTACAACTCTCGTGTTTCCCCCAGTGACAAGGGTATGACATAAAACGTACAATTCATAACAAAAGTTTTATTTGATGTAGTTTATGGTTATATTGGTGTAAGATATGTTTGTCACTAAGGCCATCTATAGTGAGGCGTGACCCCCACCGCGTGATTTGCTTCAAGCCCCTGTAACGCCCCCACCCCCACCCCCACTACACCGCCGTCGTGAAGACGGCATGAGGGCACCGGCGTGAGCCTGGTCACCGCGTGAAAGGAGAAGAAAGGTGAAAAAAATGAGGGGTGATGGATGCTTGATGAAGGGGTGATGGATGCTTGATGAAGGGGTGATGATAACACATATGATGATGTTGAGTGATGAGGGTGTGATGGCGTTAGTTGTTTATGTGACACATACGTGGAGTGATAGTAGTGTGACAAAATCAACTTATGTATCTGATTTTTATAATTCAAGAACTATATTATAGATCAAAACAAAAATATACAAAACAAAAATATATAAAACAAAAAAGAGCTTCAATGTTAACATATGCTTTGGGTTCTTATAAAACTTTTGAGGTAGCGATGTGTACTTGGATATCACATGATGGTATAGAGCTCGTTAATTATATTTATATTAGTAAATAAAAATAAAATTGAAAATACGCTATTAATTTTATAGTATCTTCATACTAATATTTTTAAAAACATTTGATATTAAATAATAATATTAAATATTAATTATATTATTATTATTTTTAATTTAAAATCGGTTTCTTTAACATGTTATGAAAGAACTTAATGTTAAAAAACAGACTTTTTACAAAAAACTTCGATACACACTTTTCAAAAACCAAATATAATTTTTTTTAAAAACGAATGAACTTTATTATAAATACAAAATTTTTTAATACCGGTCCTTTTCATAAAGAAAATTTTCATACAAAACAATTTTTTTAAAAAGAAAACTTTTATAAAAAAGCAAATATAATTAACATAACATAATATAACATACCCAGTGAAATCCCACTTAGAAGTAGGGTCTGGGGGGAGAGATGAAAACAAACCTTACCCCTACCCCAAGAAAGGTAGAGAGGCTGCTTCAGAAAGAGACCCCCGGCTCGCGAAAATTCCTCTTTTTTATTTTTTTTTTATTATTATTAAGATTATGATTATTATTATTTTCAACAAACACACTGGAAGAAAATAACGCATATGTAGACAAAGCATGGATACACATAGACATGTATAGGCACATTTAGTACATTTAGTAAAACAATAAACCAAAATAGCAGACCACAGTAAACAAAGGCACATGTAGAGCAAGCATGGGTAAGTAGTAGAAAAATAAACCAGCATAGCCCACTAACGAAGTATCTAGTAAACCAACGAACCAGATGCACATACAAACTATAACATTCACCAATTAAACAAGTTAAACAGGTTAAACAAGTATAAAAACACATAGAGCTAACATACCAACATGTCAATCATGCATCTCTCAAAACTAAGGTTTCTAACTTGCATCCTAACGAACTAATAGTCCGTAACCTTTATTCTACGTCTCCAAGAAATCATATCACTGATCATGTCCTCCGAGATGTGCAATACTAACAAATCCTGACGAATCTGCTCATCCCATGTCAACCTAGGTCGACCCCTGCACCTCCTCCCTTCCACAATTAAGTGGTCTACGCTTCGAACAGGAGCCAACACGTCTCTTCTCCTCACATGACCAAACCATCTCAATCTTCCTTCCCTTACTTTGTCTGAGATGCACGCTACCTCCAGTCTTCCCCTGATGGTTTCGTTTCTTATTCGGTCAAGTCTTGTGTGCCCACACATCCATCTTAGCATCCTCATCTCTGCCGTTTCTAGCTTCCTCTCTTGAATCTTTTTGATCGGCCAACACTCACTTCCATACAACATGGCTGGCCTAACTGCTACTCTATAGAATTTACCCTTTAGTTTGTCTGGGAACTTCTTATCACATAATATGCTTGTAGCTGCCCTCCACTTGTTCCAACCTGCCTGAACACGATGAGCGACGTCGCAATCAATGTCTCCATCACTCTGGACGAAAGATCCTAGGTATTTAAACTTTGTTGTTTGTGGCATCTCTTGCCCTCCAATAGTCACATGTTGCTCCTCTTCTTCCTCCTCGGTGATCCCACTGAAGTTACAACAAAGATACTCTGTTTTTGACCGTAGTCCTTTACTCTCTAAGGCCAATTGCCATTCTTCTAGCCTCGCATTTAGGTCTTCCTTTGTTTCTGCCACGAGCACAATATCATCCGCAAATAACATGCACCATGGAATGTCTTCCTGAATAGACTTTGACATCTCATCTAGAATAACTGCAAAAAGGAACGGGCTCAGTGCCGAACCTTGGTGTAGTCCCACCTCCACACGGAAGAAGTCTGTATCGCCCACTGGGGATCTCACACTCGTTTTAGCACTTTCATACGTATCCCTTATCATCTCTATATATCTCAAAGGAATACCTCTTCTCTGTAGGCTATCCCAGATTAGCTGACGTGGTACACTATCATACGCCTTCTCCAAATCGATGAACACCATATGTAAATCTCTTTTTTTTCTCTCTATATTTCTCCATGAGCTTCCTCAAAAGGTGTATTGCTTCTGTTGTCGATCTCCCTGGCATGAATCCAAATTGGTTCGCAGTTACCTGGGTTTCTCTCCGCAGTCTGGTTTCGATCACTCGTTCCCAAAGTTTTATGGTATGGCTCAAAAGTTTAATTCCCCTATAGTTTTCACAACTTTGTGCATCTCCCTTCTTCTTATACAGAGGAACTAAAACGCTACTTCTCCACTGGTCCGGCATCTTACCGGTTTTGAGTATCTTGTTGAACAAGATTGTCAACCATGTAACCCCTTCGTCTTCTAGGCATTTCCATGCCTCTATAGGAATCTCGTCTGGTCCCACCGCTTTCGCCCTTCCCATCCTCTTAAGAGCTCTCTGCACCTCCTCCCAAGTAATGCGTCAACAGTAGCAATTATTTCTTGCTTCCCCTCTGATCATAGAGTTATCAAATCCTTCCGTGTCATTGCTGTTGTTGAATAACTCACTAAAATAGGTTTGCCACCTTTTCTTTATGTCATTCTCTTTCACCAAGACCTGACCGTCCTCACTCTTTATGAATTTCAGCACTCCTATGTCTTGCCTCCTCCGCTCCCTTGCTTTGGCAATCTTAAACATGCCATGTTCTCCTTCTTTAGTTTCGAGGCGTTTATACATTTCCCTATACGCTTCGTTTTTAGCTTCAGACACTGCCCTCCTTGCCTCTCGTTTCGCATCCTTGTATTTCGTCCTTAATCTTTCTTTTGTGCGTCCTCCGTGCATGTGACCCACTCTCTAAATCTCTCTTGCTTTGCTCGAACCTTGTGTTGCACTTCATCGTTCCACCACCAGGGCTCCCTCTGGCCGCCTAAGCTTCTGGTTGTCATCCCCAACGTCTCTGTTGCTACTCTTTTTACATTTTCGGCCATTGCCTCCCACATGGCGTCTACGTCTTCGTATTGTACATTGTCTCTTCCTGCTATAACCTTGTCCTTGAACACATGTATCTTATCTCCTTTTAGACTGCCCCATCTAATAGTAGGTTTAACCTTTCTCCTGTTCGTCAGCTTCTTTCTCATGACGATATCTGTCACTAAAAGTTTGTGTTGCGATGCCGTTGTCTCCCCTGGAAAGACTTTGCAATCCAACCACGTGCTCCGCTCACTTCGTCGCATCAAGAGGTAATCAATCTGTGTGTCCCGTCCTCCACTGCTGAACGTGATCAGATGCGAATCCTTTTTTCTTGAAGAAGGAGTTTACTGTCCCAAGATCATGAGCCATTTCAAAATCTAGTAGGGTGCCACCACTGTCGTTTCTGGACCCAAACCCGAAGCCTCCATGTATCGATGGAAAACCTTCGTTCTCTTTTCCAATATGCCCATTGAAGTCGCCTCCAATACATACTTTCTCGTCATTTGGTATGTTTCTCATGGCATCGTCCATACAATCCCAAAACTCTCTCTTCTCATTTTCCCCTAGCCCAACGTGTGGTGCGTACGCGCTCACCACTGCTACCACCTCTTCACCTAGCACCATTCTCAACACCATGATTCTATCATTGTACCTTTTCACCTCCACCACCGTGTGTTGAAGTTCACTTGCGACCAGGAACCCTACTCCATTCTTTGCCCCATTTGCACCAGAGTACCACAGCTTGTACCCATTGTATTCTCCTCCTCTTTTCCCCTTCCACCTTGTCTCTTGAAGGCAAGCTACTTGTACTCTGCACCTTCGTAATACATCCACCAACTCCAACAGCTTGCCAGTCAGCGTTCCTATGTTCCACGACCCTACACGTAAAATATGGCCCCCATTTACCCCTACCCCCACCTCCCCTCCCAGGACACGATCTCAAGGAAGCATATTGTATCCTATTGTCTACGATGTACGATCAGGCACCCTACAATCAAAGGAGTGAAAAAAAGCATAAAAATGAAACATATACTAGTAAAACGACACACAATATGCGAACAGCTGATCAACAAATGCACCCAAAGATAGAAACCAAAACTGTAAAGACCAATGTCTACCGTGAATACCGCCAACAAAATCCAAGAAAAAAGGAACAATCTCACCGTGTTTTACCCAATAACGAAAAACAAAAAACCAAAAACAGGCAACCAAACAAACCTGCAAACACCAAAATACCAGAGAGTTTCTGCTTTCTGCTTTTCTCTTTTGTGGGTTTCCAGCCGGCCAGAAAGAAAGAAAGAAAGAGAAAGAGAGAGCGCGCGAGATAGAGATAGAGAGAAAGAGAAAGAGGAGGCAGCGAGAGAGAGTAGAGACAGAGTATAGAGAGAGGGAGGGAGGTTCGATGTTTCTGCTGTGGTTCAGGGTTTCTGTTGGGGTGGGTTTTTGACTATTGGCCGGTCGTGAGGAAGGTGTGTTGATCGTCTCCGTTCTGCTTGGGTGGTTGGGGCTTGGGTTTCCGACCGGCCGTACAACGGGCTGAGAAGCGGAGGAGTAGAGAAGGGAAGGTCTAGAGGAGGAGTAGAGAAGAAGATAGGGGGAGGAGATTGGTACCCGGTGTTTGGTGGCGGCCGGCCGGTGGTGCGGTGGTGGCGGGGCTGAGACGGTGCCGGAGACGGTGGCTTCTCTTGCTGGTGACCGTTTACGGTCTGATCTTTTTTCACTTTTCCACTTTTTCTCTTTTTGTACGGAGAGCGAAGTTATTCTCTTTAGTTTCTATTTGCTTCATTAAAAAAATATAATTCAAAAGTGAAAATTTTAAAGTATGATTTTTTAGAAAATAACAATTTTTTCCATAAATTAATTTTTAACGAAATGTTTAAAAACAAACTTTAAAAAAATAAAGTTAAAAAAATATATTATTATTTTATTAATTAACTTATTTAGTAATAACATAATTTCCAAAATATTTTATCTTAAATATCGTTTTATGCTTTTTAAATTTTTATTAATGTCTATTTAATTTTTTTTATTTATTCAGCTCGTTTAATATACATGATAAAAATGTCTTTTCTAATACAGATTTTTAACAAAATGCATAAGAAACAAATTTAAAAAAAAAAGTTCAATAAAATAATATTATTGTTTTATTTCTTAAATTATTCACTTATACTTGATTTTGATCATATATCATCTCAAAATACCGTTTTTATAATTTATAAATCATTATTACTAAGTATTTAGATTTTATTTTGAAATTGTGTCATACACGGATACTAGTTTATATTTATGTTAAAAATCACATTTTTTCATAAACAAGCTTTTTTATAAACAAGTTTTAAAAACGGACTTCTAAAACATGAATGTTTTAAAAATTAATATTTTTTTTGTAACTTACATTATTAATTTATATGCAATTTCAATGATCATTTATATAAAAGTTATTTTGTAACTTGTTAATTTTTATTAGTCATGTTATAAAGTATCCTAATAAAAAAGATGTTTTCAACTCTATTTTAGTTTCGTCCAATAAATTCTTGTACTGGGCAACAAATGACAATAGTCTTATGTGAAGCGACTTTGATGTTCATATGTATGTGGTTGTGAACTTGGGGTATATATGAACTGTTTTATTTTAAATTAACTAGGTGTATTTCACCCGCGCACTGCGGCGGGTTATCACAATACACTCCCAAAAACGGGTATTATATATCGTCTGCAAAAACATAAGTTATATAGCAAAATCAAATCTCTCGTCACGAACTAAACTTTAAGCCCTAAAGCTTAAAGATAAACCCTAAACCAATAAACCCAAATCTATAAGCAAGTATTTCAAATTTAATAAAAATCAAATCTCTAAGCAAATATCTCTAATTTAATGTTCTCATCTGTGTTTAATAATTTTCAAAGTTAAAAAAACTTCTTTTGGTCCATGTCTGAATTTACAAAACGTCACTACATGGATCAAAGACCTATGCACTATACATTACTATTAATATATATATATATACACACACACTATTGGAGGGGCCGGTTATTGTACAAAGAAAATTAACGTGAGAAGCGTAGGAAGCCACCAGAATACGCCACGTGTAATCTGGGTAAGGGGTATAATGGTCCGTGTAAAATCACGGACCACGTTATATAAAATCACGGACCATCGTTTAACTGGCATAATCAAGGACCAACTGAATAATCACGGACTACTAATCACGGACCATATGTAACAAATCACGGACCACGTATAAAAATCAAAATAATTAAGGGCAAACTGAATAATCACGGACTAATTATCACGTAACTAATGTAAAAATCACGGACCAACTGATAATCACGGACCAATAATTACGGACCACGTAAAAAAAACGAAAGAAAACCGTAACAATATTATACTCAAATTAAAGATAATAAAATTCTCTATTTTATGGTGTATTTTTTTTAAAAAAACGAATAACCATTTAAAACTTATTCGATTTATAAAAAAATGGTGGAACTTGATTTACCCACAAAAAAGTCAACAAATGTATGCTATTATTTTTTTGCCCTTCAAACTTTAATTCACGCAAGTTTTAAATGAAAAGTGGGGAGCACCAGATTTTAACCGTTAATTAATTTGATCAAGGGCTATAATTACTTGTTATCCTTCTCACGTTAAACCCCCTATGTATTGGATCCGCCTCCCACTATTGGATATTATATTATATATATATATATATATATATGTATATAATATCATGGACCCACCTCTATTTAATATTTATATATTTACTATTCAATTTCATGACATTTAATTATATATAGTAATGTCTTAACTCAATAAAGCACGGTCGTTTTCTACATATGCATAATTACACACATACAATTATACATTATATATATGCATAAATTGTTTATAATTATATGCATAATTTTTTTATAATTATATTCATTTTCATTTCAAGTATAGAGCTTTCTGAATAAGCCAACACTCGAAACTCACCCAAAAATCGATAGATAAAAGCTCAAAAAAACTTATTCGATTTTGGTTTAACTAAAAACAAAATTGGTTCAATTTGGTTTCTAAAAATATATAAAAGGAAAAACTTCTCTTTTGCTATCTGTTATTTGATAATTTTAACCATTTTGCTTCAAACTTTTCAAAATGATCATTATGCTCCATGTGGTTTGACAGTTAAACAATTTTGCTCCAAACTTTTCCAACATGTCTCCATTATACTCCATTTTTTTCGAAACCACATGAAGCAAAAGGGTTATAATAGTCAAACTACAGGGAGCAAAATTGTTAGACTATCAAACAACATGGAGCATAATGATCATTTTGAAAAGTTTGGAGCAAAAGGATTAAAATTGTCAAACCACAAGGAGTAAAAGAGAAGTTTTTCCTATATAAAATTATGCATATATACACACAAACAGACAGATATATGCATTACTGATAAAATATAGCATAGCACATGACATTCATATAATAAAAGTTGTTAAAATAAATTGTTAAAGATTGCATAAAATTAGAATACTCTAAATCCTCATTGCATGACCTCACATTTTCAGTCATCCTTTTCGCTACTCACTCTCACCATCAATAATCTTACTTCTCATAAACATTCCTATGTCGTCTTCTCCTTTTTATAATCAAACTTTGTGGACTTCCCCCTATCAAACGATTCAAAATCTCTAAATATGTTCATTGAATTTGTTCGTCCTTTCTTCTTCTTTCAATTTATGTTGTAAATTTGTTTTTAGTTAATGGTTTTTTAGTAAAATTGTTGACTTTGAGTTAGAACTTTTAAGGGCATTTTTGTGTTTGCTTATTAAATTTAAAATGATTTTTTATCAAAAGTGCTTATTATCTCATTACCTTTTGAAATAAAGTTTTTAAAAATGGGTTTGGATTAACTTTTGTATATGAAATGTAAGTCAATAAGTTGTTTGGATATGTAACTATGTAATTCCCCACAAAAAATAATATATTAAAACCATTAAAAGTTAAAAAACACTTATAAAATCCACAAAAAGTAGCTTCTTAAATATGACTTTTTAACCCTACTCAAAAACTTAAAATAAAATGTGTTTTTCAACTTATTAATCATCTTTTTAGCTTATTAAGGCCCTGTTTGGGATTGCTTATCTAACTTTAAAATGACTTTTTATCAAAAGTGCTTATTAACTTATAACTTTTTGAAATGAACTTTTTTTAAAATTATGTTTGGATTAGCGTTTTCAAAATTAATTTTCAAAATGACAAAAAAAGACTTTTTTTTTATTGACACTGTTTAATGTCATTAGGTAAAGGGTAAATAGTTAGGTACATTTGTAATTTTATATCAATAAATCATAAGTCATTTTACAAAGCTATAATTTTAGCTTTTCAAAAACAACTTATCACCCTTTTACAAAAAATCATTTTAAAAGTTTTTTTAGGTTTGACAAACAACTAATTGACTTATTGACTTTTTGAAAAAACCAATAAGTTAATAAGTCATTTTTAGATGAAATCTCAAATAAGGCCCAACTTATTCATCAAATCAATAAGTTAAAAAGTTGATTTCAAATGAAATCCCAAACATACATTAAATAAATGATAATTTAATGTTTTACTAAAGTTTAATGTCAAAAAAGCAAGACCGAGCCAAATAGAGCAGTTTGAGTTCGAGCATACAACGAACTCGAGGAAAAGAAAAATATGGAGAGGTCAAGCTTTTGGTGGTCATGATCAAGAGCACTATTTTAATCTTATATTACACGGAAGTCAAAAAAAAAAAAAGAAAAAGAAAAAACACTGTTTAAAAATAAACCGAGGTCGACCAAATTTGCGTTTGATTTGGTTTCGACGGTGGTGAACAGCACTGTTTTAACTTTTAATATTATAATAAAAAACGGAAGTCAAAAGAAAGAGCAATATATATATGGGGAGGTCGAAACTCTAATGGTTGCAAAGAAAAAAGGAATTGCCATTAGTCAACCTGAAGGAAAAAAACACGTTGTGATGATTATTTTGTTGCCAAAATTCCTCCGAAGATCGTGTTAGTTTGTTAGGTATGAACTGACGTATCAGTGGTAGGATAAGACTCAGGCTTTGTTTGAAATTCTATTTAAAATCAACTTATTAATGAGTGAATGAAATGTTTATTAACTTGATCTTTCATTTACAAAAGAGATAAATATATATACACATACAAAGAATACTCTAGAAATAAACAATAAATATGCTAAACTTAATGAGCTACTTAATATCCCCCCTCAAGCGAGACGGTGGCGGCCCGAGGCGAAGCATATCACGGAAGAATTCAAACTGAGATCGAGGTAAACTTTTGGTGAAAATGTCAGCCACCTGAAGCTTGGTAGGAACAAATTTAGTATGTAATTTCCCTGCAGCAACAAGTTCTCGAACAAAGTGGTAATCAAGTTCAATGTGTTTAACACGCTTGTGAGAGACCGGATTTTGTGTAAGAAAAATTGCACTCTTATTATCACAAAGTAATGTGGGACGTGTGGCCGGCAAAGCATGCATCTCAGTAAGAAGATGAGTAATCCATATCATTTCAGCCGCCGTGTTAGCCATGGCTCGGTACTCGGATTCACAACTTGAGCGTGAGACAGTAGGTTGTTTCTTGGCACTCCAAGAAACAAGATTCCCTCCCAAAAATATAGAATAACCATAAGTGGAACGTTGTGTTTCGAGACAACGGGCCCAATCAGCATCAGAGAACCCTAGTAAAGATGTTTTAACTGGTCTTGAAAATGATAGTCCATAGTTAACCGTACCAGCAACATAGCGAAGAATACGTTTAACTGCTTGATAATGATCAACTGTTGGAGTTTGCAAAAACTGACTCACTTGATTAACAGCATAGGACAAATCGGGTCTAGTAATGGTTAAGTATTGTAACGCACCGACGATAGAACGATAGTGTGTGACATTGGGGTAAGATTCCCCATGAGAAGAAAAGATAACATTTGTGGCTAATGGGGTATGAGTTGGTTTAACAGTAGTCATATTGGCCCTTTCTAAAATCTCTTTTGAATACTTGGATTGGTTCAGAAAAAGACCATCCTTGGTGTAGGAAACTTCTAACCCAAGAAAGTAGTTAAGCTCCCCGAGATCCTTAATAGTGAATTCCTGATTGAGTCTTTTGATGAAGGATCTAAGAATAACATCTTGATTTCCCGTTAAAATTAAGTTATCAACATAAACCAAAAGATACATTATAGAGGCATCACGTTTAAAAATAAATAGAGATGTGTCAGCCTTACTACATGTAAACCCATTAGCACACAAAAACATACTCAAACGATGGAACCACGCCTGTGGGGATTGTTTTAAACCATATAAGGCCTTGTTGAGTTTATAAACATGATGAGGAAGCTGAGGATGAGAGAAACCAGGGGCTGCTCCATATAAACAGTTTCTTGCAAATTCCCATGTAAAAAGGCATTATTGACATCAAGTTGGTGCAAGGTCCATCGATTAAGCATAGCCAAAGATAAAATAATACGGACAGTGGTAGCCTTGACAACGGGACTAAATGTATGAGAGTAGTCAAGACCGGGAGTTTGGCTAAATCCTTGAGCCACAAGACGAGCCTTTTTTTCTCTCAATTGATCCATCCGAATGAAACTTAGTGCGAAACACCCATTTGGAGCCAACAACCGGACGATTAGTTGGACGAGGAACAAGAGTCCAAGTGTTGTTAAGGCTGAGAGCATGAAGTTCTTGTTGCATAGCATTTACCCATATAGGATCCTTGATGGCGGTTTTAACAGTTTTGGGATCAGTATGAGCGACAAGAGCATGATGAAGCGGAGTGCTTATGGAGAGGTCAGCACGATGGCGAGGTTTAAAGATACCGGATTTAGCACGAGTGATCATGGGATGGGTGGGAATAGGGGGTGGCGGAGGAGGTGGGATGGGGTTGGATGGTGGTGTAGTAGGCTGGCTAGGCAGCAGAGGAGTGGGGACGGGGCTGGATGGTGTTGTAGTTGGCTGGCTAGGCGGCGGAAGTGATGGTTGAGAGTCGAGTAAGGTTGGTTCAGGGGTTGGTTGGGTGGAGAATGTTTGGCTTGATGGAAGAGAAGGTGTAGGACTTTGGGGTGAGGCGTCATGTAGAGGAGTTTGGTCCAAGAGAGGGTTTTGTATAGTTAGAGGGGGTAGAGGATCAGTACATAAATTACAAGGTGTTGGGTGAAGGGTAGGTTGAGGTGTAGAGGGAAGAAGATCAATGGGGTCTAAAAAACTTGATAGTTCTAATTGAGATATGGGTGTGAGTGTGGGATTGGAAGCAAATGGAAAACATGCTTCATCAAATTTTGCATGACGGGTAATGTAAATACGAGAAGTCAGGGGATCAAGACAACGATAGCCTTTATAGATAGGACTATAGCCAATGAACACACAAGGGAGACTATGGGGGGAAAGTTTATTTTCCGAGTAGTCACGAAGGTATGGAAATACCCGACAACCAAATGCCTTAAAGACATTGTAAAAAGGTTTATGAGAAAAAAGGAGTTCAAAAGGAGATTTATTGTTAAGAATTGGAGAAGGTAATCGATTAATAATATATACGGCTGACGAAAAAGCATCAACCCAAAAGGTGGTTGGGAGATGTGCCGTAAAAAGCATGGCCAAACCGGTTTCAACAATGTGACGATGTTTGCGTTCCGCACGACCATTTTGTTGGGGGGCGTACGGACACGATACACGATGTAACGTGCCATTTTCATGAAACAATGAGCGAACATTGTGATTAATAAATTATGTGCCACCGTCACTTTGAAAAACTTTTATTTTTCTTGAAAATTGTGTTTGAACAAATTTTACAAACACTTGCAAAGTAGGATAAAAGTCAGATTTTAATTTTAATGGGTACAACCAACAGAAACGAGAGTAGTCATCAAGAAAGACGACATAATATCGATAGTTATCACCGGATGTAACCGGGGATGGACCCCATAGATCACAATGAACTAGATCCAAAGGGTTTGAAGTACGTTTAATATTATGATCAAAAGGTAAACGTTTACTTTTTGCAAGTTCACATGAAGAACAAACAACTGGTTTTGGAAGTAAAGCACTTATAGATAAACAACCCAAACTTTGTAATGTTTTAATAAGAGAAAAATTGACATGGCCTAAACGAGTGTGCCAAACTTCAAAGGAAGCTTTAGGGCACTTATTTTTAGCAACAAAAGCTTGATGATCAGGTTGCAAAAGATAGAGTCCGTTCTCACAACGGCCATGAGCCAACACTTGCTTGGTGTGTCGATCCTGAACAAAAAAGGAAGGATATGAAATTAAAACATCCACACAATTATCACGAGTCAAGCGACTGATAGATAACAAATTTTTGGTGAGATTAGGTACCACAATGATATCATTTAAACGAATATTATTGTGAAGAAAAGATGAACCTTTTTGAAGAACCGGGAGAGTTTGCCCGTTACCGAAGGTAACAGTTTCATTACCTTGAGGAGTAGCTGGACTGGAAACAATTGTGGGATCGGGAGTCATGTGAGCAGTGGCCCCAGAATCAATATACCAGTCAGGTATATGTGGGGATATATTACACTGCGAAAGGAAGGCAGAAGCAAGTGTTTCATCGGTGGCAGGTGGGGCTTGCGAGGCAAATGAAGACAACCTTGGGCACCGGTTTGCATAGTGGCCATTAGTACGACACAATTGGCAATGGGGGGAGCGGCGACCGCGAGAGGATCCGCGACCAGCATAAGGTGTGGAGGATGTAGACAATCGGCTACCACGTCCACGACCGCGCCCAGAAGGGTGTGAATTGGAGCTGGCTTGAGCAGAAAATGCAACAATGGGTTGGGTGGTGCCATGAAGAGATTTCTTGAACAACTCATGGCTCTCGGCCATGGAGATAAGATCAGTAAAGTTAGGAGCTGGCCTAGAAGCTTTAACAAAAGTGGAGAAAGTCTCAAACTCAGTACCGAGACCACGCAGAAACCAATGAAGACGATCGGCTTCATCGATGATATGGCCAACAGAAGATAGTTGATCAGAAAGAGTCTTGAACCGGCGACCATAAACTGCAACAGAGTCAGAACCTTTCTCGATCATGCGAAGTTGGTCCTTGAGATTGTGAATCCGCTCAATGGAGGTATTACCGTAAGAGGATTCGAGCGCAAGCCAGATATGGCGAGCCGTAGAAAGGCCGACGATTACCGAAACTGCTTCTTCAGTAAGGGAGGCATGAATAACGATGGTGGTTCGTTGATCAGCAAGAAGCCACGCTGAGTATGCGGGATTAGGAACAGGCTTAGAGTCAGTCAAGATAGTAGAAGACGGTGCTGAAGAAGTCCCATCGATATGTGGAAGAAGTGAGTGATAAGTTAACACGGGAATGATTTGGTTGCGCCATAGAAGGTAATTTGAAGAAGACAATTTGATGGTTAGCATGTGAATGGGATTGTTCATGAGGAAATCGGTTGTATGGGAGGAAGTTGCTGCCATTGATGTGGGATAGATGAGATGAGAAGAGATGGAGGGGAAGATTAAAAAGAAGGAGAAGAAAGATGAGGAGTTGGAAGAGGAAATGAAGGGTTGGGGGAGTAACTAAGGCAATGATACCATGAGTGAATGAAATGTTTATTAACTTGATCTTTCATTTACAAAAGAGATGAATATATATACACATACAAAGAATACTCTAGAAATAAACAATAAATATACTAAACTTAATGAGCTACTTAATAATTAACTTATTGGTTTTTTGAAGAAGTCAATAAGTTAAAATGATGTTTGTTAATTTCAAAAGGACTTTTTATTTTAACTTTTTGAGTAGTCTTGAAAAGTTGTTTTTAATAAATTAAACATTCTAGCTTTGGAAAATAGCTTTTGGAACTTATTGACTTATTCAAAAACTAATTTAACTTATTGGCATAGACAAACAACATATTGACTTGTTAATTTTTCATATATTAAAAGCTAATCCAAACACATTTTTTAAAATTTCATTTCAAAATGTTATAAATTAATAAGAATTTTTGACAAAAAGTACTTCTATATTAAATAAACAATCTCAAACACGCCCTCAAAAACTATAGGTTTTGGGTATAAATCTCAGTATCTCACAAAGGAGTTTTTAAAAGTATTAATTTTTCTTCTGAATAGTGACTTGGTGATGGTTACGATAAGATGATACCGCTTGTAGCACGATAATACTCTAGTGATCCATCAGTGATTCAAATTAGTTGTTCAAAAAAAATTTTACCATAATTTTTTTATTCCTTCTTGTTTTATTGTTAATTAAATTTATATTCTTAGTAACATGTAGGGATGACAATGTGGCGGGTTTGATTAATATAGTCTCATACCTGATTATAAAAGCTTGTCTCATACCCATCCCAAACCCAACGGGTATTTATCCGTGAGGTATCGAGTATCCTGACGGGTTTCGAGTGTACCCGTTGAGAATAACAAGCTTAAAACACGCCGGGTTCCTGATAACTAATAATAAATTTATTTTTTTTTCATAATTAAAAAAAATATATTAAATATGCTAAGAATAAACAATTAATATATCAAATAACAAATTTCAAAAATGTCATAAGTTGAATAGTATCGTTCAAGACAAACAAAACAAGAACAAAAAACAAATATAAAAAAAAAACAAATCTCATGAAAAATTCCTAAATTTCAAAAGGAATAAAAAAGAAACAATATCAATTTACTTCAAATGTATATAAATGAGTATTTATAATCGGGTATACGGGACAGGTAAACGGATATATAAACAAATCACATGTCCGTTCCATACCAGCGAAAATTTTGAAAATTAATCCCATATCTGACCCAATACCCATCGGATTCGGGAATACCCGTCCCATATGTAGCAGTTTTCAGGTAACCCGTCGGGCATGGGTTTTTTTTCCATCCCTAGTAACATGTGAGTTTAACATGTTTTTTGATATGTAGTAGTTTTCGGGTAACCCGTCCAGCATGGTTTTTTTTTCATCCCTAGTAACATGTGAGTTTAACATGTTTTTTGATTTCTCTTAATTTAGTTTTTATATTATATATATTTTTTTAATTTGTAATATAGGCTATTTTCTTTATTTAACATTTTATTTCTTCACTTTTTTACTAACTCATATAATATATCTGATTATATATGTGTTAGTAAGTTATTTTATGTATGTATGCATACATATCCATATCAAATTTAAATTACAATCAACGTTGCCGTAAACTTACTAAATAACAAATATAACACAATCGTATTCAAAATATTATATGTATCGTTATTTTTTTTTAATGGCAATTTGGATCACTGACGGATCATAGACCCATCCGATCATATCCACATCCAATAGCAGAAAATCCACCATAGCTGAGAGAAAAACCCCCTAGCTAGCCTAGCATGGAACCCATATTTTGTCCATGCTAGAATTTGAATTCGTGACCTCCTCAATATTGAAGCCGCATGGTACCTCTCTTCAACGATTCAACCACTTTAGCTAAGGATCATTGGTATATGTATCATTCTTTAATAATTCTAATTTAGAATATTCAATTCATTCACTTCAGTTTGTTACATTTAAAGACTTCATATATACGGTCGATCATTTTTAAATAACAAAATATTGGTAGAATTTTTATGATCGTGAACAATTAATATTAAGCAAGTAATATTAAGCAAGTAATATTAATCCAAATAAGTTGTCCTAATAATAGAAGACCCGCCTTCCAATGTGGAGGTTAAGGGTTCAACTCCCACTTGGCCACTTGAGACACTTTGATAGATACCAGGTGAGGGGAAGAATCTTGAGCTTATTCTCGGGTTCTGAACCGATGGGGGGCGCAGTTTTACAACAAATAAGCTTGTTTCTGCGCATCAGGTGCAGTTCTTCCGAGGGTGGCGCCCGGTAAGACGGGCTATCGCTCCCTTGAGGAAGGGGTCTTCCGAAGCCTGCTGGCGTGGTGCATATGCCACGACGTTACGCTCGGTTGTTGCTGTTAAAAAAAACAAGTAATATTAATTTGGTAAAATTTTAAAGTGTCCAATTTAATCATTAACTAGTAATTTTGCTCGCCGTGCGTTGCGGCGGCATCTAACGTATTATATTTGACTCAACTCGTTTCCTAACAAAATTCACGTTGAAACTTCGACCAACTAAAAGCGTACATAAAATAAGCACGAAAACGTTTGTATTTGATCCAAGTCGTTTCCAAAAAAAAGTGTACATATCAAAATGAGAATCAACTCCATTTATACCGATACGTAAGGGGTATATTCGAAACTTTAGAAACATGTGGTGGTCAAAATGATATTTAAAAAGTTTTTGAAAGTTAATTAGTGAAAGTGTCAACCCTAACTTCAGAGATGGAACAATTAGAAAACAAAAATAATAAATCAAAAACTTTAGAAACTGGAGGGGTTACGCGAGTTTATGAAGTTGAGGGTTGAGTTGATGCAACTTTTAACCCACAAAAAATATTTTACCAAATTGAGGAGAATTACACGAATAAGCAATTAAATTAGATAAATTTGCATTGAAATTCTATTAATTGAGGTCGTTATATAGGATTTTATCAAGATTAATGGTAGATTAATTAATGGTTTGGGTTTGATGTCGAACGATCTATGAGCCGGTTCCGTGTTGCGAGACTTCACAACTCAGTTCGATGTCGTGTTGAATCAACTTAAGTGAGCACTGGAATCGGTGACCGGCGATGGAAGACGGTGTGCTAGTGAGTGACTAAGGGAGAGAAGGTACAATAGTTGCAGGACAGTGGGTCTTTGGTGTCGATCTTGACACAAAACAGATGGGTGCTATAGGATTGAAAGTAAGGATGCTCAAAGGTCTTGTACTCTTGTACCTATGCCTTAAATATATGTACATAAAGGAATAGTAAATATGTGAGGGAGTAAATTTCTTCTTTTAATATATACTATAATATCTTTTGTACAAATTTTAATTTAATTTAAAATTAAATAAGAAACCTGAAACATTCATAAATATTGGTTACTGTTTCTAATATATTTTTCATTCAATTTAACTTAGGTGGAATAAAAATAAAACTTGGTTATTATTTCAGAAACTTTTTCTTACAATATTATTTATCCTTTCAAGTTAATGAAAAAAAAATTCAATAATCACTAATAATACTTAATACACATATATGTTATATTGGTTTTAGCCAATTTGAAAAAAACTTAAACATTTATAAAATTCAAACACCTAATGAAATTGAGAGACTTTAAATAAATCAAAAACTTTAAAAGAATTAATTATTACTGAGTGATGTTTTCCCTTTCAATAAATATGCTTATCAAGATTTTTAAATAATTTATATATGTATAGTCTCGTTTTCTATAAGATAAAAAAAATTAGATAATAACAACTATTGATTTGAAAACTATAATTGTGATAATGTACAATTTAAGGAAAATGGCTAGGATACATAAGTTTGTCCATTTTTTTTTATCAAAACTAACAGGGGGTATTAAAACAAGTGTGTGAGATGCGACCGCACATGACCCATTTTTTTAAGAGCCCTAATTTTTTAAAAAAAATTGTATATATTAATTTATTTTACAACAAACACATATAATTTATATTCTAATTTTTTAAATATATTTAACTTATTTACGAATTTTATAAAATCAAAAAGAAAAACGTGTTCATGAAACGTTTCATCTTAATAACTCATTGCAATTTAAAATTTAAGTAAAAAAACATTAATTGACTTCATATTTAGTTACAAACTAATTATCACACACGCACACATATGTCCTATTTTTAGCATTTGCACATGACACCTAATTTCTCAGAGACGGCCTGAAAACGAACATATGGACTAGCTTACCATGAATGTCTAGTAGACTTATCGGCTAAATTTTACTTTGGGCTTATTGAATAATGACTTATCGTTTGAATTACTTGGGGTTAAGCCTATAGCAGTAAGCTCGAAATGAAATTCTTTGATTGACTGAATGGCTGAATGCTATATAATAATGTTAAAATTAAGAAAACTTTGAACAAATTATCAATTTTAGTAATTTTATGTTAATTTAATGTACCTAAAGCCACACCAAATCCTTTTGTGCATGATGTTTATGGAGTTCGCCAAACCTAAAAGTATGGGTCAAATAAGTTGGCAATGAACCTAGCTTATAAAATTTAAATTCGTCACCAGTTGCAAGAAATTCAAAATTTCAAACCACTTGTAACTCGTCTGCCGACTAGATGGGATTCGTAATCAGTTTGTATAGGATATAAAAAGATTTAATTTGGATCAGAATGTACAACAAGGATTCAAAGGTTAAATTGTTATTTGATCGATTAGCATTTAATAAATACAATTAATGGTGATTTTTCAAGGTTAAGCTCTTAATTATCACCGAATAAAATGGTGATTAATAAAATGGCAGAGACTTGCCTCTTAGAATGAGAGGTCATGGGTTCAATCTCATGCAAATGTGTAATTAAGGTGTAATTTAGGTGGGAGTAAACTTAGCCCTTCAAAAAAAAACTAACACATGCATGTAAGCAAGCTAAGTCTTATCTATCTATTCTAATAAAAACAAAAATCCTCATTTGCCACTTGTCATATTCTAATGCCATAATGCCACTTGTCAATTTTTTATGAACATATTTAATTATATTTTATTAAATACATTATAATATCTCTCATATTAAATAAATTATATTATCTATCCTATTATATAATTATAATAATAATAACTAATGATATTATTTTTATTTTTCAAATTTAAAAATAGTTTTTATATATTTAAATCGAATCATTTTATTATAAAATATGTTTTAAAAAGTTTATAAAATATATTTTTTCATATATATCAATATTTTTTAAAAAAAAATTAGAAATATTTCAATTTTTTATTTTTAGAAAATAATAGTTTTACAAAAAAATTTCTTAAAAAACAATTTTTTCAAAAAAATAAAATATAAGCAGAAAAATATGTAAATGATGATAAAAGTTACATTTTTTTTGTTTTATATGTTTAACGGTAATTTCAAATTAGGTTCTTTAACTTTAATAATTACAAAAATATTACCTTCTCATCTTATTTTAAAATAGTTAGTTTTTGATAGAAAACTAACTAATTAGATCTTTAACTTTTGTTGGTTTAAATATTTCAGTTATTACAAATCAAGAATGTTAAAGATATTACTTTGTTATAAAAAAATTTTGACTATTGTTTTATTATCTAAAGTAATTAACATAATTTAATCATTTTATATAAAAATATTATCATTTATAATCTTTAAATTTTTATTATTAATTGTTTAATATTTTATGTTTAATCCGTGTATTCACACGGGTAATAGACTAGTTATTATAATAAACAAAACATGTTTTTAGTCACATGTTAATTTATTAGATCCTTATTGTCATAGTCATTTTTTATTCTCTCAATCATTATCTCTTATATTAAAATGATAATTATAATTACATTACCTAATTTATTAAATAATTATAAATCTAATGATTGATGATATTATATACTTTTTTCATATTAAAATAGTTTTAATGAACTAAAAATGAAATCATTTTTATTATAATACACGCTTAAAAAAAAGTTTACAAAATATGATTTTTTTTCTAAAAACTCTGTTTTTTTTAACAATAAGAAATATTTTAAATTTGTAGTTTTAGGAAAAATAAAAGTTTTTTGAAAATAAGTTTCCTTAAAAAATATTTTTTTACAGAGCAAGTTTCTTACAAAGTACATAGCATTTTATTTTTCAACTCATCTAATACTAATACATGAGATTTAACGTAGTACACACACATATATATAAATAAAGAGTAACACTTACATTTTTTAGAATTATATAATAAAAGATAAACCAAGTAGGCTAATTACAAAAACCTTAGATATATGTTTTTGTTAGATTAAGAAAAATAGGTTGTTATAAATTGTCAGAATGAGTTTGATGTGTTTATCTTCAAGTATTTAGAAGTTTGAGTGTAAGTTTATTAAGTTTATTGTTTAACGTATTAGTGTAAATTGAGGTGTTAGGATATTGTATTATGCATGATCTTCTCTAATAAAATCAGTAGGGGACGTCGTGACTTGATCTAGTCATCAAATTTCGATATGTTTTTGTGTGTTTTTTCTGGACCAACAATTGCTGCTAGAGTTTGAAAGAAGATAGATTAATTCAAGGGGTTATGTGAGAGCCAAAGATAAAAAAAATCAGTAAAGAGGTTGCGTGTGAGCCGATAAGACATCATCGATGATGATGATGACTACGGCGACAATGAGGATGAGGATAATGGTGATGAGAAGCATGAGGAGGACGACAATGAGGAGATCGACGGCGGCGGCGAATAAATTAGAGGAGAATTAGGAGAAAGAAGTGAACAAATTTTAGAGAGTGATTAATGAAAACGTTGGTCATAGGAAAAAAATGAGTCAATGATTGATTTGTTGGCATGTATGAAAATAAAGGAATCAAAGAAAAATTTTGCTATTTTGTATAATATAATACTCCATCTCATTTTCTGTAATAGAGAGACTATATATATTTAGAGTTAATTTAGTTTTCATTCTCTATATTTATGAATATTTTTAATGAAATAAAGAGACGTATAATCAAGTTTTTAATAGATTAATAAATTTTTAAGAACTATTTGATTATTAATTAAATTTTAAGGATGAGAACGAAGAACATGATGTGAAAGGAAGAAAACAAAGCCCCCACCAACCTTTTGCCAAAAGTTAAGAGTTGTGGTCTTTTCGGGAATAAGTTGGAAGTTTTTGGGAGTCAAATATGACCACAAACTTTGGAATGTTTCAACAAAAAATATGTATTATAACAAAATTAAATTCCAATGACAAAAAAATTTTTAAACCCTTGAGATTATGACATTTGCAATGTATCATACATTTGGTCATCAAAGATCAACGTTGTTTCTATATAAATGTGACCCCTCTCATTCTCAAAGATTCACAAAGCAAACATAGCTCAAATCTTGAAAAATGGCTTATTTTTCAAGATTCATTGTGTTTCTATTCTTACTAGCATCACTTTCCCCCTTCTGTTCTTCAAACCCAATTCAAGATAGCTTCCATCAATGTCTTTCAGTTAACACAAACTCTTTAACACAACTGCCTAACATCTTTTTCACCCCAGATAACACTTCTTTCACATCCGTTTTGAACTCGACCGCGCAAAATCTCCGTTGCATCGCCTCATATGCGGCAAAACCAGAGCTTATTTTCACACCTTTAATCGAAACCCACATCCAAACTGCGGTTATTTGTGCAAAAAAGCTCGGGATTCAACTTCGTTTTAGAAGTGGAGGGCATGATTATGAAGGGATGTCTTATACATCCGTTATGGACCCTCCCTATGTTGTTGTCGACTTAGCCAAACTCCGCCGAATTGATGTTGATGTTGAAGATGGTTCGGTGTGGGTTGAAGCTGGTGCAACTGTTGGTGAGCTTTACTATCGAGTTGCGGAGAAAAGCAAGACCCTTGGGGTTCCAGCTGGGCTATGCATGAGCCTAGGCATTGGCGGGCATATCACGGGTGGTGCCTATGGTTCCATGATGAGGAAATATGGGCTTGGAGCCGACAATGCACTCGATGCTAAAATCATCGATGCAACTGGTAGGATACTGGACCGAAAAGGCATGGGTGAGGATGTCTTTTGGGCTATTCGTGGAGGTGGAGGTGGCAGTTTTGGAGTTATAGTTTCTTGGAAACTAAAACTTGTGGCGGTCCCTGAAACCGTCACAGTGTTCAATGTCGCAAAGACATTAGAACAAGGGGCCACTAAAATTCTTTACAGGTGGCAACAAGTTGCTGACAAACTTGATGACAATCTTTTCATCAGGGTTTTGATCCAAAGCTCTAATGTACCCAATACAACACAAAGAACCATAAGCACTACTTACAATGCACTCTTTCTTGGAGATGTAAACACACTTCAAGAAACCATGAAACAAAGTTTCCCTGAATTGGGATTGACTAAAGAAGATTGCTTTGAAATGAGTTGGCTGGAATCTGCTTTGTTCATTGCCGGCTACCCAAGAACTGTTCCGACCACCGTCTTACTTGCTGGAAAACCGGCTTTCTTGAACTATTTCAAAGCAAAATCAGATTTTGTAACAAACCCTATTCCTGAAGAGGGTTTGGAAGGAATCTGGGAAAGATTCTTGGAAGAAGAAAGCCCATTAATGATCTGGAACCCATACGGAGGAATGATGTCAAGAATCTCAGAATCATCAACCCCATTTCCTCATAGAAATGGGATACTTTTCAAGATTCAATATGTGAGCAGTTGGATGAACCCTGAGAAGAAGGCGATGAACATGCATGTTGACTGGATCAGGAAGCTTTACGACTATATGACTCAATATGTTTCAATGTCTCCAAGACAAGCTTATGTAAATTACAGGGATCTTGATCTTGGAATGAATGATAAAAATGGTGATGACACAAGCTTTGCTAAGGCAAGTTCTTGGGGTACAAAGTACTTCAAAGACAACTTCAATAGGTTAGTGCAGATCAAGAGTGAGTTTGATCCTGATAACTTCTTCAAACATGAGCAAAGCATCCCGGTTTTACCCATAAAAAGTAAATCTCAAGGATTCAAACGTGTGAAGAAGAGCAAGTGCAAAAAGGGTCGAAAGGTAATTCACCATTAAGGGTCATTTTTGTTTGTTTGTTTGTTTTGTTATGTTTTTTTTTTTTTTAATCTGAGCATGTGATAATTAAAGAAGCATGAGATGTATGAACAAGTCATAGTGGAAAATATGTCATTCAAGAATGAGTATGGTGGTTATATACCGACTTTTAATAAAAATAATACCGATGAAACTAAATGTGTAAGACTTTTATGGGCCACTAAGTTAACCACCGGAACCTCATCATATCTCCGTTCCAATAACCCACGCTTCCTATTGGAGGACGGAGGTTCTAGGTTCAATTCCCATTGTTGTTAAAATTTATGAGACATGGCAATGACGTGTGACACTGGCTATCACCCGGCCTTGTGTCCGAGCCAAAAGGGTTTTACGCTGCAATGTTAAAGCTTCATGTCTGGTTTTTTCCCTGGAACGGTTGGTTGGCTAGTCTTCGACTCCAACCAACTTGGCCTGCTATGAGGGTTGGGTGGAGCCTTCGATGCGATCACAGCATGGGGGAGCCTCTCTAATGTAGTAATGCCACTGAATAATGCACCGCTGCAATTGTAACATGAGTGTAAGACTGGGGTTTCGATACGCAGTCACTGCACTCTGATGCAACGGTCTTGCCGTTGCATCAACCGCCGTTCAAAAAAAAAACCTATAAATATCAACCTAGTTAAGCCAAGACATCACACACATATATATGGTCTTGAATGAATTTTATAAATATATATGGAGATATACAATTGTGTTTTGGAAGAAAGCCTTATAAGTTACAAAGCAATCTTATATATAACGTGCACTACTAGAAAAAAAAAAAGTTTCCGACGCCTATTTGCGTCGCAAATGCGTAGGAAACAGTCATTTCCGACGCATTTTTTTTGTTGGAAAAAGTCCCGTAGGAAAATGTTTGTGACACATTTCCGACACGTTTACGACAGAAAAAATGCGTAGAAAATTCCGACGCATGTTATTTATACAAAATAACAATAATTAAAAATACCGAATACAACTGATGTTATTTTATGACGCATTTCTGACAAAACCGTATACAGTCTTTTAAAAGTTTACGACACATTTCCGACAAAACTGTATTTGGTTTTTTTTTAAATTTACGACGCAGATCCGACTCCTTTGTTTTGCGACACATTTGCGACACAATTCTTTTTTCCTGTTTCTAATATTGTGACACATTTCCGACAAATCGAAAAATATTTTTGTGACACATTTCCGACACATGTATTTGCGACACATTTCCGACGAAAGTTCTTTTTCCATTTGACGTAATATTACGACACATTTGTGACAAATTGATAAATCGATTAGTGATACATTTCCAACACATTTGTTTTGCTACACAAATTTTTTTCCTGTTTTTCTAATATTGCGACACATTTGCGACAAAGCAGTTTAGAGATTTGTGACGCATTTGCGACACAAATTAAAAAAAAATTCAATATTTTTAAATAATCAAAAATTTTTCATGCTAAAAAAAATCAAAAAAAATATCCAAAACCTGTTTTACAAGCCAAACTCAACTAACATAATTCAATTATAATAACCAACACAACCAAAAACCAAATTGTAAAGTGTATGCTACCAAACCAAAATAATTGTAAAGAATGTCTAAGAAAAGTCTAATAAAATACTAACTACTGCTAATTATCGGGAGGAGTAAATTTTTTCATGAATTCATTCATCTTCTTCATTTGTTCTTCCAATTCTTCCCTCGCTTTTCGCTCAGTTTCCAATCGAGCTTCCAAATCTTCCAACTACATATTGGTTAAAACATACGCAAAAATTAGTTAATAATAATAATAATATTTAATAATTATAATAATAACAATATACTTTTTGTTGTGCTTGTTTGTCAACATATGAAAGTGTACTTCCATAAGATGAGGATGGTGTCCCGGTCACCACGAAATCGAAGTCCGATGAACCTATTCCAAATACCCGTTTTGGGCCACCATTTCCATGCAAGCGTTGCCAAACGCGAGCATCATCTTGGGTGAAATTCAACCCATACTCTTTTATCATCTCTTGCAAATATTCCGACTATAATTTATCAACACAACACAAATATTAGCTACAAAATGTTAATACAATAATTATGTATAATAAAAAATTAAACTTACGTATGCTTCTTTCGCCCGCTCAGTGCAAAATTGCAATCCCTCCAAAATTTTCACATTAAGTTCTCCTGCCCAAAATCTTTTTTTGCACTTTTTGTTGAGATGGGTATCAAGAAATAGCTCCAAAAAAGTGGGTTCTTTGCCCAATTTTACTCTTTACAAAAAAAAGGGTTTGGTTAATGAAATATGATTTCATACCACAAATTATGAAAAAAGACTACACTAAGAATATTATTCAAACCACCTATTCAAACCAAGAATTATATAAAAAGATTAAACTAGAAATATGATTCCCACCACATGGTTGTTCATTTCAAACGTCTCTTTAATTGGAAGAATATATACAATTATACCAATCGACCATACTTATTATGCCAACTACTAAACCACTAGGTTGACAAGAACATAACCCGCTTGGCTAAACAAAATGTTTAACATTTTACAAAAATTTACAATATGATTCACCTACTATATAAGAAAACAATTCCTAATATATATATATATATATATATATATATATATATATACACACGTAGACACACACACATGTGTGTGTGAATAGCTTACCAATCTGAGACGACGCTCATCATATCCTATCGACCCGCCTGTGTGACGAGATGTTTTGCCACCTCTATCAGTCTTGTTGCGGTTGTCTTTTCCACTCTTAGACTTCTTACGCCAGTCTTCAGTGTTCCAAATCTAAAAACTAAACACATTTGCATTATATATATATTATGTTAATATAAATAAATAACAAAAAAATAGCAATCTATTAATTCATTTACCTCACACATCTGACCCCGTACGTTTTGTGCAACCAAATCGGGAGGGAAATTGTAACATCACTGTACTTTAGGTTGTCCGTACATCCGTACGATTGTACTGTTACGACCTGAGATTTTGTAATTATTAATATTGACACATTATTTGATGATTGTTGATGTAACGGATCCTGAACTCCCTCTGATCTTGCCTTCTAAGGTAATCCTAGCGATCCTGCAACAACAGAAGCCGTTAGCCTTACCGCAGGAGGAGGCCTCCTGCGATTGGACTCCGGCGTGAGAGTAAGTCTTTGATCGGAGAGTGAAATCAGGGAAAGGAAGTATGAGTATGAGAATGAGAAGTGAGATACCTGAATGAGCTCCCCAAGTGCTCTACTTATACTGCTCGAGTTCAAGATGCTCCAAAGTGAGTTTTCTATTTTGGGAGGTCAGGCCCCCTTGCTTTCTGGGCGTTTCTCTCTATTATACTTGTTCTGGCCATTTCTGCACAAAAGTTGACTTACATCACCTTTTGTCTTGGAGCTTGCCTTTTACCCTTTGGTTCGAAGACTAGGTTTTCATTAAATGTCTCTTCACCTTTACCTTTATTGGTATCTGGTAAGTTGACTTTGATCCCGCTCGTTCTGCCATCGTGCCATTTGGTCGTGCGACTTGGCCTATTTTGCGGTCTGGCTGTTTGGTTATGTTGCGATATTACCCTACGTCATCAGCCCCCCAGACAGATCAGTTAACACTTGGGTTAAGTGGTCTGTCTTACCTGGGATTTGATTGTGTGGGAATTATTTGAATACTTCGCACGCTTCCCGGATAAAATAATGAAAATTGTCCTTGGTATCCACCCCCTGCAAAAACCGTCGACGTGACCAGGTGACGGGACGGTTACCATCACGTCTTATTAAAGAAAAGGGTTGGTATGGAGGTATGGGCATAACATTTTGATCACTTGGTGTTGTAGTTTGGCCAGATAGTTCCTTTGCCCATAAAAGCGCAGTTGACTGGGTTTGGTTAATAGGCAATATTGGTATTTGGCCAGAAAGGGGAAATCATGTAGACAGGGTATTGGTTCTGGCATCGTATTCATGTTTCCCAATCCTAGCATCGGCTCTGTCGGTATATTTTATTTAACGTTTCAGAACCGTACTGGATAAAGGAATTAAGCATTTCAGATGGCAAAGTTGGTGTGGCCATTGTAGGCTTAAAAGGATTGTTGGAAATGGGGAAAGATATTGGTGCTTCATTGCTTACTGCCTGCAAACGAGGCATTCCTCCCGAACATATTCGGTTATCCATTCTTTCAAACGAGGAAAGTTTTCACGAGCGCCCTCTTGCATTAGTTCGATAATGATCAGAGATAAACTCGGGGAATGGTTTGGAACCGTAGATCCTCCCGGATTGCTTGTTCCTTCCATCATGTTGGTAGAAATGGCCAGACGTCAAGACTTGGAGCTAGAGGCACCTTTCTTGATTTAATGCAAGATTGCGTCATTTAGTTAGACTTCTTTGCTTCAAGATTAAAGCTGGCAAATCCGCTTTTGCTTTAAATCTTGTTACAATTAAGGATCCCTAGTGAGTGAGAGTTGCACTAGCTCCAACATATTAAGACTTTCCAGACTATAAGCGTGATAGTTGTACATCAGGGACAATAAGGATTCGTTTTGACAGGCTAAACCAGCGATGTAAAAAACTTTAGGTGTCCTTATATCATATAGCCTTTAATAGAGTCAATGTCATTGATCTTCCCTTTGTTACCAACCAAACATCTAGGATGGTGACACGATTCAATCACTGAGCATTCATGTTGGAGCGTGTGATCAGTGTTCACTAATCCATGTAAGCAATTTAGTAATCTATTTGTAGAATAAACAAATTTCAAACGAGCACGTTTGGTTCTGATTAGAATGTGACAATTCGACTTTTCGAGTTAACCTCGTTAACCCTCGTAGGCCCAATAAGGCCAATGAAGGCCCAGTAAAGCCAAAGAAGACCCAGTAAGGTCAAGGAAGGCCCAACAAGACACGTAAGGCCCAGTAAGGCCAAGGAAGGCCCAATTAGGCCAAGGAAGGCCCAATTAGGCCAAGATAGGCCCAATGAGCCCAAAGTAGGCCCAATTGTATTTAAGAGGCCCAATTGGGTTAATTTAGCCCAACAATGATTTAAGTGACCTAATTAGTGATAATTCGGGATTGTTGATGTAACTTTGTTAATCAAAATGATATGTTATTGATCAAGAATAATCTATAAGGGTTAAGATTAATTAAAAATCAAGTTCTAAGTGTTTGGATTTCAAGGATTAATAGTGTATTATACTAAGCCATTGAATTTTGACTTTAGATAGTCAACATTCGGATTTTATGATTATTAAATTTAAATTTGATGATTTCAAGAGGTTACAATCGAATTAAGTCTTAGTAATGATCTTATAAATCTAGGTAAACATGTTAGAAATTTAAAAGAGTGGATTTTGACTTTTTAAGTCAAAAGTTCGTATGGCAATCCAAGCAACAATTCGAATTACATATAAATTCGGAATTGTAACCGAAATTAGCAACTCATAATCATCACATTGATGATGATTAATCATTAGTATACGTTATTAGTCCATTAAGTATCGAAATTAATTCAATTAGTCGATTAAGTAAACCAAAACCGTTCCTAAGTATCACAAACCCGTATAATTGATCAAAATTCGTGAAATTAGCATTCCAGAAACCATATTCGGCACATTTAGAGTGGAATACATACAACAATTTGATTCGAGGAGAAGCAGAAAGAATATTTCAATTGTTAAGTGGCCGAACCTTAACCTTCTAATCGAGATCCTTGAATTGAACACCAAACCAGGTAACATTTGATCTCTACTCCATCTGAAGGTTCCGAAAAAGCATAACCCTATGCTAATTTCGAATTCTATTATTGAATTATCGGAGTTCGAATGATTAGGGCTCACATCAAGAACGATTTGGGGTTTGCTAGTCAATTGAATTCAAAAACCGAATTAAGTTTCACAGAGAGTTTCGAAATTCCCCTTTTAAGGAAAACACTATGTCAATTTTATCAAACTATATCGAATTAGATCATTTCGAATTCTAGGGTTCGTTTTAAAAATGGTTTTGGGGGAAATGGTTGAAATAAGTGTAAAAGTCAAATCAAATGGTTCTAGTAGTTTCAGAAATTGTCGATTAACAATATCTATATGTCGATTTCATGAAACAATAGCTAATTGTTAGATTTCAAGTTTCTAGGGTTCTTAGTTAAAACGTTTTGGGATTTTCGATCTAAATGAGGTTGTAAGTCGAATTAGGACATACAGAAGGGTTCGGAATCTTTTGTTTAACGAATAGCCTCTATCAATTTCATAATGTAAAAGCAAATTGAACGACTTTGAATTTGGGTTTGAGAATTTGAGTTCGAGACTGTTAATGTCCGATTAATTGGGTAATTGGTGAATGATGTTTCAAATTAAGACCATCTACAGATCCTATTAGACATCAGGAACAAAATCCCTAAGGTTGTGGACTCGATCGGGTTCGAATTGAGGACCATTTGAGAAGTCTTTGCTTCGGCTAGGGAATAACAAAAGGGATTTGGTCGCTTAATGATTAAAACCATTTTAAAACCAACCTATTAACAAAATTGGAGATAGAGCAACTGGTTGGGGTTGTGCATATGGACCAGGAGGTCAGGGGTTCGAACCCTGCCTCTTATGGTTTTTGGAATTTAAAATTTTTTACAGTTTAACTCGTAACTTGCTCGTTCTAACTCCGTTTCGACCCGTTCAAATTGCGTTGGAACCGTAATGGAAATACGGACGCGGTGAAATGATAAAATTCATATTTTAATCCGAAAACGAAATCGCGTATAATTACGGTTATTTAAATAAAATCAAATATGATTTTATTTAAACGATTTCAAAGTCACGCGTATTTACGTATGCACATTTCTGACACTTTAACATACGTGTGTTGACACGTATGTGATTTCAAGCACAAAACGACATTTCGAATAACACTAGGTTATTGTTTAAACACAGATTCTTCGTAGGAGGATTTCCTACACGAGCTTTTAGTGTGTGATCATTCTGCTAAAATCAAAGGTGCGTACACGGCCCCTTTCTTATTTTAAACTGTTTTGGGGGAGAAAACATGTGCAACAAACTATTTTTAGATACATATCACTTGCATGAGTTAGCTGTTTACATTAGGTGACAACATAGCAACTTGAAAGTCCTTACACACCTCGAACCGTTTAGTTTGCCGTAGCGCAAAGCGTGGTAGTTGGAAATAGATCTATTAGGTTTGACAAACCTCACCTGGTAGATGGGATCTACGCAGGTGTTTGACTGACCAAACACATTTTACTATTGTTGTGCTAGACCATAGTGGCAAGGCAAAAACATGCTATAGCATGGCAATTCGTCAGCTTCGGTGTCGACCACTTATGTAAATAGTTTATATGACTAGCTATCATGACTGTGCATGTGTGATTATGTTATCTACAACTTGATATTCAAACTGTTGTTTTGAACATTGTGAATACTTAAAACCTGTGTTATGCACCAACCTTTGTGTTGACTTGATTTACATGTTTTCTCAGGACGCTAAGGCGCGCATTAAAGCTGGCATGGACTAGGAGATAGAGTCGCATGCATTTTAAACATTTTGGAATTTTGAATTTGAACATTTGAGGATTTTGATTTGTAATTTTCATATTACAACTGTTATTGATTTTTAAACGCTTCCGCAACTTTTGAAAACTCTGATGTTATGTTTTAAAGACCAAAGTATGTTTTGAAATTCATATAGAGGTCTTCGCTATGTCTAATGATCTGAGATCCTGGTTTGTCACGTTCCCAAACGGTATGATTCCGTTAGTTGGAAATTGGGGGTGTGACATAGAAAGTTAAGTGCACTCAATCGTTGCAGATTACTTGTAAAGTATTATAGGATAAAGCTTGATATTTGGCTAGGTCAAAGAAATATACTTGTCTTAATTTTAATAAAGATCAAGGCCAAACACTCTAGTCTTGATTCTAGCCAGGTGCTTTAAGTAGTTAGCACAAACTTTGACACCTATTTCATATTTAAATATTATGATGTGAAAGTAGGCTCATTTGGTGTTGTTAAACATGTTCTCAAGGCTCTTATTTTGGAGTGGCAAGCGCATTCTAGTAGAGGACCAAGAGGTGCAATTTAATAATATTGTACAATTTTCCGTAATCGATGATTAATATATTATTCGCAATGATTTTGAGGGTATGTACCTTGATGAGCCTTTCTTTTGATTTTTTACAAGGATGTCACTTTGCTCAATAATTTTGCCTTTCTTGCATTGCAAGTTTAATAACTATATTACTAGGAGAACTTTTTCTAACTATTAAACCATTTCATAGTTTAAATGAATGGTCAACGAGACGTGGAGGAGTTTTAGTTACCCGTATTTAGGGGTACCAAGATTTAAAGTGTAGAAAGCAACTTCTCCAAACCATTTATAATATTATGTATTCGAAGACGGTGATCTGCATTTTGGTGCTTCCCCACATAAGTAGAGGGTCTTGTTTCATGTGTAATAAAGGTAGACATTCTTCCAAACTAGCAATGATAAGACATATATGCTAATTGTTGCGCCAATTGTGACAAAGGAGAGTATGACTAGGTGACGCATCAGTGTCATGGAGCAATTTAGTTTTCTTGAGTTGTTAAGTCACGTGTGACAGCCTTATTGCCTTTAACTTTTTCTCGAGATGGAGAACACTTGATTTATACATCGTATGCTGAACTATATTTACCTGATAGGGAATTTTAAGGAAAATGGGTGTATATAGTCACCTTTAAGGTTTTCGGAGTATAGTCAGCCAATGTGTCATGTATTTAGGCTAAGCGATGTTTTATAGCAAGATCAAGCTGCTAGAGAAATCAAGGCTTCCATGGTGACGTCAGGCAAGACTTCTTATATGATGTAAGGGTTTTAGTGTGAGACCCGGAAGTTAAAGTTCCTTGGGTAAATCCTCGTAAGGCTGCTTCGTTAAGACAAAGCTATTTTTGGATGTTATCAAATGTTTCTCTTATTAAATCAACTGCCAAGACTATTTGTTGAGACCAGACGAGGTTTCATGGGTTAGTTTAGGTAGGGTTGCCAAGGTAGAACGAATTAAATATTTAACAAATATGGAGAGAAATTCTTGGTATAAACCACAACCTTTTTCCCATGTGGATGCGCAGTTGACGTCTTCCTTTATGAGGAGAGTCGTTTTTGTTTCGCAAGAGTCAACTAATAGTTTTCTTAGCAGTGCAATGTTAGGTAACCCACTTTACCTTTTAGAAAGAAATATGTTAAGCTAGACCACATAACGCACAAGCAGTCGAAGTATGTGGCTTTAGGTGGGGTATCATGGCTTTCAGCGATGTATATGCTACCATAGAGTTGGTTTGGTCTTGGTAGGCTTGGCTAGGCCAAATAATTCATAAAAGTTTGGCCAAGAACGCTATAGTACTGACAATTTTTTCCACAACATGTTTGGTTGGTTCGTTGTAGTCGAGCCATATGTAATGTGAACATTGGATGAATCATAAATGATAGTTATCAAGAAAAAATCATAGCCCCGATCAAAGTAGTACTCCAAGGGAGCAAAAAATGGAACTACAAGAACTGAAAGAAGTTTCCTTACTATTATAAAGATGTCTCGACTTATGGTAAGGTAAAATTTCTTCGACCAATGTAGCTCTCGTGACACATGGCCAAGTAAGAAAGCAAGAATATTTTAGTATGTGTCTAAATAGGACTACATAATAAATGCTCATGTTGTGAGGTTAGGCATAAGATTAGAGAAGGTAATGCGGGGCAAAATGTTCGGCTAGAGTAAATGATAAATGAACTTTAGACATCACGATATGACATTATATCCGCACAGTAAGTCATGTCATGTGGTGATGCGTGTTATGAGATGAATAAGTTGTAGGCTACATCTTATGATGAATCATAAGTGTATGTGGTCAAATTATACCTCATTATGCAATAAGGTTTTTCAAGTTATACCTCATTATGAAGTATTAAGTGAGGTGTTTGGATCTTTTGACAATGATAAGTATAAATTATGCCTCATGATGCAACATCAGTGGAGGTACTTAGTCTGCTTGCTAAGAGTTAAGCTTAGCATAGATTTTGTGATGCGACATCATCTTAGGTGTTTAATCCCTCGACAAGAATAACCTCATGATGTGACAAAAAATCATTTGTTTAACGATACTGTTTTATATGTCGGCCGTATGTTATTGTCTTTGATAAGACATATACTCTATTTCTAGAGATTTTGCCAATAACTTGAAAATGTTATAGTTGTTTAGTTTTGTTTATGCGCGCGCTATGTTACGTGAGTAGGTCAAGGCCGAATCTCACGGAGCAATATTGTTTCAGGTGCTCAACCTTTACATGGGTAGGTCAAGGCCGGACCCCATGGAGCAATATTGTATCAGGTGCTCAACCTTTACATAAGTAAGATAAGGCCGAAGTACATGAAACATTATATGTTTGAATGAACGATATATTGTACTACATATATCATGGAGATCTTGGCCCCTTTGTACCATGATGTGTTAACTTGTGTAACTGGTATCCCAGATAACGTCACTCGACATTAGTGACATGGACTCATGCTATCCCGCACCTCCGAGTTGTTGAGAAAACGTTGATAGTGATGAGGTTATTAACAAAATTGGGTAATGGGATAGGAATTATGTTTCCTTGAGTATGATTGTTGATTCATAAAACTTGGTGGAAATGCCAAGGATAAAAGGTTACGAACAATTGTTCACAAGAACCAATTTAAAAGCATATATAAGTTACATGCATCTTCATCACGTTCTTGTGACATGGCGAGGTAATTTTCATTGGTTAAGGCGATTTGAGCTTTCATTAAACACCATGGCATGAACTCTTTCAAACCGAAGATGGTGTTTTTTTATTACCGGATAAGTAACTTTGGTGTTTTATAAGCAAGGCGTTTCTTGTTATTTGCATGCAAATGTGCAAGTAACTTGCTTTTGGAAAAGGAAGTTTGTGTTTTTCCAGCATGATAACCATGATACTTTTCCAAAGGAGATATTGGAGTACTTTCAAGTTGGATGACATTGGGTTTGGCATGTTATTGATTCCTTCGCTCAGCCTGAGTATTTGCGTCTTCGCCATTTTTTCAAATATGGCTATCTTAGGAAAAACTTCATTATCATTCAAAAGTTTTTGTTAGAACTGAAAGGTTTTTCCAGTTTCACTTTTTTTTTTTAATACCTTTGCCCAGTCTTATTGGGTATGCTTAGCTGAGACTTGGGAGATTAACCCCTTACCTTAGTATCTTTAGCCCTGCTATCTTGGTATGCTTAGCTAGGATGTGAGGGTTTAGCTACCCTGTGAAAAATGTGTTTTAATATGTAAATGTCATACCTTACAGGTGGCGTATTTGGAGAAATCTATGGCTAAACATATAACTTGTTAATATGATGATAAGGTGACATTGATGTTGGCTTGAATTTCGTAAGGTATTACGAGTTGAATTCTTATAAGGAAAATCACATTTCCTCATATCAAGAAAGTTGACTTGACTTCTTACTAAGTTAAGAAGAGTGAGAGGTGATTCGTGCTTTTGATGACCACATTGTCTTTGACTGCTCCATGAGAAGATGACCTTGCCGTCTAGCAGATGGGGCGATCTGAAGTTTTGCAAAACCAAATGACTTGAATTTTCTTTCAATGAGGATTAAAGGTGATTTGGGCCTAGGCAACCAAATTGTTTTCAACTTTTCTAAGGAAAGAGTACCTTGTCTTCTCTCGGGCGAGGTAACTTGAAGTCTTACTAAGCTAACTGACATGCCATCTTTAGTAATGGTTAAAGATCATTTGTGTCTTTGGCGAGCAAGTTGCCTTTAGCTTCTTTAAAGCAAGATGACCTTGCCTTCTGGCAGGCTAAGTGACTAAGCTAAAAAACTTTGGGATTCTGTACATCAAGTTGTCTTTAGCTTTTCTAAGGAAGGATAGCCTTGCCTTTTGTCCCGAACTCTTGCTAAGCTTGATTACATGAGATTATGTACAACAAGAATGTAAGGTGATTTGTGTTCCACGACTATTCTAAATAGATATAACCTTGCCTTCCGTCAAATGAGATGACCTTTTTATTTTTCGAAACCTATCATTATTTTATGTCTAGATTTTGTGAAAAATAATAAAACTTTGAGATATTTTAAAACAAGGTGTCATTCATTTTTTTAAGCACATCGATTGTTGTGTTTTGTTTGCGAGACGAATGGAGTTTCTGATAGGTAAAATAATCATAGTTAATTTATGACAAGATGACATTCCCTTCCGACAATGTGACCCTGCCTTTCGACGAGGTGACTAGGTATTCCATCAAGGTGACTTTGGTGTCTTGCTAAACAACGTGACTTTGGTGTTCTGCTGAGTAACGTGACTTAAGTTTCTTTGAATTTATGGAAACTTGTTTCTTAGCATGGTGCTTTCAAGGCAAGGTGGCTTTGATTAGCCTCGTTTTTTATAGGAGTCTAGGCGAACAAAATAACTTGGGTTGTGACCAAGAAATGTCACGTTTCAAAGTAAGAAGGATGATTCATCCTTAGCTATTATAAGGTGATTTCAGCTTCTTACATTCATATTTTCTTGTGTTTGTGACGATGTAAGCTACTTTTCCAGGATTTTTTTTTTGCCTTTGTATTCAACCAATGAGGAGATAAATAATAGCTTACTGCTATTATCTTTTCATCGTTGCCCTTATTGATACCAAGAGAGTCAATTCCCTGTATCAATAGTTTTATTGACTGGCGATGTTGCCATATCGCTTTCGCACAAAGATGGTCGTGCGATTTGGATGGTTTACCATCTTACTAATTTTTGAGATTCCTTCTCACGTCATCACTTTGGCGAACCAAGGTGATTAGGAGTTTATTATGACACATAGCATTGTCCTTATTGATACCAGGTGAGTCAATTGCCTGTATCAATAGTTTTTTGACTGGCGATGTTGCCGTATCGCTTTCACACAAAGATGGTCGTACGATTTTGCTGTTTTGCCATCTTACTAATTTTCGAGATTCGTTCTCACGTCATCACTTTGGCGAACCAAGGTAATTAGTAGTGTATTATGACACATAGCATTGTCCTTATTGATACCAGGTGAGTCAATTCCCTGTATCAATAGTTTTTTGACTGGCGATGTTGCTGTATCGCTTTCACACAAAGATGGTCGTACGATTTTGCTGTTTTGCCATCTTACTAATTTTCGAGATTCGTTCTCACGTCATCACTTTGGCGAACCAAAGCAATCAGTAGTTTATTATGACACATAACATTGTGCTTATTGATACCAGGTGAGTCACTTCCTTGTACCAATAGTTTCATTGATTGGCGATGTTGCCGTATTGCTTTCGCACGAAGATGGTCGTGTGATTTTGGTGTTTTACCATCTTCCTACGTTATCACTTGGCGAACCAAGGTAATTAGTAGTGTATTATGACACATAGCATTGTCCTTATTGATACCAGGTGAGTCAATTCCCTGTATCAATAGTTTTTTGACTGGCGATGTTGCCGTATCGCTTTCACACAAAGATGGTCGTACGATTTTGCTGTTTTGCCATCTTACTAATTTTCGAGATTCGTTCTCACGTCATCACTTTGGCGAACCAAAGCAATCAGTAGTTTATTATGACACATAACATTGTGCTTATTGATACCAGGTGAGTCACTTCCTTGTACCAATAGTTTCATTGATTGGCGATGTTGCCGTATTGCTTTCGCACGAAGATGGTCGTGTGATTTTGGTGTTTTACCATCTTCCTACGTTATCACTTGGCGAACCAAGGTAATCAGTAGTTTATCATAGCATAACTGATTATCTGCTGAGGTAAGATGTCAAAAATCTTTTTTGAAAAGTTGAACTTGAATGGAAAGCTTCTCTGCTAACAATGTTGGCCTGATAATATCCATGTTGAGTTGATATTCATAACAATAAAAATTGTTAGGAGGATATTTCAGATAGAGTTGGCTTTCTTTTCTCATTTTTATATTCTTTATTTATTTATTTATTTATTTTATTATATTTTTGAAACATTTTATGTTCATCCATATGAAATGAGATGTATTATTTGACAAAATGGTGATACTACTTTACGGTTATGTTCAGCAGAATGTCTGTCCAGCTAAGCTGGAAATAGAATGTTTACGAAGATAACACAAGTTTATTGACGAGCCAAGATATGGCAAGACAAGACATGTTTGTCCAGGTTCCTGGCAAGCAAAACTCGAAAGCTTCTTTTTTTTAAAAAAAAATGAAAATTTTTTGCAATCTTTTCCATCGAGTTGATTTTTGGTTATATACTACCTATGTTACTAATTATTATATATTTTTTGTCATGTCAAGTATGTTGATATAACTTCATTGTCTTGGCTTGGAACCAGGTCATCAGGGTAACTTGGGTTGTGTGGAAATAAGAAGAGCATTTTAGTCAGAAAAAATGACTCATCCATGCTAAAAGATTAACTCTTCTATCATGCCTTAAAGTAAACTCTATGAGTTAGTATTATTATTATACCAAAAAAAAGGTAATTGCATTTATCTATTGGTTAATAGTTGGACTTGACATAAAAAGTTTGCAAAAGTTTAGTATTTAGCATAATGTCAGGAAAAGTATAAAGTAAATGTATGGCAGAATGCCAGAAACATTATATAGCAGAATGTCAGGGAAATTAATTTATTTATGTTGTACAAATGTCTAGAAAAAGTAAATAGCTTATCTGAAAGGTGTTTTTAGACTTTCTAAGGCATCTCATAGTTATAAGAAGTCTTGTGTTATAGGCTGTCAGAAAAAAGACATTTAGCATCTCTGTAAAGTTTTTTTTTTTTTTTTGTGCGAAGACTTGTTGCTTTCTTTGTTGACTTTTTGTTTAATGGATAATAAAGTCAAAGTCTTCAAAAAGCTAAGATAAGATAAAAAGTTGTATGGAATTAGAAAGATTCCTCACACTAGTATGTAAGAACTTTATGTAAGGTTTCCAACTATGATTTTGTAGTGTTTCTATCTATAACTGTGTAGAGTTTTTATTATGCAACATTTAGCAGAACGACTAGTTATATTCTCTATCATTATTTTAGATAAAAAAAATGTCTAAAAAGCTAAGAGATGTCAACTTCGATATGATTAATAACGTAACTTATATGAAGTTTTTGTCAAATTAGCTGTGCATAAACATAATAACATAAAAGTAAAATATTACTTACTTCTTCTTTGTTTCTTTTACAAATATTTAGAAGAAAAGAATGTAAAATTTGAAGAGTAAGTGCTTTATATGTATATATATATGTGTATCATATAGTTATGTAAGCAAGGGAATATTAAGATTTAAGTAGATCATCAATCTTTAAAACTATTGCAGTAAATATGTATTTTTTTGTGACAGATTTAGTATAGCAAACCTGCTATCCTGGCAACTGGAGTGCAGTTCCAGGATGGGCAAACCGCAGATCTCTATGTATATCAGAGTTACTTGGGACCTTTCTGCTCAGCGTGTAATTTTGAGTTTCGGGCCCCACGGTGGGCGCCAATGTTGATGTAACGGATCCTGAACTCCCTCTGATCTTGCCTTCTAAGGTAATCCTAGCGATCCTGCAACAACAGAAGCCGTTAGCCTTACCGCAGGAGGAGGCCTCCTGCGATTGGACTCTGGCGTGAGAATAAGTCTTTGATCGGAGAGTGAAATCAGGGAAAGGAAGTATGAGTATGAGAATGAGAAGTGAGATACCTGAATGAGCTCCCCAAGTGCTCTACTTATACTGCTCGAGTTCAAGATGCTCCAAAGTGAGTTTTCTATTTTGGGAGGTCAGGCCCCCTTGCTTTCTGGGCGTTTCTCTCTATTATACTTGTTCTGGCCATTTCTGCACAAAAGTTGACTTACATCACCTTTTGTCTTGGAGCTTGCCTTTTACCCTTTGGTCCGAAGACTAGGTTTTCATTAAATGTCTCTTCACCTTTACCTTTATTGGTATCTGGTAAGTTGACTTTGATCCCGCTCGTTCTGCCATCGTGCCATTTGGTCGTGCGACTTGGCCTATTTTGCGGTCTGGCCGTTTGGTTATGTTGCGATATTACCCTACGTCATCAATGATTATCACTGTTACTGGTATGCATGTTTATAACATATTATACGCGTAAACCTTGGGAAGTTTAGTTGTAACTCAACTAAACAGACCCATAGAGTTTATCGCAATGCTATTATTGATGATTATGGATTATTGGTTTGAGAATGGAATTGGGTTGAATTGGGATGGAACTGGGAGTTTGTTATGGTTTGGTTGCTAAACGTAGTCAAGGACACATGGTCATGGTTTATCGAAATAGCGGTGGGACGGTGTAGGGGAGGTTGCGACCTACCTCTGCATATGCCCTATACATATGCATATTTCGGTCTATCATGGATGTGTCAGTGACTTGGTTTAGTGGGTTTTGATTTGGGAAGATAATATTAAAGTTAATAAAAATAATGAGAATAATATTACACGATGGTGAGGTTACGAACGTAAGTTAAACGCGGATATTAATTCAGAAATATTAACTTAATAATGTATTTGCATGGGTGACGATTCACACGAATATAATTATTAAGAATAATATTCTGAAACAATATTCCATAAATCGTAAATCGAATCAAAATACGATACGAGCGTTGGATTCGAAAAGGTGACGATCTTTACGAATACGTACGCGAGTAACGCGTTTCGACAAGATAATTGAATAATATCAAACGATATTAATTTAATAAATGAAAACTTAAAACGTTTATTAGGAATCACAACCTAAAACGAATTCGAATAAATTAATTTATTAAATAATTGATTTAACGAGAATAATCGGAATTGTTTACAAAATAATTTATTTAAAATCATTTAACTAATACGAAACATATCCATTTAAATGTTTTATATTCTAAATGTGTTTTACGTTAAAACCGAGCATTTATTACGTTTTATCGCGATAAAAACGGGACCGAGTCGCGGGGATGATACGCGCTTTAAGAAAGGGAACTTCATTCTTTTCCCTCACTTTCTATCTTCTACTCTCTCACTAAAACCCTAAATTCACGCCACTTTCTCTCTCTAATTCTTCTCTCTACGATAACTTCTTCGTTAACCGACGGATTCACGAGATCTTGGCGCCCACGCGTTCGTGAGATCGAGAGGAACAAGAGGATACAAAGAAACCCTACTTTTGAGCCACGATTTGAGGTAAATCTTGCACCTTACTTACGGTTTCTCACTCTAAAAGGGTCGTTACTTGATTGTTGTTTGAGAGTCGATGTTACTAAGTTTTAAACACTCAAACGAAACCATATAAGCTAGAAACAAGTGTGCATAGGGTCTGTAACGAGTGCAGGTCGAAGAAGATGATGATGCAGCCAGGTTCGTGACAGCAAGGAGGCGGCCAAACCTTTTTGTTCAGTCATGGTCTCAGCCGAACCCTAGCCGAACTAGCTAGGGACGAACCTGGAATTTTTGATGCGTCACGAACCTTCTTGGCGGGGTGAAGGATTGGCCGAACCATTCTGAAGCAGCGAACCCTTCTTGTTCAGCCGATCCCTGCTCAGCAACGAACCTATCCCCTTTGCATGAAGGCCACGAACCTAGGAGTTGGTTGTGTAATGCTGCGAACCTTAGAACTCATTGGCCGAACCCCATGAACCAACGAACCTGAGAGAGAGCCGAACCCTAAGCCGGCCGAACCATAGGGTTTTCTTGGGCCTAGCCGAACCCTTTAGGGTGGCGAACCCTTAGTGTTAACGCTCCTCCTTGGCCGAACCTTAGTCAAATGGGCCAAACCTATCATCTTCATGAATGGGTTCGCTGCCCCTTGGGATAACAACGATAAATTGATGAACCACGAACTAGCCGAGCTTAAGGACTAAGACCAACCATTGCATGCATAGAGATTATCGAGCTACCACCTTTTCTTTCTAAAAAAATTACAATTGTTATAACTAAGATAAAGGTAAATTGAAGATATTACTATATAGATAATCTAAGTGTCAAGATTTAAACACAAAGTGGGATTTAAAACAAATGAAATACAAAGTGGTCAAGGTAATCGAATAGGCATGCATATATATAAGGTGTGTATAATTAAAGACATTATCATTATCATATATATATATATATATATATGAGTGGTACGTAGGACCTCAAGACTCGGTTATCTTCGTGGGATAGATGAAGGCTAACAAGAGGGAACTACCTCGGATAATCGATTAATTACAAAACCTTGAGTAACTTACTTTAAATTAAGTGTTACGATTTAAGCTAGAATAAATGCATTTAAATTAATAAAACACTTAATGAATAAAGGTAAACACTTATGAGCATTTGATTTAAGTGAAACACATATACTTATGAGCAAGAACATATGCTAAATTCAGGTTGTTGAGTTGATTTGAGTTACATACGCGAGCGCGCATAATACGAGAACACATATACTAAGGACTTCAGGTGAGTTCTCATAACCTCCCTTTCTTTAAACTGTTTTGTTTTAAAAACTCGGAGGTGAAACATGTATACCAAATTATTTATTATTTTGATAACACAAGGTTAATACCTGTTTATCAATATGATATTCACATTTAAGATTATCATTATTTATGGATTATCTCTTACCTTATATATCCGTGTAAACATTGTCATTGACTTCGGTCAATAACAAAGATTACATGAATTGTCACAAACTTCGTGAATCATCGCCTTTAACTTCGGTTAACTGCTTTGACTTCATGTATTGTCACGTGGATGTTGTCCACTCCGTGAATCATCGCCTTTAACTTCGGTTAATTGCTTTGACTTCATGTATAGTCACGTGGTTAGCTACCACTCCATGGATCTTGTTTTTAACTTATGTTAATTACATAATGTCCATGTATAGTCACAGATATTATTTGAGAATATTGATGTTGAGATTGATTGATTGGTTGTGTGGTTGATTATCTATTATTGACTTTGATTATCTATGATTGACTATGACTGATTGGATATGTGATTATGTGTTTGTGTATGTGTTTGATTGTTGAGTTGGGATATTGGTTGGATTATCTCATACATGTATTATTGTGGATTTTCTCAGGAAATCATAAGCATTTATACTCATTTTATCTAAACTTTTTATAAAAACTATTTTTAAACTTAAACCTTTAAATTCATTTCATAAAACCTTTTAAGTATAAAAACTTATGATTACTCACCAACTACTTAGTAGTTGACAATTGATTTCTTTACATGTTTCAGGTGATGAAGCTAAGTAGGTTGAAGAAGATGAATTCTCACTTTTGGACATCATCACATAGGATCTTGGACTTAGCTAATTAACTAAAATTCTGGCGATTAGAGTTTAGTTAGTTTAGCTAATTCTTTTGTGTAATTGATGTATGTAATTCATGATAGACATGATTTTTGTGTAAACATTTAATTGGTTTGATTGATATGTGATGATTTGATTTAGATGCCCACGAGCTTTTGAACAATCTACACATCCCTCGTGACATCCCGACGTTTCCGCCATCGGTTGGGGTGTTACAGAAATTACGAATCACATTGAATACTTCCGGATCACTTATCGTGATATAATGTCCGGCTTTTAAAGCGTAATTCAAAGATGATTTTCTCAATCCTAACAGGATATCTCTGTATCTTTTTTTCAAGATATTAACAAATCCCTCGTATATATATTGTTCATTGTCTTTGTCCCAATTCCAACGAGTCTATTAAGATAAAAAGTTAAGTTAAACATGTAAAGTCAAATCAAAGAAACACAATATGTATGTGTGTGTGCGTGTGCGTGTGTGTGTGTATGTATGTATGTAATTTATACATTACCTTAAAACGCTTAAACATAGCAATCACTACTTTTTGTGGGACCTTTCTATATGTGGTCCAAGGTCCACTGAGATGTTCTCGTAATACACGACCAATACTTCTGTGGATATCGGAAGACGCAAACCTCCAATGTAAAAATGACCAAATAAGTATTAGTTATTACATGATTAAACAACATATATCAAAATGCTAAAATTTAAGACATACCCGTCTCCAATTCGGGATATAAAAGGCCTTTGAGAGGCATGAGAAGCATCGTCTATAGACATCGAGTCGTGCATGTCGTGATAATCTATGTCATCACCATCACCATCACCAAAGTCATAAAACAGATAAAATGAAAAAAAAAAGAAAAAATATGTTTGCGTATTAGAAAACAAAACACATATTGGTGCCTATAATCGATTCTTAAGTTTTTTGAGTCTCAAACGTAGGTTTTTTCAGGCAACTTTTATACAAATTCAATATACGTGAATGACTTAGTTTCATAAACCTGTACATAAAATACACATATGTACGTATATCTGTAATATTAGAACTAATCACTGATAACATTTCTATTAATTTAAAAGTGTGCATGTAATGTTACACATATACATACAAAAGTTTATAATAGAAAGAGTTTGGGACACATGTAAATGTAAGATGAAAATTGTTATTGTTTGAAGATTTAGTTGAAAATGCGTCGGAAATTCCGACACATTTGCGACACAATTTAAAAGAATTACGTTTTGCGTCAAAAATGCGTCGCAAACATTAAAGTTTTTATTTTTTATTCATTCTTTTTGTCAGATATGTGTCGGAAATTCCGACACATTTGTGACACAATTTATTTTTAAAAATGAATTGATTAAATTTCCAATAATTTGTCGATAATTTGTTAGAAATACCGACTCATTTGTGACGCATTATCTTTTAAACAGAATAATTTATTTTCATCTAAGTTATTGTCGGAAATGCGTCGGAAATACCGACAAATTTGTGACACAACATATTTTTAAGCAAAAAATTGTAAATGTTACAACACTTTGTCGGAAATGCGTCGGAAATTGCTTCGCAATTGTGACCCATTTAAAAAGTACGTTTTGCGTCACAAATGTGTCGTAAAATTTTAAGTTTTTATTTTTATACATTCTTTTATGTGTATTATTATTAATATATTATGATTAGTAAGTAAATTAAAAGGAATAAATAGGTGATTTTTGACACATTTGCTACACAATGTATAATTAAACAAATTTTATTTTAATTGTGTCGGAAATGTGTCGCTATTTGCAATGAATTTGTGACAAAAATCTAATACTTTTTGATTTCATCGCTTTTTTGTCGCAAATTTTGTTAGAAAATTAGGGTTTCTTTTTTTGTCGGAAATGCGTCGCAAATGTGTCGGAATTTGCGACGCAATTATTTGCGTCGCAAATTTTCGTCGGAATTTTTTTTTTCTAGTAGTGAACTAAAAATATGGATTTGTACATTTAAGTATGTACATCCATGTTTTCGTGTATATATGCATACGTATGGTATATGTATATATGTATAAATATAAATACCAACGTTTGAGAGATTACAATTTGAACATTTTATATGTACATATGATTATTTGAACAAATGAGTTTTAAAACCCATAAAATTTAGACATGGCATTGAAATGCTTACCCATAAAAAAGTAATACTATAAAGACTATCACCAATGGGCAGGGGCGGCCCTGAGAAATTGGGTGCCCAGGACGAGTCGGGGAAAAAAGGCCCCTAACGCATTCAAAGCTCTTGACCAAGCGGGGGTCAAGGGGGCCGCGCCCCCTTGCGGGGTCCTAGGGGCAGCGCCCCTGGCGGGGTCCAAGGGGCAGAGTCGGGATTAACTTCCGTATTTTACCTAAATCAGTCAGTCAATAATCAGTAAACTGTAAATCCATGGGCCCAATTTCTTGGGATTTTGAATTTCAATTTCTTTTTGAACGTGAGCGTCCATGAAGCCGGTTAGGATAAAGGGCTTTTGAGAAATGAAATGGGCCCATAAATATATTTAACTGAGTTATTTGTTACTCAAACCCGTGTAATACTCGGGTTTATAACCTAATATATATATAAATACATATATAAAAATGTGCCTCTCAAAAAATTGGGCCCGGGACGGAGGTCGGGTTTGCCCCTCCCCCGGGCCGCCCCTGCCAATGGGCGATCGATCGCTTGGTTGTTGACTCATGTGTATTATATCTAAATACTTTTAGCACACATACATTATTATAGCATACTTGATTGATCGTAAAACTTGTACTATTTGAAATGAAAACTTATACTAAATAATTTATACATGCTTACCAAAATTTTAGTTGATTATTTTTAAACATGTTTTACAGAAAATCTAAATTTAGGTAGAACCTTGGAGCATCATGTTAGTGGAATTCACGAAGGAACATTGTTTGCTATGTTTGAACAAACTTTTAGACATTTTTGGTCATCGTAGTTGTTATGTTCTGATGTGTGACGATTTTATTTATGTGGTAGACACCTTTAAACCTTATAAGCTTGATATTTCAATTTTCGTTACAACCCTCGTGTTTCCGTCAATAACAAGGATGTGACAACGTGCTAAGTTTGTTAAGTTTATTTGTTACCCGTTGGCTATCTGGATGTGGTTGCAGGTTTGCTGGTTTGGTGAACCCTCTTTCCTCTATCACATCTCTTCAATAGTTATAAATCTTGTTAAAAATGATTTAGTTGTGTAGGATAGAGGTGGGAGATGATGACTATGAAGTCATGAACAAAATCATACTAACTTTCTTTTTATAAACGGTAACTATTTTTTTTGAACGGCAGAGGGTTTCGTAATGCTACCTACAGTTATCCTGACGGTTGGTAACCAAGATCGATTCCTCGATCGCCGACCATGAGACCGCAACCCCTGATGCGCGGGAACCCCGTGGAATAGGTAAACCCTCGTCCCCCATTGGTTCAGAACCCGAGATTAAGCTTAAGATTCATCCCCTCCCTGGTATCCATTAAAGTGTCACCAATGAGACGTGAGTCCGGTTCTCCAATAAGAAAGGGTCAAGCCGTAAATACTAGACTAACTTTGCTAGATATAAACGGAAACTAATGGGTCAAACTATTTAGACGGACTAAAAATGGATTTTAGGCTTTTAGCATGCTAGAGGGGGCCGAAAATAGGCGTAGTTGAATAATTGAATATTTGTACTCTACTTTGTAGCATCTCCCATCCTCACACATAAACAAACATGACATTCACGTCAACTAGTAGATATGGTTTTGTAGCGTTGTGACTCCCAACTTTGAACGTCAATCCATGTTTCATTTTCCAAATTGGCTGCTTTGCTAAGAAAAAAGATTGAAATAATAATAATAATAATAATAATAATAATAATAATAATAATAATAATAATAATAATAACGACAATGATAATAATAACAACAATAAGGATTTGACATCAAAACATGTCAAAATAACTTATAACAATGATATGTCATCAAGACAACTCTTACAAAATCTGTCGAAATAGGTGTGGTTTAAATGATAGTATATGACAAACAATTTGCACACACCTACGTATAAACGAGTTGAGTTGCTTATAGATCATTGGAACACAAGTAACAACAAAGATGAGTCCGAGCATCACATATTCAGTTTGATAAGGCACTTGAGTATAAATCAATGTACTATCTATATAATATTTATTTAAAATAAATCTACATAACTATTTGTGTATATAAATGTATTATTAAAACTACTAAATAGCATATATTATATACTATATATAAAGAATACAATTATAGAGAAGATTAAATAGGAAGGAATTTTTTATCAAAAAAGAGTAGAAACCAATAAAAGTTTAACATGTTTCATGCTAGGAAAAGAAAAAGATAATTTAGTTATAATATTTTATTTTTTTATTAGATTTTTATTTTTTGATTTTTTTCTGTGTTTTTTGCATTGGAAATTCTATTTTTTATTAGCTAATTATTGGCTTTACCAAAAAATAAATAAGTTGAAAAAATGATATGTGAACCCCCTTGTAAGGACCATGTTTTGACTTTTTGAGTAAGGTTAAAAAAGGGAAAATTACGAAAATAGCCACTTTGACCAAAAATTTAACCAAAATGACCATTTGACTTTTCTATCACCAAAATGTCCATGCCTTTACAGGCGCCGGCGCCCGTATACTTACGGGCGGCCGCCTATATGGGATCCAATGGGATTTCGCCATGTGTCCTACACGGGCGTCCACGCCTCTTAAATCTGACAAACGCCCTTTAAAAAAGTAAGTTGTCACGGGCGTCGGGCCCACACTGACACCTTTGTCACGGGCGTCCGCCCCTAAAAAATAAAAAAAATAAAAAAATAAAAAAGTCGTTTAAAAAAAATTAAAAAAAATAGAAAAAAAAATAAAAAAATAAAAAAGTACAGTCGGACGCCTGTAAAGTACGGTCGGACGCCTGTAAAGTACGGTCGGACGCCTGTAAAGTACGGGCGGACGCCTGTAAAGTACGGGCGGACGCCTGTAAAGTACGGTCGGACGCCTGTAAAGTACGGGCGGACGCCTGTAAAGTACGGACGCCTGTAAAGTACGGGCGGACGCCTGTAAAGTACGGTCGGACGCCTGTAAAGTACGGTCGGACGCCTGTGACACGTTTTCCGAAAAAAAGTCTTGGACGCCCGTAACTAGGTTCGGGCGCCTGTGTGGTCGGTCCGGGCGCCCGTTAAGGACACGTGGCGAAATCTCATTGGATCCCATATAGGCGGCCGCCCGTAAGTATACGGGCGCCGGCGCCTGTAAAGGCATGGACATTTTGGTGATGGAAAAGTCAAATGGTCATTTTGGTTAAATTTTTGGTCAAAGTGGGTATTTTGGTGATTTTCCCGTTAAAAAAGCTATTTTTAAGAACCTATAATTTCTAGCTTTTTGAAATATTTTTTAACTTTTTAATAAGCTAATCCAAATACTTTTTAAAAACCTTATTTTTAAAAACTCGTAAGTTAACAAAAAATGTTCTTGAAGTTAAATAAGAAATCTCAAATATTAATATAAATATTCGAACATTTATCTTTGTCTTTGTTTATTTATTTATCAGGTTAAAACCATGTTTGCTCGTATTAAATTAATACACTTTATAATATTTATTTTAAATAACATATCATATATTCTTCAAAGATAGTTTTGTAAATATTTAAAAAAGTACAACTTATATTTTAATCAAATTATTTACTTAATTAAATAAAATCATTACTATTTAATATAAAAGATAGAGAAAAGTTAAAATAAAAAAAATGCGTGATAAATATTGAATAGGAGAAAATGAAGAAAAATCGAATTTTTAGATGTGTTTAAAACTGACATGTCTTATAAAAACATTTATTTATTATATATTATAAATATAAATAGATATAGATATAAATTTCATTTGTTCTTGATACATGTCTAGACTAATGTCTTTTGTTTATTTTTTTATTGTATTTAATTTTATTACTAGAATGTATTCTAGTTGTGCGCGTTATTAGGATTCACTATTCCGTACTCTCTAAAATACAGTGATTAAAAAATCGACGGGTTAGTAGTGACGTGGAATCTCATTAGACCGGTGGGTATGCCCCTTGAGTGGGCGTGGGTAGGACATGAGAGGGCTTGGCACACCGCCCCCCTTGAGGCGTGAGAGGACGTGAATAGGGGTGGCGTGATTGGGACAACGGCATGAATGAGAGACACTCTCTCTCTTTCTCTCAGTTTCTCTCTCTCTCTCTTACACACACACACTCACATGTATATATATAAAAGTTTAAAAAAAAGGATGATGACGTGGAGTGAGTGGGTAATGGAGCATTTCCACCAAAATGGTGGGGTGAGTGGTTGTGGTGAGTGCTTATGTGACGCCTACGTGGCGCATAGGTGGAGTGATTGGGTCACTTGGCATACCTAATAGTCTTAGTGTGGGTGAGGTTAACTCGAAAATATTTTTTTATTTTTTTTATAAATTATCAAATTATTTAATAAATTTGATTCTTTAGGATATAGATCAGTTTCACACTTGAGTTGATACCATAAATGTAAGTAATTGATTAAAATTTGGGGAGATTTTGCTTAGCATATCTTTTATTAAACACATGAAATAAAATCATATCCCATAATCGTTATAAGTGTTGTTTATCAACATTTACATTATAAGTTTACTGTTAAAGCATGTGTGCGTTATTATGTGTTGGGTGAAAATGATGTGCACCATTAAGTTTTAATTGTCACTGTGTTTTACACGCATATTTCTAGTTGCTTTGTCAATTTCTCATGTTTTAAATTAGAGTAAGTTACCAATATGGTCCCCGTGGTTTGCTTATATTTCACTTTTGGTTCTTAGATTTCATAAATTATCCATTTGGTCCCAAACTTTAAACATTTGTAACACATGTTGTCCTTATATGAGGGTGGTTTGGTCAATTTCGTGAGTATAATTTGATGACATAAGGACTATATGAGTAATTTATGAAACCTAATCATATCGATAACGTACTCTTTAAGTTATATATAACACTTCTTGTTTTAGACTTTTTGCTAACAGTCAAATCTCTTAAAACTTTTAGTAAAGTCACATGTTTAATTCATTTATTGTTTCTCCTAGAAAGGTCAATTTTGTTTTTAGAATTGATGGGTTTAAACAATTCAAATTGAACAAGACTCGCATATTTATACGTGTTAAAAACATAAATAATAACATGAACACGCTAATTATATAATAGAAGCATATCTCAATTTAAAAGTTGATTAATAGCCTCTTAATAATTCCATTATGAATCTACAGCTGAATCGATCAAAGACTGAAACTGTTTGTTTCACTAAAAAATACATATGAATCAGTCAGTCACTCTCTTAACTATTAAGCTTTAAATATAGTTTGAATGATTCAATACTCTTACTGGCTTAACACTTAATAAAGCAACCAACTATTACGTAATTTATCTAAACGGAACAGGTTATTAGATATACAAGTGCAAGAAAAGACACCGTCTTTAAGTTATTACATTCATTAATAGTGTAAGGTCTCGATTTGGTGAAGGAGATGTATCAAAGAGAGATTTTAGATAGGGAGAAAAATATAAAGAGAGTAGACATGTATTGCAACATAAAAGAGGGAAAAAATTAAAAATTTTAATTTTTAAAAATATTTTCTTTTATAATTTAATTATTTGATCATAAAAATATTGTATTAATGTTACACACATGACATGACACACATTCAAGGGGCTCCAAAATCCTCATCAATCCAATAATATGGGAGGGGCCCGATCCTAAACGACTATGATTAAAGTATAGATAAGAATGAATGGAAATAAAGATTACAAGATTATCTTTTAGAAATCTCATCATTAAGGCATTAACACACACTTGTATTCTTTTCTAATTTTTGTTGTAATCTAGTCTCTCCAATAGGTTTAAAACTTTAAATTTTGGATGGGTTCTCCAAAACTATCTAAACAATTGTATTAAATTCAAATATATACAATTACTTTTTCTTGAAATTTACTTGTGTCCTAAATTCATGTTTTTTATTTATGAAATTTGCTTATTCATCTAAAAAATATATATAAGGATTAACTCAGAAAAAAGAAAAAGTAAAATGTCATTTTAGTCTTAGTGGTTTGAAGACTTTTCCATTTTAGTCCGATAATTTAAATTTTGCTATTTTGGTTATTATTGTTTTATTTTATTGCTATTCTGTTCATTATTGTTTCATTTTATTGTCATTTTGGTCATTATGGTTTACATTTTATTACCATTTTAGTCATATTAAATTTTAAACTTTTAGACTAAAATGATAAAATTAAACAAACCACATGGACGAAAATGACAATAAAATGAAAATCATAATGACCAAAATAATCAAAAATTAACCTATTAAACTATAATGACAAAAGTTGTAAAATCATATGGATATTTTAGTCAAAAAGAAATACAAATAAAATAAAGATTACCAATTCTAAATCTCAGTTTTGCCCTTATTGGCTATGGTCTCATTATGAGGGTCCTCTCAGATTATCATATCCATTTAGGGTTTTAAACCGCGAAAAACAATTCAATCATTGGCGATGGGGAATCCGAAGCAGAAGTGGACGCCGGAGGAGGAAGAAGCTCTACGCGCCGGCGTCGCAAAACACGGTACCGGCAAATGGAAGAACATACAGAAAGATCCTGAGTTCAATCACTTCCTGTATTCTCGATCCAATATCGATCTCAAGGTGAGACTCTCTCTCTATGTATCTATATGTATATGTACGTGTGTGTGTTTTTTTACAGGCATTCATGCATATGAATTTGTTTCCAAAGAAATTCATGGATGTTAATGCTATTGAAGTCGGCTTCTTTCTGTAAATTTGTGATCGTAGATGAATTCCCCCCTTTGGCATTGCATATTGAACATGGCGTTAAACTTGCAACAAAATGGTACCCGCAGTTTGGATTTGGGACGGAAGTTGTTTGATCTCTGGAACTGAAAATTTATATGTGGAATTAGATTTTAGATAATGTTATGAATCCTGATGTCAATTGCATTTTGTTCGACTGCAGGTCGTTAATTCTGGATTAATTGAGAATTTATTGTATAGGTTTTTATGGATTAGGGTTGGTTCCTATAGAATATAAGTGGTCTTATTGTTGTTGAGAACTTGGGATGTCGTTTCGTCTGGGTTTTAAATTTTTAGATCCCAAATCATGTTTTCTGAAACAATTTAGTCTTGGTGGAGGCCTGGAGGGTACGCCCTCTTGGTTTGTGCATTCCTTTGTTTCAGTTTAGTATATTTTTGGGGCAAAGCCTTCCACTCAAAACAAATGTGTTTTGGACTTTGAATTTGACTCTCACTTACGAAAATTTGAGGAAATTTTGTTTTCTCAAATCTCAATTAGTTATATGTTGACATTTAGACTTAATCATTATTCTCTATCACCACAATATCAAAAGTTTTTTGGGGCTGTTACCTTTACGTCATCCACACAATCTATCTGTTTAGTAAGTTACTGTTATAGGTTACCACTCAAAACTTTGATGTACATGTTTTCAAAAACTATCTATGCCATGCAAATTTTATTGACTTTATTATATGGTAACCTGTATAAATTGTGTGACAATGTTATCTTTTTTTGTAGGATAAATGGAGAAATATGAGTGTGAGTGCAAATGGCCAAGGTCCTAGGGAAAAATCAAGAACCCCAAAACCAAAAAATAACATTGATTCTCCTGCTACTCCATTGGCAATGACACAGGCTCCTGGTTCCTCAGCTTTGGTTGTAGTTGATCCAGTATCTACAGATGTGCATATGGATGATGCTTCAAAATGCTTACTAGATGGCAAGACCGCTTCAAAGTATTTGCATGCTTTCTGCTAGTGTCTAATCCATTCTTGATATCTTCACGGTTATAAATATGAGTAATGATTTATATGCCTAAAAATTAACCTAATTTATGCACTGTCCATTTTTTCTCTTCTCTTTGATTTTACCATGTGTTTGTCTTTTGTTACTTGTTAGGCATATGAATCATTTTTCTTGATAAGTAAAAGGTAACATATGTGGAGGTTACCAAAGTACTCAACTTCTTCTAATTATGCGCACCTATATATTGAAACTGACTTTATAGGCCTCTGGCCTTCCAAGTATATATTTAGTTTCAATTTTAACAATTTTTGCCAAAAACATGTTTTATAACAAAGTAACTTAAAGTCTTTAAATTTTTCTGAAAAGACAAAGATACTCTTAATGAGATGTTAACATGACATAGCCACATAGGTTAAAATTGGTATCTTCTTTTATCTACCATGTTTTATGCTGGAATTGGTATCAATGAGACCTGATGCATTCTTGATGGGTCTAAAACGTAGTTTCATTATGTCAGAAGCCTTAATGAACAATGTTGAATAATTGGTTGGCCTACACACACATATCCCATAACTCAACTTAGTGATAATAGAATTACATAAAAATTCAATTATATTTGTTGCGGTATATGTAAGTGCTAATATCTAGCCAAACATTAATTGTATGTTGTAAACCACACTTATTGTGTGGTTGAATATGAAATCGTGGTTGATCACTATTAAGAACAAAAGTCGGGGGAAGCATTGGAAAAGGGAAATCACATGCTTGTCTGACTCTTTTTCAATGTAAAAGGGCATACCCGTGGATTGACCTAATCTTGCTTTGTGCAGGGTTCGGGTTGGGGCTAGATCGCAGATCGCTTTGCGATCTGTTGTACACAGCCTTATCCTACATATTTGTGTAAGATATTGTTTCTCATGGCTTGATCCCATGATCTTAAGTTCACATAGCAACAACCTTAAATGTTGCTCAAATGTGATGTTATAAAAATGTAACGTATCTTTCAAATATACTTGAAGTTTCTTAAATTGTTTGGTTCATTATTCAGATATAATGCAATGATCTATGAAGCACTGTCAACCTTGAAGGACCCAAATGGATCAGATACCAGTGCAATTGTTAGTTTTATTGAGGTAATTAATCATTAATTGTTCAAAGGTTGTTTCTTGAAAGTTATGTTCATAATTGATAGCATTGTTGTTTATAATGTTTGTAATTGATCTTATTTGTGATACAGAAAAGACATGAGGTGCCCCAAAATTTTAGAAGGCTTTTAAGTTCAAGGTTAAGACGGCTTGTTTCACAAGAGAAGCTTGAAAAGGTGAATTTGTTTTATGCTTGTGTCAAACTTTCAAATAGTTGCAAACATTCTGCACCATTCATAGATTTCTATATTACTTATTTATTTATTAACATTCTTAATGATGTTCTTTTTATTACTGGAGTTGGAACTAAATTTGTTGTTTCGCATAAAAGTTGAATTTTGTGGTTTTTAACCTCCAAGGAAGTGGTGTAGTGGTTAAAGTGAAGGAGAGACAATCTAGAGGTCTCAAGTTCAATTCCCACATAGGACGATTTTCCTTGGAGGCCACCGACCCGGTTGTTTGCGGTTTCACTTTACCTATTCCTCCCGGTTAGTTAGGTATTAGGGGGACCTGAGGATTTACCATGTAAGTGGATTCCCACGGTCATCAATATATGTGTGTGTATAGGATTGGGATCAAATAATAACCCATTTAAACGTGGAAACTCGCCAACCACGGCCAAGATCAAGCCAAATCTTTGGCTTTTTTTAATGATCTTTATTACACATGTACGAAAATATGATATTTTATGTGTTTGGGCAAATTTATCACCGTTTAGGATCCTACGTCAGTGTAAGTTGCGTTACAGTAAATAAATATATATAGTGTAACACAAACTTACATCTGCTTTAAATCCTAAGCGGTGATGAATTTGTCCAAACACATAAAATAACGTAGTCTTGTACATGTATAATAAAGGTCATGAAAAAACCCAAAGATTTGGCTTGATCTTGGCCGCGATTGGTGGGTTTCTGCAATTAAAAAAAAAATGGTGAACGCCACCATTAGGCGCTCCTCACCGACCGGTCCCATGGCCAACATGAGGGTTTTTGCAATTAAGGTGTGTTAACAACGGATCCTTACCCTGTATGTGTGTGTGTATGTTTGTGTGTGTGTGAATATTAAGTGTTGTTGCACCATTTACTTATGAAATATTAAGGTGATGATTGGGGATGTGTTCTATCACTAGCATGAAAAGTAAATAACTAGAAAGGGAACGGGTTAAACTGGTTGAGGTCCTTTAAAATCGAAAGCCTATTTTATATGCATAAGCCCTCTAAATAATCTTATTCAAAAGTTTTATATAATTATTATTATTATTGAACGAAAATCGTTTTTGACAACTATATATGACGTACTAATTTATAAAATTACATGAAGTGTGGACACAAACCTAAATTGGTCAGCCGAAGCTGAGTCAGGCAGTCAGCTGACCTATTTTAACCCATACAAAATTTGCCGTTTATCCTGTTACCCAAAGTGCCTATTTTTCCACCTTAGTAAATCTAATGGCTAATGCTTTCCAGGTAATTTTTTTACAGAGATAATGCATATGAAGGCTAAGTATCTGTATGGCTTATGTCATTAAGGTCACCATTGTATCGTAATGGCTATACTGGTTACCTTAGTATGTATTCAGTTTTGTTCATACCAACTTTTACTGCAAACATGCCTGATGATAAAATTCTTCTATAAATTTTTAAATATTTAAGTACTTCTGCATCAGTTTATAAAAATGCTATGATTTGATGTTAAAATACTAGGAAAATTGTCATTCTACCACATCCGGGTATGATTTTGTTTGCTAAATTTGGTATAAGCAAAATTAACGAGGATGTTTGTCATTCTATAATATTCCGACATGCTTTTTTTTTTCCTGCCAAATTTGATAAAACGAATTTGACTACATGTATTGCCCTTCATGGATAACGTTGAACTTCTGGGTGGCCTCCACATAAATTACTCTTAATCTATTCAAAAATTGAGATAAAAATTATTATTGAAATTATACGGTCTTTAGTGACTATAAAAGATACAATAATAATCTATAAATGAACCTGTAAACATTGGAGAAAGTGTTTCGGGTTGACCCGTTTCAATCCTTGCATAGTTCACCTGCTTTGATAGATCTTGCCACTTCTACTAAATCTAATGTTTAATTAGTAGTTTTTTAAGTATTGCTATTATTTGTTAAAATTTAGTTTTTCATCTATTTGATATATTATTTGTTAAAAATTAGTTTTGACAAGTAACAGTTTATATGAGTGATTAGGTTCAGAACTGCTATAGACTTCGAAGGGAGGTATTGAATGGAACCAAGGGTCCAATCCCAAAACCCAAGGAGATCCGGCCCAGACTATCTGGCCCAATCAACAGTTATCTTGGTGAAACACTAGAGGAAGCAGCAGTTGCAGCCGCCTATAAAGTTGCTGAAGCAGAAAATAAGTCGTTTGTGGCAGCAGAGGCCGTCAAAGAAGCCGAAAGGGTCTCCAGAATGGCTGAAGAAGCTGAAGCTTTTCTACAGTTGGCCAAAGAGATTTATGAAAGATGTAAGTAATATTTCACAACCCTTGTCCTCAAAAACCAACTAAAAAAAAAACAAACCTGGACCAGCAATATATCTGGTTTACTTTGAGTTTGGTTCTCGAGTCAAGAGTTGAGAAAATAATTCTTGATTCTGTTTTTGGTTCAAGGTTTTTATCAACAGGGGAAAACTGCATGAGACTGGAAAGTTACTTTACATTTTTTTTATTGATTTAATCGATCATTTAAATTTGATGGAAAACAGATACTTGATTACAATTTATAAATTATAACCACAAATTAAAAATAATGCTCATATGAAAAAAATAGTTTCTGGAAGGTTTTGAAAAAAAGTTTTTTTAAGGATTTTTTTTAAAAATATAATCACTAATGTTAAATTATATGCACAGAAAATAAGATATAGAACTGCAAAAATGTTACCGTCATTTTTTACAACAGATAAATCATATGTAAATTGGCTGGCTAGAGCCACTAATGCAATGTATTGCACTTGCAAGGAAAATTTAAATTTGTTTCTTTTAAGTTGCAAAATCCTTTAGGACTAGACTGGGTAAGATTGGTCTGGTTGTCGTTTAATTGTGCTTGTTTCGGTTATGTTGTTATTGAACGGTTGTTTTGAACTTGCTTTGTCAGGTTCACGTGGCGAAGTGGTGATGGTTGCATAGTGGAATGCTGTATTATGTGATTAAAATCTTTTGTGAAGGTGTTTTTTGTCATTAGTTAGTTTGTTACAGTATGAAGGTGGTAGTTATTATATAAAATCCAAGTTCCCTTTTGATGTCTCTTGTTGTTAACTGTTTTAACACCCCCCCCCCCCCCCCATAAAAAAAAAAAAGAGAGAACAAAAAAAGAAAGAAAGAAAAATTGTGAATGGCCTTTGTAACTTTTGTTTACTATTTAAGCTGTTAACGTTTTAGCAAAAATCTATAAAGTATGTATCAAGGTTTCCTTTCATTACATGACTTGAAACACTACAGGAATTACTTGACCTGAAACACGGAAATGACACAAGAATAAGTTGTAATTTGTGTGGATATGTTTAAGTTGTGTAATAGATAGATCACTGCTAGCATATATTATTTTTGAACGGCAGAGGGTCTCGTTGTGTTATAGTCAGTTATCATGATGGTTGGTAACCAAGATTGATTCCTCAATCGTCGATCATGATGAGACCGCACCTCCTGATACGCGGGTACCATGTGGAAAAGGTAAACCCTCGCCTCCTCCATTGGAATTACATGGAATTGCCAATCCGTAAACCCTTTAATTTCATATAGAAAGTCACAAGTTGCAGACTTTGTAACCAACCATAAAACATCTAGTTAACTTTTCCCCAGTTAACTCTATCCCACTTCGTAACTAACATTAATTTCTAACTTATTTTTTTTATGTGTTCTTGAGAAAAGCCCTTGGTGTGGGATAATCCCTAGGAACATAAGGTCATGGGTTAGAATCTCACGAGTGGATTTTCTTGAAAGTGTTGAGTTGCCTTCTGAACTGGTGACTTGGTGGTGAATATGATCAATAATACTAATGGTGACACGATAATACTCTAATGATTCGTCTGTGATCCACATTAGTCGTTCAAAAGAAAGTTTTGATAAAAGAAAATCATAGTCATTGACGAACACATATAGTTAAATTCCTTATTTGTTTGCATATTAAAAAACTAGATGTAATCATTAAATTTAAAACATGACGTATCAAATTTCTAAGCTAAAGAATATCCTAGACAACCAAATTTTTATTTATTTTTTAAGGGTTGTGTTATTCATACACCCACCCCACCCATCTCACACTCCTTATACGCCTCGTATAGGTCTATACGAGGCGTATAGGGGGACAATCATTGGGTGTCAGAATTTGTCAGTGCCAATGATTGGGGGCTTATACGTGGCATATAGACCTATACACGTCGTATAAGTCATATACGCGACTCTATACGTGACCAATAATTAGGTGCCAGTGCCAATGATTGGGAACCTATACTAGTAGTATAGACCTATACGCGGGGCTATACGCCACATATAGATCTATACGAGGCGTATAGGGTCGGTGAGGGTGTTGAATTAAAAAAGAGGGGTGTGTGAATAACCGGTCCCTTTTTTAATCATACACTTGGGATAGCCCACTAAATTTCTTAAAATAGGAGGTCGAGTTGAGAGCATCTTATAACATTGCAACTATGCTATTGAACATATGACACCCATACGAAGAGCCACCTCCTTTTTAAATCATTTAAAAACAACATGAAAGCATAAACATTACCAAGAAATTAAGGTCATCCGTCATCTATAGGTATGCTCATACTTGCAATGATAAAACAGACAACAATAAAACCACGATGGCTGCAACTATCATAAAACTACGAAAATAATGAAATTTAAAATATTGGACTAAAATGACAAAAATAATCAAATTACAGGAACTAAAATAACATTTTACTTTTTTTAAACTATGAAAAAAGCTTGCACAATTATAGGAACCAAATGGGCTTTGTTATAGCGGTACCTTTTGGCTTTCCAAATGGAAGGTCATGGGTTTAAATCCATTCTAAGGCGAAATATGGGTCATTGAGAGGTCAGGGGTTTTCCGGTGCGGTTTTCTCCTGAGTGGTGGTGAGGTCTCTACAGATGTCATGGTAACTAGATCTTGATGACGTGATCTGAAAATCAGTGGTTCAAGTTAGAGATCAAATGCCCGTTCTAAAAAAAATTACACACCGAGTCAGTTCGGACCAGATCGTGTATAAACTGAACCAGGTTGACACTAGTACAAACAAGCCGACCAAGAGTCTACCGGATCGGTCAGGCTTATAGCCTGGTACTGTTGAAGCAGCAAAAACTTCCGACCTACATCACTACCAATTAAACGGTGTTCCTTTCCGGCGCTGCAGTTAACCACCACCCAATAATGGCGGTGGAAGCAGGAGACTGTAGGCATTGGGATGAAGACGCCTACAGAGATAGCATCTTAGAGGAGCTGGAATCGAATTCCCTCACCGTCTTCCGTACCGTCTTCTCTCCTTCTACTTCCGACCAAAACCCTAATTTCATCGTCGCCGCCTCTAGCGACGGTTCTGTCGCATCGTACTCGTTGTCCTCTCTAATCTCCTCCGTCGTATGTTACATCAACTGTTACTCTTGTTTCTCTCTGATTTTGAACAGTTTGCAACAAATTCTGCTTGCTAGTGAATTGTGGTGGTTTCTTTAGTTGTAATGGTGTTTTGAGTGTTGTTCATTGGTTTTGCAGTCACCTGGTTTTGGGAATTCTGGGGATCAAAAGTAAGTAATTCTGTTTCTTGTTTGATTGTGCTCTTGTTAATTGAAATGATTATAACAACATCATGCTGAACACATCCAAACACTATTTTATGTGGCACGTTATATTATTTAATATTTTGATTTTTTGGCTGTTCATTACACATTTACACATAAACACTTTCAAATTCATGCATCCAGTTACCTCCTTACCGAGGGTTAGTGTTTGCAGTTTGCTTATAGTTGCGTTCTTTAGTTTATCTGTAGCTGAACCAATATGTTTACTTCATGGGCATGATGGACCTGCTTATGATGTCAAGTTCTATGGTGATGGTGAAGATTCCTTATTGTTAAGGTAAACATCTAATGATGCTTGCAATTTATATGACTTGTTATGCGTAGGCTTGTGTTTGATCATTCCTTTTTTAGACATATATAGTTTTCATAATATTCTCTCCATTCAGCAATCAGGTATTTTTTGTTGGAAAATTCGAATGTATTTTACTTGACAAACTATATGTAGCAGTTCCATTGAAGACTCGGGCAAGAACAAGAGTCACTAGATTCCATTGGCCCTTCGATCAGCAGAAGTTTTTGATTTTTATATCCAAAAAGCGAGTTTTTTTAAGAAAAATATGAGTTTGACCCTTGTTGGTAGAGAGGAGAACCTTTTGATGACCCTCGAACCTAGAAGTTCTAGTTCTTCCATTGATTTTGCTGATTGCCTAAAGTGGACCAGATTTTCAGATTGATGACTGTATCATTATGTCCCTTGTTTGGAAAAGATAAAATTGATGAATGCTATATAATTTCCTAGTATATTTTACTCATGCTCTTTTTATAAACTACTTGAATCAATGCTATAATCTGTCCTTCAAGTGTTAGTTTTAATGGTAGATTGGTAATTCTAAATATCTTTTCGAACTCTTGTTTTAATATAGTTGTGGTGATGATGGTCGAATTCGTGGATGGAAGTGGATGGATATTCTGGAAGCAAACCAAAATAGTTTGCCACAAGGTGTTTTATCATAATGAGTTTATGGAATAATAAGCTACAACTTACAAGTTAATAATTATGACGTATTCATCATCAGACAAATTTTCATATACTTATTATTCACTACACTAAACACACTTTATTTTTGTAGGGAGCCTTTTGAAGCTGCAGCTTGACTTGGCAAATCCTCAGCATAAGCTAGTCACATAAACTAAAATCTACGATAAATTATATATGTATTTGTTTTAACTTTTTTTTTCCTTCTTCCTTAGGGGTCCTTGGGGTGCTCTTTCTCCTATCCCTGAAACTAACGCGATCGCTGTTGATACTCAGGTCTGTAAGCTTTTTCCTTAAAAACGTATGTTCAATTTATAACTTGTTGAGTATGTTTTAAGCATAGTAGTTAAAGACGTCCAGGCAAGGAGCAGTTAAACCACCTCAAATATAGCTAGGTGCAAAAAATGCTTGAACCGACAAAAAATTGGCCTGAACGGCCGATACTAATTTCATTGGGTCTTAACCAACTGAAACCAGTCTATAAAACCAGCCAAAAACCAGGCAAAATACCTGTTAAAACCGCTAAAAGCTTCCTACACCAGTCTAAACAATCTAACAATGGCCTCGACCGGACTAAGCCTGTCTAAAACCAGCCAAAAACCATATCCTTTGCGCCTTAAGTGCTCATGGTGTCTTCAACTACTATGGTTTTAAGTTGCACAACCTTGTATAGTTCTATGTAACAGTTATAACTTAAATCTTTCTGTAGGATTAAACTTGCATAAACTTGATTGTTAAGGTGGTGTTTTTGGTTAGTGACTTAGTGTCTTCAGTTTGTTTTTTTTTTTTTTTAATTTTATTTTTTGTATAGGTCGGTTTATATTGGCAGAATAAGCCAGTAGGATTATTTAAGGTCTAGTCTTTGATTTAGATTATAATCAGGCTCGGAAGCTCGGAAACGCCTTGGAGGTCTTTGTACCCATCTCGAAAACGGTTTGGAAACGGAAACGCTGTTGAACCAATTTGGAAATGTATCCGGTTACCGGGGACGTATCGGGTTACGTTTCCTAAACGTTTCTCGGCCGTTTCCATTTAATTATAAACCTTTCAAATTCTAAACGAAGAACAAATACGTATTACGATTTACGAACGGTAGCAGTAGGACAACGATAAGTTGCCGATCTCTCAATAGATGAATCGCAATTTGAAAATGATTTGATTATTGATGATCAATTATTTTTGGGAAATTTAGTACTTTTGGAATTTAGACTTTACATCAATATATATATATATATAGGGGATGGTTTGAATGTTAACCCTTCATTATTGCGTTAACCGAATAACTACATCTTATTACTTTGGGGCCCACATTAAAGTAAATCTAAAAGTTTAAATTTTTTCTTCTTTTTTTTTTTATTAATGTAAGTGGGCCCTACATTAATTAAAAAAGACAAAAACATACACCTTTAGATTTACTTTAATGTGGACCCCAAAGTAATAAGATGTAGTTATTCGGTTAACGCAATAAACATGGGTTAACATTTGATCCTCTCCCTATATATATATATATACACACTTTGGAATTTGTTTAATGCATTTTTATTTTTTTATATTTTTTTTATTGTTGTACCATTGCAGTACCCATATATTGAATTTTTGAGTTTTGCTGTTACTCGTTTCTTTATCGTCCCCGTACCCCATTCTCATACCCATATCAGTGCTACTTAGTAATTAGGTTAGGTTGTAGTTTCCTTGGGATCAAGGTTTCTTTTATTACAAATAGAGGTTTAGGCAATGTTTTCAGAACCGGACGTCGAACCAGACGCCTTGCTGGTTACTGGTCGGACCGGATTCAATAACCGGATGACATAATAAATATATAAAAAATTCCAAAAATGTTATAGAATTATAAACACATTTAAACAAACATAATCATGTTAAAAGAAATACAAGGTTTGATTTTAATGTTTAATTTTTTGGATTTTAGTTAAAAAAAACTTGAAATCCGGTCCGACCAATTAATCAGTTCCCGGTCTGACCGGTGAAGCGGCTCAACCGGCCGGTTCCTTGAGGGCGGTTCGCATGTTATTTTTGGGCCGGCCAACTCCCATCTCACAGTCCGGCCGTCCGGTCTGGTCCAGTTTACAAAACATTGGCTTTAGGGGAGTTTTTATTTTTGGTACCTAAGATTTTGTCAAGCACAAGGTTATACACATATGCATTTTGGTGCTATTAGAGTTGCTTTTGCTTTTCATGGAAGAAAAGGGTCACCTGCATTCTCTCGTATTGCTCTGGTTGATACAAGGTTTTTTATATATCAACATGATTGTATTTGTACTATCCAAACAACATTGAATGCCGGAACAATCTTTATTACGTTTTACCCCAACTTTAATATGCCACTCAATGAGTCAATGATCCATCATTACTAACAACCCTGAAGGCACAAATTCAAATAGGAGGGACACCTCAAGTTAATACTTTTTGGGCTACATTTCACTATCAAATGACATTCAGTGTCTAGCATCTCTTCTTTTGTTGGTACCATTGCCATCTTCTTGTTTAAACTGCTTCAATCTTGTTGACCAAATCTGATATACCAAACCTTCTCATGAGTCATAGAACAATCTTCTCTTGACCATCGATCAAAGAAAAACAAGGTTTGCTACACCGCTGCCTCTACTGTGTTTCTCTTTAGCCGCTAAACGAGATTTGATTCAAAGCTTCTTGCTTGACGAGTCCTTGTCCGCTTTTCTTGCAATTTTGATCAGTATCTTCCGCCAAAAAAGACATCTGATCTCTCCTTGTTCAGATTTGAACCTGCTTGATATTGATCAAACTGCTGCTTTAGAAAAAGAAAAACCCAATGAAGTGACTTTTGATTTTCTTATTACCAGTAGGCCTGTAAACGAACCGAACAGTTCATGAACTGTTCAGTAATAAGTTCGTTTATGTTCGTTTATTTAATAAATGAACGAACACGAACATAAAATTTGTGTTCGTTTAATTAAATGAACGAACATCAACATACCTAGTGTTTGTTTATTTATGTTCATGAACAGTTCAGTTATGTTCGTTTATTTACGTTCGTTTATTTATGTTCGTTAATGTTCGTTAATTATGTAATGTTAGTTTTTGTTCGATTAACTGCCTAATTTACGAATGATATGTATTTACATTTAAAAGACTTGTCGTTTGTGTTCGTTTATACTTATTCAATTGTGTTAATTTATGTTTGTTCAATAGTGTTCATGTTCGTTTATGATTATTCAATGGTGTTAAAAAAATGTTCATTAATGTTTGTTCGTTTATTTTAGTTCGTTTGTGTTCATTTATGTTCATGAACAATTCGTTTAATTTATTAATGAACGAACACGAACGTATACATTTTCTTAATAAACGAACACGGACACAAAATTCACGTTCGTTAATGTGTTCATGTTCCTGTTCGTGTTCGTGTTCGGTTAAGTTTAAATGAATGAACACGAACATGCCTGTGTTCGTGTTTGTTCGGTTCGTTTACAGGCCTAATTACCAGCCCTGGTTCTTCGGTGCTTTGATACCAATTGTTAAACAATTGGCTAAAAGAACAAAATCAAAGAACACTTTAAGCAATCATCACCAATTGTTACATTGTGAAGCTCAAAAGAAAATAAAACGACTAGCACATTATAACTCAATTGTACCCGCTATTTATAAGAAAAAAAAAGCAACTCCTAAACATAAAATAAAATCATAAATGATATGCTTAAATCAAGCATTGCTTTTGCTTGATATATGCTTAGACCTTGACCTTTACTAATTTAATTAACTCTAACAGCCTTGACTTTGATTGCAAACTTATTGACAACATGATTATAGGAATGAGACTTGTCAATTTTGAGCCACAAACATGATTAAAGCCATCAGTGTTGTTCTCTTTTGTTAGCACATGCATACTAGATATGACTTCATTTTTCATTTGTTTTTCGTGTATCATAGGGAGGTTCCATCTATGCAGCTGCTGGTGATTCACATGCCTATTGTTGGGATGTGGTATGTATTGATGACATAATCAAAAAGAGACAATTATTTTTCCCTTTCTGGTTAAAAGGAGTTACATTTTATGCAATGTGTTTTCAGGAGAAATCTAAAATCAAAATGGCTTTTAAAGGGCATGCCGGTTATCTGCATTCTGTTGTTGCCCGAAATTCTTGTAATCAGGTATTATGCTGATTCTTTTCATTTATTTATTCCCTCTTAATCATGTTTTTACTTTTTAATCAACGTATTATGTTAGTTAATCTTGTTTTGTGCTGCTCTATTTTAAGATTATAACTGGTTCAGAGGACGGAACAGCCAGAATTTGGGGTAAGTTCTCTTTTTCTCTAAATTGGTCGAATGGTTTCAAATCCGTCAAAATGCTTTTTACAATGCATTAAATCTCTCAGAATGCCTTGTGTTGACACTCAGATTGTTTTAATTATAATAATTACACATGTTTGCAATCAAAATAAAGGAATTATTTATTCAATAAAAATTGACAAAAAGTGATTGGATCAACACAATCCAACCAAACCTGATCCCTTCAAAAGATTACTCATTTTGACCAATCAACCAACTCTGTGTTTGGTGGGTTTATTGCAGATTGCAGAAGTGGAAAGTGTACCAATGTTATAGAGCCAGGAAAAGATAGGAAACCTGAAGAGTTCTTTTCATATGTCAGCTGCATTGCTCTTGATGCCAATGAAAAGTGGTTGGTAAGGGTTTTTGCATCAAAGAAACTTTTTACATATTCCAATTTTATGTGAAAACATTTCTTCACATGTTTTAATTTTGGTTTTTACAAGTAATATCGAACTTTTTATAGGCTTGCGGCTCTGGGCGAAATTTATCTGTGTGGAATCTTTCTGCTTCTGAAAGAATTTCAGCGATCACCACACGCGCTTGCATCCAGGATATATGCTTTGATGATAATCAAGTAAATAGTTAGATTTATTTGATTAAATATTATTATTATTATTATTATTATTATTATAATTTTTTTTTTAATTTTCTTATGTTGTGTTCAATTATTTCCAGATATTAGCTGTGGGAGCAGAACCAGTTCTGAGTCGGTATGACACAAATGGTGTTATGATTTCTCAGATTCAATGCATACCACGGTCAACTTTTTCTGTTTCCTTGCATTCCTCGGGTGTATGTTCTCTGTTTCTAAACTTTTTCAAATCTATAAAGCAAATATTTATGCTTTGACTTTTCAGGTCAAACATACTTCCACTATTATAAATTAAGTACCCCCGTTCCAAAATATACTTCCACTAACAAATACACATAATTTAAGATAATATGTACATCTAATGTAGTTATAATTTAGGACAATGCAAATTTTACCTTTCATGACATATATATATCTTTTAGGCAACTTTAAATGAATTTTAAAATATCAATTGATTTGAAAAACTTGTAGATTTTAATGAAAGAATTATTAAAGCTTAAAATGGGAATATTAGTAATTAGTTCTAACTATCGAATTTTGGAGGACGGAGTGAGTAATAAGTAATAACCACCAAGAATATAAACATCAATGTTTTCATAACCGGACCGGACATCGAACCGGTCTTCTTACCGGTCAGAGGTCGGACCGAATTTAAGAACCGGATGATTTTATATACATTTTATAAATATATGTATATAAAAAATCAAAAAAATAATAAAAAAATAAAAAAAAAAACGGTTCAACCACCGGTCCGACCACCGGTTTTCCGGTCCGACCGCCGGTTCGACCGGCATGTTCACCTAAAAACGGCCCAATACCCCTAACCGGACCGGTCCGACCGGCCGGTCCGGTTTTCAAAACATTGTTAAACATACATCATTCAAATTAGAAAGGTTTGTCTTCATCTCTTCCTTTCCAGACCCCACTTAAAGTGAGATTTTAATGGGTATGCTGTTGTATTCAAATTAGAAAGACATGGGTTTGACCAAGATAATCAAAATTTACAATTTTCTTTTCGTCTGTTTTTGCAGATTATTCTTGTAGCTGGTTACGGTGGTGTAGTCGATGTTATCTCTCAATTTGGAAGCCATTTATGTTCATTTCGTTGTCAAGCCTATAAATGATTTTTTTAAATGCAAGTTTCAAAAGCAGTTGATCAACTGGTATGTGCATTATCTATAATTTGAAGCTCTAATGCTTGGTAGATTTTGATATAACAATGTACTGGTGTTTACTGTTTAGAATTTACGAATCTGACCTGGTTTTTTAGTTTATACTATTAACCAGTTGACCATCAACTATTTCTTCTTGTGATATTATTCAAAAAATTTAATGCTAATTAAGTAATTAGTAATCGTTTATTTAATGATATAATAAATATAAATAATTAAATTTATATTTTTAATATCATTGTTTTATAAGATGAAGTGGAAAGTAATAGTGAGAATGCATCAGAGGACGACACATGTTTTTTTTATTTAATAAGAAAGTGATCATTGTTTCTTTTATGTTTGTAGTTTTATATATAGTTTGTCGTGGATGCATACGTGCGTTGTGTATATCTGACAATCTTGTTTCATATTGGTCGACGGGCAAACTGATTATAAGAAAAACTAGTCGAAAATTAAAACGAACATGCATATGCCTACAAAATGATAAAAATATAGTTGGAAGAAATAAAATCTAAAAAAAAAACACACAATCAAGACATGTCATAAAAAAAAAACTATTATTTTTGCACTCAGTTGTGCCATTATATGCGATATCACTCTTGTTTTTCTTTCAGCAGTTCAAATCACTTTTTTTATTGGTTGTAAAAAAAAAAACGGTTGGTCGGTCATGTTGACCAATAGAATTTTGCACTATTCAAAATTGATTAGCTGGTACTCTGGTAGTATTTTGTGTAGTATAATACTATAATATAATAGATTTAAACATCTACTATATTTTAAGGTTATATGTAGTGGTAAAACCCCCATTACTTACGTATGCATTACATAAACACTAATCACTTCACGTCATCACCATGTGTATTATCATCACCCACCTCATCAAGCTCCTATTATCCCATTCTTTTTCTTCTTTCTTCTTTTTTCACGACATGACCACCCTCACGCATTGTCCTAGTCGCGCCCCGTTTATGCCCCTATATAGTAGGGAGAGGGCACTATGGGAGCCATGATCCATGCCTCTCACGCCCACTCACCTGCCCCACTCATTTTTTCATCTCTATCTTATAAATACTAATAATTGTATTTAATCTGGTGTAAATAATTTGATTATATCATCACTCATGTTCTTTTATATATTTAGTTTTAAACGGTGAAGATCTTAACATGTGAACAATCGGTTATTGTGTCATGCAACAGTCTGGTTACCCACCAGATAAACGCGACCAGATCTGTAAATCATCTCTTCTTCTCATGTTTGAACCCTGACCTTGTTGAAATATTTATGTTATTTTTCTATAAAAACCTTTAAAAATATATGATATTTTATTAAAATAATTATTTTAAAAATTAATTTATTTTAACGTATGTGTTGTAATACACAAGTTTCTAAGGTAGTGACATATGTATAAAAAGTAAATATAATACGTTGATTAAAATTTGTTGGGAGATACCTACGAACTTCACTACATCATGATTAAAGAAAAAAAATAAACAATCAAATGTACAACCATTAATGCAAAAGGTACCAATAAAACAATCCAATCCAATCAATGGATGTTTTTTCTCTGCCAAAAAAAGAATATACAGAAAAAAACAAAGAATTAGTGGCCTCTGCGTAGCATCCACGTCCATAGAAATCATTTTCTAGTGGCAAAATCGTCAACAAGATAAACACGAGGGGTATATTCGTCAACTAGAAAAAACAACCGAGGGGTGGAATGGTCAATTTATCAAGAAACAAAGGGTAAAATGGTCAAAATGTAGCACCAAAAGTAGGGCAAGATCTGCCTTTCAATACACATCTCAAAACACACGCTCGGCATTCCCTCAACTCCACGGCCACTCCGAGGAGTTTGAGAAAACCCTAAAAAGCCTCCCAAAAATCTCTCAGCTTTTGCTTCGAAAATTTTCAATCGATCTTCAATCTCCAAATCAGGTGCTGTAGATCATTAATTTAACTCTGATTTTATCTTTTTCTTTCAGTTTTGTTGCGATTGCTCGATCTGATTTCATGTTTAGTTAAGCAATTTGATATGTTTTCGATCTGATTTTTTTTTGTATGTGTAGATCGGTGTTCGTGATTTAGTTGTATGGATGATGTGTTGATATAGTCTTGTTCTTTTATGTTCTTCTTGCGATGATTTTAGATATTCAAATTCTACCGTAATATGAGTTTAAATCGATTATTATATCCACGGATGATCTAGATCAGTATGACAGTATGGACTTTAAGTCTATGATATATAACCTGAAGAATATATGTGATGTCGGTTGGTGATACTTGATGATTAAGTTGTGGAGTTGGGTTGCTAAGGAGATGCTTAGAGTGAAGATGTGTTGTCTTTAAATTCTTGGTGTGTTCTTGTGTTCATATAGCCATTAAAAAACATGTAGACTTGTAATTGTATAAATCTTGCAAATGAATCCTGATATTTTTTAGTTATATATAAAATTTTGAATTTGAATAAGATTTTATGCTTGACTTTTAGGGTCTTTGTTTGATAAGCTTTTATTATATCAGGGTGAATAACTGATTTTTTTATTCTAATTTTATTACTGTAGTTGTGGTGTGTACTTTTTGTATTAGCTTCTGCTATGAAGGTTTTCTAAAGTTTTTTGGAAAGATGAACTGAACGCAAATGATTGTACCTTTATGTCATACTTACATACATACAGTCATACACACATATTCATGCACACCCATATGCTTTTATGTGTTTAGTGTTCTATCAATATTATTTCTAAGTATGTTACTTTTCATGCAAGTCTACCTGTATAAGTGCTCCACTGATTTTATGTCCAATTTGGAAAATAATATGGTAGAATGAGTTTAAACTGAGATATATGGTTGATCACTAAAGATTTGAGATCCTGGAGAGCTTTCTATAAATCTTAAAACGTGTTATTGTTGATTGTTGGTTTTATCTTTTGCAGTCATGGCGGGTGCAGCACCAGAAGGTTCTCAGTTTGATACTCGTCAATTTGATTCGAAAATGAATGAATTGTAAGTTGACACGCGTGTGTATATTTGTGAGTACATATAATAGTATCTTAGATATTGGTAATTTTAATTTAAGTGGTTCTAAAATCGTGTTTTCCACATGCTGATGACATACTTTTATTGATGCCATAGGCTTTCTACTGACGGACAGGATTTTTTTACATCATATGATGAGGTTTATGATAGTTTTGATGCTATGGGTTTACAAGAAAACTTATTAAGAGGCATCTATGCATACGGTTAGTACATAAAGTTACATGTGTGTGTACACATATGTATGTGCATATTTTTATAATTGTTTTAAAGAATTGAGGAGACATGTGATAAAATCAAACATAGAGTGCAAAGAAATAAATAAACTGTTTTTTCAATATTATCTACTTTATTGGCATGGTATTACACATCTTATATGGCTCTCGCACAGATACTAACATATAATTGGTTTTGAAAAGAACACCTCTTTCTCTGTATATATTTATTTATTTATTGAAATTATTCTGTTAATTAAAAAAAATATTTGTTGGAATTTGTTTTTCAGGTTTTGAAAAGCCATCAGCGATTCAACAAAGGGGAATTGTTCCATTTACCAAGGGTCTTGATGTAATTCAACAAGCTCAATCAGGAACTGGAAAAACTGCGACCTTTTGCTCTGGTATTCTTCAACAACTTGACTACAACGTAGTCGAGTGTCAGGCATTGGTTCTGGCTCCAACCCGTGAGCTTGCACAGCAAATTGAGAAAGTGATGCGTGCCCTAGGTGATTACCTTGGTGTGAAGGTTCATGCTTGTGTGGGTGGGACCAGTGTTCGTGAGGACCAACGCATCCTTTCAGCTGGGGTTCATGTTGTTGTTGGAACACCCGGACGTGTTTTTGACATGCTTAGGAGGCAGGCGCTACGTGCTGATTACATCAAGATGTTTGTGTTGGATGAAGCTGATGAAATGCTTTCAAGAGGATTCAAAGATCAGGTTTTTTCTTTACTTATTATGCTTTTTTGATTGTTCCCCCTATATTTTTTATACAACACCATATAAAAATGCCCTTTTGGTCAATCTTATCTATTTAATAAATTCAATACTTAGATTTTGTAGCACACCCAAAATTTTATTCGATTATATCTTGTAAACATTGTTAGCATTGAAAATACTATTTTCCACAAACTTTACAACCAACCATCACATATTGATTACATAATATGGTATCACATAACCACTTTAAAAACATACATCCAAGCACATAATTTCTTAACACATTAATGCATAGCTTTTGTGTCATGACATAAAAGATTCATGGTACAATTATACTGGTTCGGGTCGATGGGTTTTAAGCAAAATCAACTTGGGTTTGAGACGTTTTTAGAAAACATTATTTGTTTACCCATACCAACCCATTTATTTTGATTTGGGTCAAGATTGGCTTGTCTACATTTTTTTTCCTTCATTTTTTTAACCTTTTTTTCCCTTTCAGATCTATGACATCTTCCAGCTCTTGCCATCAAAAGTCCAGGTCGGAGTATTCTCTGCAACCATGCCACCTGAAGCCCTAGAAATCACGAGAAAGTTCATGAACAAACCCGTAAGAATCCTTGTGAAACGTGACGAACTAACCCTAGAAGGTATCAAACAATTTTATGTGAATGTTGAAAAAGAAGAATGGAAACTTGAAACCCTCTGTGATCTTTACGAAACCCTAGCAATCACACAAAGTGTCATTTTCGTCAACACCAGACGAAAAGTTGACTGGTTAACTGACAAGATGCGCAGCCGGGACCACACGGTCTCTGCCACACATGGTGATATGGATCAAAACACCCGTGACATTATCATGCGTGAGTTCCGATCCGGTTCTTCACGTGTGTTGATCACCACTGATCTTTTGGCTCGTGGAATTGACGTCCAACAAGTGTCACTTGTGATTAATTATGATCTTCCAACACAACCGGAGAATTATCTTCACCGTATTGGACGGAGTGGACGGTTTGGGAGAAAGGGTGTGGCGATTAATTTTGTGACGTTGGACGATGAACGGATGCTTGCGGATATTCAGAAGTTTTATAATGTGGTGGTTGAGGAACTGCCATCCAACGTTGCTGATCTGATTTAGGAAGGTCAAAAGTTTCAAAAAGGCTGTTTTTTGAAATCTATCGGTTTTGGTTGTTGAAGTTTATTGTGTTTGTTAAATGACTTGGTGTTATAAGATGTTTGGAACTTATGTCTGTGTACTCTCAACTTTCTTTTGTCCCGGATTTGTTTATTATTTCATATTTTGTATAATTATCATAACGTGGGTAAGTTTTTGTTTCATTTTTTGCTCCGGTTTATCATTAAAACATCATCCAACTTTTGCAAAATATTTTTTATTATTATTATTATAGTAAATGTTTATATAAGTGTAACGGACAGTTGTGTTAATAGTGGCGAATATTACGATCCGAATATGATTTGAAAAAAACATGGTATGATGTTGCATGATGTGCATCTTTTGATAATTCGAAAATACAGAGAACATAGGATAGCAAAGGCCCACCTACAACTAGTCCCCAACTCCCCATCTTGAAAGTAGACCATGAATAATTACCATTCAACACTAATAATTGAAAGACAATATTCATGTTGTACACTCATGAATCTAGATTTTGTCACCACAAAAAAATAATTATAATTATAATAAAAGCAAATAGGTCTTGTTAGATGTTATGTCACTCGATTACCTTGGTGGCATCTGAATAATTCTTAGCAAAACATTGAACAAAAGACCAATTGACAAGATGATTGTCTCATAATTGTTTTGATGATAATATGGAGACTTAAGTCATGCAAAATTTTTTTGTTATGGGTTTTCTTTTAGACATATAGATCAGGTAATCATAATATTGTTCTTTAAGATGGAATGATGATTTGTTTGTTAGGGTAATTTAGAGTTTCCAAGTGTTGTTTTGTTGTTTAAAAAACAAAGCACGTTTGATGATAGGACTCTTTGGATCAATGCTAAAGTGACAAGGAAAACAAACAAACTTACTCAGTATATTTTCATTTTTCAGTAGGGTCTGAGATGGAAGGACGGACACAAACCTTACCGTTCTCCCAGTTGGTATATATAGGCTGCTTCGAAGGAGTCTCCGGCTCATAGTTATCGTTTGAAGTTAATCATCCAAACACTTTTAACGTTATTTTCACATAATAAGTAAAATAATGTTAAAATTAGTGCAATTTTACTTTGGCCCTTTGATGACCCACACATATATACATTACATGCGTGCACCGCAATTGGGCGTATAAAGTGACAAGGAAAAAGTTAGGGTAGCGAATGGGATTAGATACCCCAGTAGTCCTAGCCGTAAACGATGGATACTAGGCGTTGTGCGTATCGACCCGTGCAGTGCTGTAGCAAACGCGTTAAGTATCCCACCGGGTCGAAATATGACTTTCAAATTAAGTTCCGAATTAGTGGATGCTGCCAAAGGGAGTGGCAATGCCATACACAAAAGAGAAGAGACTCATAGAATGGCAGAGGCAAATAGAGCTTTTGCACATTTTCGCCGTCAAATCCCAGGGCTCAACTCTGGACAGACGGTGAAAACTACCAAGCTGGAGTAAGGTAAGGGCAGAGGGAGACATTTGCATTATAATCTAGGTTTGAGCAGTAAGAAGAACCAAGGCTAAGACAATGAACAATTGTGGTTTTTGTTGTATAGGTACCATTGTTTTCACAAGGTCAGACGATTAACAATTTTTTTGTCGAGGTAGAGCTCGAAACTCGGTTAATACAATTCACAAAATAGCAAGTATCCAATTGAGACTTGATCTGTGCCAAGCTAACCAACACCTTGTACACTCTAGGCATAATTTTTACTCGGTTGGGTTTTTGGGTGTCCATAGATGAGCAATTTTAATACCGGTTGATGAGTGTCTTCTAAGAGTCAAAGCCGAACACCAGACAACTACAAATCAGAGCCTATGCTTCGCACATTTCCAATCCCCAACTTGATGGATGGGCATTAAATCAAGCAAGTTAAACTTTGCAAAATTGTTGGTGTAATTACCACGCGGATAGAGCTCAAGGGTTAGCCCAAGTGATTCTTACAAGTCGGTATGAATGGTCTAATGGACTCCCCAAACCGCTCACATGGTTGCATCAATTGCACAGATGGTCAATCTGGTAACCGTTTTGATGATGTTGTTGGCCTCCTAAAATTGTATGGAGATAACACTAAAGATGATGCTCAAAACTTTACATGATGCAACTAACAAATGAGACCATATTATAGCATGAAAGAAAATTGATTCCTAAGGTATATAAAGATTATTCAAAGAATATGAGATTTGATATTAAGACAACATGGCTAGCAACCACATGTCGAGGAACTGAAAATTCTTCTCCGTCATTGAGACACGATAGCTAGGAGGTAGATTTCGGTGATAACTCGTGTGTCGAAATTTGTGGAAAATGAAAGGTAATGCTTGAAAGGAAAAGTAGTTGACAACAAATACACAACAAAAAAAACAAAGATAATGTTATCAAAAGCAATGTTTCCAGAACCGACCGGATATTGAACCGGACGTCTTGTTGGTTACAGGTCGGAACAGTGAGGTGAATGTGAATCTATATGCAAGGTGGCAACTTTCAGGTCTGATTGAGGGAGAGAATTCACATCTCAAGAATTCAACAAGTGGCATGAACAAAAGGCCATCAATATAAATCTTGCCCCTATATTTGCCTCAGCAAAATAAGCAAGTTAAAAATAACCCCTTTGCTTATTTGAGTTCTTTTGTCTTGGGAAAAAAATTTATTTGCAGTAGCTCTAAGGGTAGTCTTCTGTCAAGTTCTTTTACTTTGCTTATTTTTTGTAGACAAGATATACATAAAAGAAAATTTATGATTAAATTTTAATAAATTATTAGAATAAAAAAGGGGAATTTACATATTTTTCCTTTATAAGTTTATTTATTACATATTTACCCAGCTAAAAAGTCAATCACATATTTCTTCTTCCTAAAACATATTCTTCCTTTAAAATAAACAAGTTAATTACATATTTACCCTTTCTAAAACATATTCTTCCTCTAAACATATTATTTTTAGGATTAGACAATTATGTAATAAAGACACTTAGTAATGATATATATGTAAATATCTCAGTAAATAATACGTTTTAAATATTTAGTTATTTATAAATATCAAGATATACAATTATAGGAGAAACTATAATGTAAACTCACTTGTAACCAAATTATAACAAGATTTTCAATAAATATTTAAACATGTTACCACGTTCGTTTAATAAAGCATAACCGACACGTTTTTGGACCTTCGTGGCAGAAAACGTAATTACTTCATATACGTCCTAGTGGAAGTCAAATTCGACCCTCAACGTGTTTAACTTATCTTATCTTAATATCTAAGGAATTTTAATGTCACGAACAACTTAATTATTAAGTGTAAATTTTAACTTTTTTTATTAAACTAATCATTAGTCTTTTAAAACTTACATAACGCACACAACACGTAACAAATGCTTTCAGGTTGACGTAAACCAATGTTGAATGATTGAATTTATTATTCTCTTTGAACAAATCTATCTTAATTATCGTATAATATATATATTTTGAACTAGTTGGAACAAAAATATTTAAAATGACATTTCAACTCTTACATTATATTTGATGATATGTGGTATACATAGGGCTGTAAACGAACCGAACGTTCAGCGAACCGTTCGGCGGGAAGTTCGTTTATGTTCGTTTGTTTAATAAACGAACGAACAAGAACACAAAATTCCGTTCGTTTAGTTAAAGGAACGAACATGAACAGAGGTCGTGTTCGTTCATGTGTGTTCGTGAACATTCGGTAACATGTTCGTTTACGTTCGGTTAAGTTCATTTATTATATTTATTCATTAAATATGTTGTTTATTTTTAATTTTTAGTTTAATACCATAATACTTAAGTTATTTTTAGTTTAATTCTATAATATCTTAATTTATATATTTATAAATGATTATCTCCATTGCTTGAGATTAAAAATGTTGATTTTATTGTTTAAATAATATGCGTTCGTTAGCGTTCGTGAACAAGCTAAATTCCTTAAAGAACACGAACACGAACAAGAATTTTAGTTCGGTAAGTGTTCGTGAACCGTTCGTGAACAAGTTAAAAGTTAAACGAACGAACACAAACAAGAGCTCGTTCGTGTTCGTTCGGTTCGTTTACAGCCCTAGGTATACATTTGCTTTAGTTAAGATGAAACCTTACGATTAGTATTCTATGGTAATTCTTTGACTTTTTTTTATGAGATGTAAATGTGTCGGTCTTTAAGGGGCAAAAGTAAAGTTAGCACTAATTTTAACGTTATTTTATTTTATTTTTGTTAAAATAATGTTAAAACCATTGGGTTGGTCGGTTAATCAGGCATCATGAGCCGGGGGTCTCATTGAGTTATTGGAAGCAACCTCTCTATTACTACGTGGTAAAGTAAAAGCTGTCTACATCTTACCCTCCTCAAACCCTACCTTAACTATGTTAATAGTGGGATATGATGATGATGATGATGATGATGATGATTAGATTAAATTAGAAACTCGTATGAAGCAAATAATTGGTCTGGGTTGAACCATAAGGTTTTCCTAGTTGTGGGTTTTCTTCTGAACGGATGGGTCAGGTCATCAAAAATTGTTTTTCGACGAGAAGGGTGATCTCTTTCTCAGGGTGATCCCGAGCGACCGGACGTTTGCTGTTAAAAAAAAAGTTAAACCTTCTAAGTTCTAACCTTACTTAAGCAAATATAACTTAGACATGAATTCAAACCCATAGCTCCCATAGAAAGATTAACCACTAAGTTAACAGAAACTTTAAAAACAGTTAGTTATCAAATTGATATAGTCTTGTGTAGATATGAACTTAAAACTTTTATAATTTTATCTCAAAGTTCAAAATTTTATCAAGTGATCAATCCATCGTACTGGTTCTGTTCAGATCAAAAACCAGACCAACAGAGGATAACACAGGATCCCGAATCTGATCACGATCGATTTTCACCGTTTATTTACTTGGATTCATACGCAGATCGATACACATACCGACATACGATTTCCAAATAATCATATAAACCGCCTAATCTCTCCCAAAATTCTTATTCATCTCTGCATGATCTTAACTCCATCAAATTTTCCTCTCACAGCACACGATTGAATTCGATTTTTTGTAAATTGATCTTGTTGTGATTATACCTGAAATTTATTCATCTGTTTTCACTTGCAATAATTTGTTATCAATGGCGTTATTAGATACGCCAGATATTGGAGATAAGATAGCAACGACAGCTATACGCGGTGAGATTAGACGACGGAAGAGTGTCAATCCTGAAACTGGAATCGGTATTGGAGACGTTTTGTGTGCTTCTTCGTCGTCTTCGAGAACGAACTCGTCGGAGGATGGTGAGAGTTCGAATGAGATCCGAGCTGGTGAGGAAACAAGGGGAAACGAAGAGAAGAAAGGTGAAACGAGTGTGTTGAGCTATGCGTATCGGGCGTCTTCTCCGGCTCATCGCAGGATTAAAGAGTCTCCTCTTAGTTCTGACGCTATCTTCAAACAGGTTTTGCTTTATTTAATGTCACGTGTTTAGTTGTTTTTTCTTTAGTTGCATACAGTGATTCTACAACTCAGTTTCTGGTAGTTATTTTTGCTGTTCAATCGCCAAATATAGATACTGTTAAGAATACGATAAATCTATGGTGATATACAGCTGATTTTTGATTGTAAGTTGTACTCTTGATTGTCTATGTTTGAAAGGTGTAATTGATAAGATGAAGTGCCATCAAGATTTTACGCTATAATAGAACTGAAAAGAATGAGAGAGTGCTAGGCTAGTCATGGTAGATCACATCGTCATAGCTCACAGGTTAGGTGGAAGAGTAACTCTTTCAGTAAGTCAGTAATATCTAAGGAATATATGCTTACCAAAAAGGCTTTGTCCTAATGGTACTCCATGACTTTTCAAATGAGAGGACATGGGTTCAAATCCCTCCCATAGCATATTGGGGCTAGGGGGTCAGGGGTTTTCTCAAAGGGTTTCCTCTTGGGATGGGGTGGCATGTAGCTGGGTTCAGGTGTTGCCATATGATCCGAGTCTTGCTTAGTGATATCCTGAGTTCGCTGTTGATGTTCAAAATATATATATATGTTTGGGAAATGTGTGGTTCAGTAGCAAGATTGTAGAATATTGTCAAGCAATGGCTAGGTTCCATGAGTACACTTTGCAGTAATGACAGTGTTCTGCTAGCAGAATTTGAACAATTCAATAGGAGAATTATACGACTAGTTTTGTAGGATAATAACTAAACTTGATTTGGTTAGATGAAACAAACTTGTGAGGCTCACACTTGATGAAAGACAGTTTGGACTGAAGTCTGAGTCAATGTGATCGTATTGCTGTATTGGCAATTGCCTACTTGAATATTAATGAGGACGATAACTTGAAGTTGAAATATGACTTAGCATACGCCTATATTGCTCTTTTAAAGCAAAACACACATTTATCCAGGTTTTAGTTGATGCAATATTTTCAGATGACTAAAATAATTTATATTAAATAAAACTACTTATAGCGTAGTTGGAAGAAGCTTATTTGATGGAACTTTGTGATCCCATTCATTTTATAGGCAGATAAAGTCATTTTTTTCTTTGTTTTTAGCATTTAGTTTATGGAACACTTGAGATGAGGGGTTGGTTGCAGTTTAACAAGCCCTTGAGAATGTGAGCAACTTCTCCAGACGCTAAGTGTAAATCTGTTATCTTGATCTTGAATTGTGATATGATTATTAAGGAATCTTATTTGCTTGCCTGCTTGGGCATGAAATGTTGCTATTTCCCTCCTTTTATGCTACTTACTTTTGTTGGAAATTTATAATAAGCGGGGTTAATGTTGTTCAACAGTCCCTTGAGAAAGTACCAACTTCACCGGAATCATCATGGGCAATATGCGCTTTTTTTTTTCTTTTTTTTTATAACTCATGTCATGTGTTATTCTTTTTCAACAATTCATATGCATTGCGATGTAAAATTGTCTGAGAGTATCTCCTGGTCTATCATTTACCTTGGGAAGTAGCCTTGTAAATTTTTCATGAGTAGTCAATCATTGTTCTATGTGAATATGCACTCAATAGAAGTTGCACAGTAAAGCAACACAATATCTTCTTGTACAAGTTCAAAAGTTGTTCACTTGGTTGGATCATGGATGGATTATTTCTCATATAATTGATTCTTTCCTCTTTTTCATTCTGATTTCATTATTGTATTCTTAATTTCTATTATTTAAGACATGTAAGTGTAATGGTTAATTAGATACCGCTGGCAGAGTCATGCAGGTCTCTTTAATCTTTGCATAGTGGTGCTTGTTGCTGTAAATGGCAGGCTCATCATTGAGAATCTGATGAAGGTAAGCCCTATGCTGTTTTAACGATTGAATTTTTGAATCAGCTTATACTGTTATATGAGTAACTAATATTACTGTTAACATTTGCCGATGTACATTTGCAGTATGGATTGTTGATCAATTCTAATTTTTGGTTCAGTTCAAGATCGTTAAGAGACTGGCCACTTCTGATGTGTTGGTACTTTTCATTTTTTGTCTTTCTAGTTAATTTAATGCCGTATAAAAATTAATTACTCCGTCTTAGTAATCAGAAATGATTGACATGGAGATGCTGATTTCTAATTTTTTTCATGCAGCCTCTCTCTTCTAGTCTTCCCTATTATTGCTTACATCATTGAGAAATTGGCATGGAAAAAACGTATATTGAATCCTGTAAGTGCATTGATATATGGGAATTATACAACATTGACAGAAAATTTTATAATCTGATCTACTCATGCAGGTTGTTGTCACTATCCATGTTATACTAACCACAGCTGCAATTTTATATCCAGTTTACATGATTCTGAGGTCAGTTTGTTTAACCCTCAATTGCTTATGTGCTTATTGCCAAGCTTTCAGTTTACCTAGTTTTCATTTTTGTTATTGAATAGTCATTTGAATAGATTGAATAAAGACTTGTCTATAGTTGCCTATCTTTTTAAGTTGAAAAAATATTCTGCATTTCTGCAATATAATAATTTTTGACATCTGATAAATCTACCATGATACTGCTGTAAATATTCTATTGGCAGTACTTTCAGATTTTATACTTTCCTCTTGGACAAGAATAAGCTTGATGTCCTTTATTTATAAACCTAACCTTTAAAACTCTATTGGGACATTTTTTTGGTTCCAGGTAACTCCACTATAGAGTCTAAATTATGTGCCTGTCTTTTTAAAACCAATGCTGTAAATGTGAGTGGGCTGGGTTCTCTGCAGAGTGAACTCTATTAAATTTTGTATGGTTGCATTGGCCAGCTAACATCATTTTTGTCATTATTTTTATAAATGATTAATAGTATATAAAATTCTTTTCAAAAAATAGAACAATTTATGTTATATGTCACTGGTTATTTTTAACCCATTTTTTCTTTTTCCCAAGTTTTACAATATGACCTGTTAGCATCAAAACAAAAACCAAATCAATCTTTTCTCAGATTTTTTGAGTTGAAATCACCACCCCTGCTATGTTGTTTTCTTAATATAATGATTTGTTGGCATAAAGAGAATAATTGCTGGATGTGGAAGCCAGGGCCCACAATTGAGGTTGAGCGTTGAGACCATTAAGAGAATCATTCTCATGTGGTTCTATAAGTTTCTGCAGTCCATTAAGAGAATCATTTCTGGTTATGAAAGCCCATCATTGAAGTTGAGACATTATTTATGCAAGACTTGAACCATTCTCATGTGGTTGATTAAAATTGTGCAGGTTTGATTCAGCTGTTCTGTCAGGTGTTTCTCTGATGCTATGTGCTTGCATTAATTGGTTAAAGCTGACGTCTTTTGTGCATACAAATTATGACATGCGGTCCCTAGTGAATTCAACTAATAAGGTAATTTTTTTAGTATTAGAAGCGTTGAAAATAAACTCATTTAGGCACATTTGGAGATGATGTTAAGCTTGTTTTGCCTATTAACATAAAATTATGTCATGTGTGATATTTTTTAATGTACTTGCATAATATATTTTCTAGGGAGATATGGATTCAAGATCTTCAAATATTGAGTTATTTTATGATGTTGATTTCAAAAGCTTGATTTATTTCATGGTTGCTCCGACTTTGTGTTACCAGGTATAGAACACTCAAGCCTTCACTACTCTACAATCTGATTAAACTTGTTGAGTTCTTGTCCTGATATATATACATAAACTGTTGAACCGATCAAACCTCCCAAACTGAAGCAATTGGGGGATTTGGTCTTGATTATTATTTTTTTCATCTTTGGAATATGCAGTCATGTGTGTCTATAATATACATGAACCATCTTTATCATTTAGAAAAATGATACAATTAATGATTTTGAAAAGGAAAAAAAGGGCCACAGTGCCATTTAGGCGGTCCAACTGATCAAACCAATCCAACCGGCGTGGCTTGCCGTTTTTCAATACCGTAGCGAGCATTTTCGCCTAAAGTTTTCCCTGAATCAGGAACTCTTCAACCAAATCTAAAATTCAGCTTGTTAGTTCCCCTACATTGGGAATTTATGTATAGTTGTCATTATTATTTTTATCATTATTGTTGTTATGTTGAAGCATTTTTAATTGTAGATAAGCTATCCTCGCACTGCATTTATTCGAAAGGGTTGGGTGTTACGGCAACTGATCAAGCTAATAGTATTTACAGGGTTGATGGGATTTATCATTGAACAAGTAAGTCTGTCCCTTTTAAGTATTTTACATTTTTTTTAAATTGTCTTTTTGTGCTTCCCTGTTATCAGATCAAACTAACACGATATTTCTTATCTGCAGTACATCAATCCAATTGTAAAAAACTCTCGGCATCCATTGAAAGGCGACATTTTATATGCAATTGAGCGTGTTTTAAAGCTTTCAGTTCCAAATTTATATGTTTGGCTCTGTATGTTTTACTGTTTTTTTCACCTTTGGTAAGTATTTGCTAGTTTAATCATTCTTTCCATAGCTTTTGTTGATCATCATCTATCACATTTACATGCATTACTGTAAGGCAGGTTAAATATACTTGCTGAGCTTCTTCGTTTTGGGGATCGCGAGTTTTACAAAGATTGGTGGAACGCACGAACTATTGAAGAGGTAGTGATCTGTTGACTCATTATTGTTCTAATATTGTTTTCCTTTGCATTTCTATAATCACTTGCTGATTTAGCTACCCTTGCATACTTTCTCTGCGGGTGCCGTTCTAGTATTGGAGACTCTGGAATATGGTAAGCCCAGTGTCGAAAGTATTTTCCTTTCTTTCATAATTCATACTAGATATGTTTTTCTTTTTTCCATCTTACTCTTACATAATCGGGATATATGTGAGTGTAGGGTTAATTACATCACATTGTAAGTTTCATCTTATAGTCATTATGTTGAAAAAAAAAGTTTTTCCCCTTGCATGTAACACGCTTGCTGTCTTTGACAGCTTTCTATAGGCGGTACGGTAAAATGGTGGTGATAGGACGCCAGTTTTTTTACTTTCTTTAATGATGTTGAGGCGTGTCAAGCCACCATTTTGCATGCCTGTTGATGGTAAAAATTGACAGAACGATATGGTCAACAGGAAATTATATATTTTTTTACTTTGACGAAAAAGGGAAATAAGTCGTGCATTGGTGTAGTAAAATGCATCACCGACTACCTGAGTGTACTTGTTTCATTTATTGCAGCCTGTTCATAAATGGATTGTACGGCATCTCTACTTCCCATGCTTGCGTAATGGGATCCCTAAGGTAATGAATTATTAAAAATATAGTTTGCACCAATTGAAGTTTGTTTTTGTGAGTGATTGATTTTTGGCCCTTGGATTTAGGGTGCTGCCATCTTGGTTTCATTTTTCATGTCTGCTGTGTTCCATGAGGTATCCTTTCTTCACTTTTTTTATCTAGTTAGATCATGTGTAGTACTCAGCGAGGGTCACTTAGGTTAGTGAGTAAGCAAAAAAGAGGTGTAATAGACTGAGGATAAGGTCAGAGGGTGATGTGACATGATATAATTGGATAACAAAACAAAATTTTTAAAAAATAAAAAGCATTTTCACCATCACCGTGTGTCTCACTCACACCTGAACCCATCATGCCCACCGTCAGTTTCTGGGCGTGACCACATCACTACATGCCACATAAGCCCCTCATGACCCTTTCACGGAGTACTATGGAGGCCCTCAAAGTTTATGCTAGATATTTGATTTAAATTTTTATTTTGTTAAGCTATGCATTGCTGTTCCCTGCCACATTTTCAAATTTTGGGCCTTTATTGGGATCATGTTTCAGGTAAAATTCTTCCTTTACTCCTTTATGAGGTAGGGTGAAGCAGATGGGTCTATGGTTTGGGTAACGGGTTTAAACATACAGATCAAAACAGCTGGGTGTTGGGGTGAGCGTGGGTTGACCCAAAAACATTTCTTTTTTCATTTTTATTTTTGAGATAATGCATTTGAAGGTCACCAAAGTATTCAAATTTTATAATGCTAAATTTTTTGATCTATTTTAGAGCCATCCAAGTTTGGGAAACACCCTTACACTAAAGTATGTCAGATGATAAAGAAAACGTCCATATAAATTTAGAAAATACAATAACATTAAAATCATGTTGATGTGGTGTCAACTTTTAAGGTAAAATAAAATCTAATGACATTATAATATACATCAACTAATTTGGAAGTTTCAGTGGCATCTGCCAACCAGCCACTTTTACCCCCTAACTTTGAAAACTCTTAACTTTGTACAATATAACTTCAACCTTCTCAAGTTTATAAAGTTAAAAGCTTATTTATCCTCAGTAGTATTTAGAATTTAATTTTTTCCTCAATAAGCTTCGTTTGTTAATTAAAAAAGATCGTTAATTATATCGACATATGGTAATGTGTTGGTACCATGAAAAATGAGACCGACACCAATAGATGAACATCACTGTTCCATAACAGTTTTTATCTATGTTTCAATCTCCTGAATCGAGTTGTAACTTCGTTTGTATCTTTTTTTTTACTTAACCATGTTAGTGTCATGACGCTATCTACACAATGCATTGTTTTATGTCGCTTTTGACTTTTCTTATTTACTTTTAAAATTTTCTAACATAACATGCGTGGCATAATTCTATAGCTGATATGTAGCGTCTTCATAGCTTTCTTATAATTGTATAGCCATGTTGCAATGCACGGGTCTTAATCGTACTGCCTCGCTATAGCTTGTGGGTAACTTTGCTCGTTCCCATCATTCAACATGCTCTTAAATTGGAATGAGCAAAGTTACAAGAGCTACAGTAGAGTAGTGCTATTAAAACTTGCACTTTGCGTCGTGGTGATACGATTAAAAAAATATGAAGTTGTGATAGGTCAGTTATAAAGATTGAAACATAGAGAGAAAACATGATTATGCCTCGCGTGTTGCAGCATAAGAATTTTAAAATGTAATTTAATAGGAAAAAAGAGAATCAAAAACAACATCACATGATATGACATGTTTATGAATTTCATTATGCAAGTAATTGTGTCAGTGACATTAAGTAGTTAAGTATAACCGTATAAAAAAAGGAATGTATAAAGTTACAACGAGTTGGTTATTGAGATTAAAACATCATGGAGATTGAAACATATATATAAATACTATTATACCACTATGTTATGGAATAAGAATTTTAAAAAGTAATTTGATTAAAAGAAAAGCCAAATGTAACATCACGATGCGGCGTGCTTACGAACTTTGCTTGAGGAGTCACGACAGTGACATTAACACGCTTAAGACAAAAAAGAAATATATGAAGTTACAGCAAGTCTAGAGATCAAAACATAGATAAAAAAACAGTTATATGCTTATATAACGGAACCAATGTTCTCTAGTTGGTGTTGGATTTATTCTTAAGAGTGTCAACATGTTACTCTTGGTCAATATAACAACAAGCATACCCAGTAAAAATCTCACTTAGAATAGGGTTTGGGGGGAAGGATAGAGAGGTTGCTCCAAAGTAGTCCCCGGCTCAAACTTATAATTTATTTTTAAATTAATGAACAAAGTTATGGAGTAAAAATTAAATTATTATATATAAACTTTAAATTTTAATAACTTGAGGAGGTTAAGTGATATTTTAGAAAGTTGATGGGCAAGTTTGAAAAGTTTTTAAAGTTAAGAGGGTTAAATATATAGTGTTGCAATATAATTGGCAAGTAAAAATAGAAGCAAAATAAAACATACTCAGTCTAGTAATAATATTTAGTAGGTCATAATAATAAAAATAATCAAATACTTGGATGCCTCCACATACAATTTATACATATCCCTTTATTTATTTTAAAATAGTTCATGTATCAACTATGATGTAAAAAATTATATAATTGAAACGACCATTTGAATTTTTTAATTCACAAGCTTAGGGAGTATGCATTAAAAATACAAACTCGGTGACCTGATTACTAATTCCTTAATTGTTCACCAAGTTATTAAGTTATCCCGTTAGAGATTACTCGACTCAAGTTAACATATTCACAAGTGGGTTGATATTTAACTGCAATTGCATTCATTTCAGGTGCCGTTGGTCTTACTCACGAATTACTTGCAGAACAAGTTCCAAAACTCAATGGTATCTCCTTGTTTCTAGAACCCCTCTTATTTAATCTTCCTTGAAGCATTTATCTCGACTTATAATAAAATAAGTAATAAAAAGGGGTTGCGGCAACTAATTGCCCGCTTACTTGCCAGTTTATAGTAGTTCGTTTGAAGTTACTATATATATTTAGACCTTTCATTTTTTCGAATTCAGGTGGGAAATATAATCTTCTGGTGCTTCTTTAGCATCCTTGGTCAACCGATGTGTGTATTACTCTACTATCATGATGTCATGAATCAAAAGGTGAATAGCAATAAACTCTGAAAGAATAATGAACGCCTTCCAACACAATCTGGATTTTGAGGGCAATTTTGTAGGCTGTTTGATTTGAAATCAATCTTGATCATATAAAAGTGTGTTTTGTAATCTCATGATGGTAAATGCTAACTAATTATGTGGTAACAATCAGCTATCATCAGGTGTTGGTCTAAAAGTGTTAATAGTAATACCTGAGATGCATAACATTTAGGTTTTACATGTATAAAAATTTATCATCATATTGATGAAAAATAATTAACTCTTGATGGTGATTTGTTTCTTGAATTTAAATGAAAAGATCATTTATTCGTGAAATGTTCTGAAGCAGAAAACTAAAAAAATGATTTAGCTTAAAAAAAATTGTAAGAATCAGATAGTGTTTAACATTTAAAAGCATAATGTTATTAGTTTTAATTTTTTTTTATTTAAATGTATCCATACACACACTAGGTTAAAACCTGTATATTATAAAAAAAAAAAAAAAGTTAAACTTGCAAAAAAAATAAAAATATTGCCTTACAAAACTATACCATCTACAGATATGATGTAAAATTTTTCTTTGAAAGGATCTATAACCTGGTTATTAATAGAATAATAAGCCTGAGCCACTTTGGTGAAGTAATTAGTTCATTCAGAGAATTATAATTTTACCTCATTGCTCTTGGTGAACTTAATACCAAAAATAAGTTTAGACGATTTGAGCACTGTTTAGAGGTGTACAAAAAAAAGGGACCCGGAACCGGTCATACCCGAATCGGTGGGTACGAACGGGTACGGTTTTTCAGACAAGTTATAACCGGAACCGAAACCGGAAAACCGGAACTGGTTCCACCTGAACCCAGCCAAAACCCGAACCGGAACCGGTCAAAAACCGGTTGGAACCGGTTAAAACCCGGAACCGGAACCGGTTAAAACCCGGAACCGGAACCGGGTATTGACTTTGTTGACTGGAACTGGAACCGATTGGAACCGGAACCGGTTCCAAAAAAAACCCGATTTGTACACCTCTAGCACTGTTCATGCAAGAGCCTTGGTCCCTTGCATTAAATCAGGAGGGACTTGATTAAAGCAATTCTATAGGCTCAATTTCTTAGAACCTTTATCTTAAAGTTTATTTCGTACATGTTTCATACAATTGAGTTTGGTTGTAGTTTTCTTGGGTTAAAAACTAAATAAAGGAAGAGAAATAAAAAAAAAAAAAGGGTAAATTAATTGTTCTCCCTCTTCTCATAATCATGTAGAAACAGTTGTTTAAATCGAAAATTAAGTTTTAGAAAAAGGATATAATAAGTTGACATCCTTGAATACAAAATCAATTGAATTCTCTAAAAGATCAAAGTATTTTCGATTTCACTAGTGGTCCACGCAATCTTGATCAACTTCGAGTTAACTGATTCTTGTTCACGCCACCCTAGTCTCGTGTTTGGATCAAAGGTAGAATAAATATTTTTTTTTCAAAAGGGTCCAAATTTAAAACTCGTTTTAGGCACTTATTAAAATGTTTCCATATAAAACTTGTGCATGCTAAAATAGCAAGGACCCATTCTAACAAAGTATAAAAGCAAACAGTTTAAAAAGAGATGTCATCACAATAGTACAAGAAGCCAACATACAAAATATGTCCAATTATTTACAATTGTTTGTTTGTTATTCACAAACAAAAATTCATCTTTAAATACATGTTTTACTGATAAGATTGCCATACACAAACTGGTCCAGGTATTAGTAGAAAAAATACCATCATAAAAATGCTATAGATCAGAATATATAGTTTAATAAATTTTATGTGATGGTTACGCCGGGCAATCTTTGCCATGGTTTTAAAGATGGGTTGAGATGGGTAGTTTTATAATATTTCTAGATTGATATGTGTGCCTACTTTTGATGAAACGGGCCGCCTAATAGTAGTGTTTATCATTTTTTTTTATTTCTGATGAAATGGGTCAGATTGAGTTAATACTAAAAGCTCTTCTTATAAAATGGGTAAGACTGAACATCATGTTCTATTTGCATGATGAAAATGGAGTTTCCTTTCCATCCAAAAGAATGGAAAAGAAGCTACGTGAAATATTAAACTAAGATGATAACAACCACATATTGAACACTTACAAAGTCACAACCAACACCTTCCGATTGCTGCTAATCATCAGACCACCAAAGGAGCATCCGACCACCAAAGGAGCATCCGGCCACCGCTACTACCACCATCATCGTGCTTGTCTCCCTTCATCCACTATACCATAGTGGTCAACACCTTCATCTACCTTCAAATCCTTCATTACAAGTTTTAGTCGATCGTCGCATTAGCCATTTAATTTTTTAGAATAAAGAGCTTGCGGTAATGAAGTCTTTAATGTATATATGTGTATTGAAATGAAAACACTGCAAACTATTTCAAAGTTTTACAGCAAATGCGGTAAAATCAATTTATTGGTAACCAAATGAATATTTTTTACATGACCTATCCTGACCCGTCATCCTACCCATCACAACTTGCCTGTTTTGCCAGGTATAGTCCGAACCTGTTCTGACCAGGACCAAATTGACCATTTTTTAGATGACTCGTTATGACCCGAAACCATTTTTGTCAAAACTCGTTCTAACTAGGACCAAAATAATCATTTTTTAAAATAATCCATCCTGACCTGAACCCGTTCTATCTCGCTACCCGACCCAACCTGCCCCAGGCCTAATGATGGTACATGTTCCAATGAAGTGTAATAATCAGCAATTGTTGAATATATGTTGCCAAAATTGCTCTGCAGTCTAAAGACTGAAGCATCATATTTAAGTCGAAGCACGAGCTGCAGTCAGTGATGTTGTTAGTGCACCTAAAACCTTACATTGATGCGCTGTTACTTGTTCTAACTATAATTCAAACTGATCAAGAATGTAACTTGCTTTTGCAAAAAATACACACACACACGTGTAATGTTTTAGTATAAATAAACAAAAAAAAAAGGCATATCCGGTTTTTAACTTAGCTCTCGCTTTGACAGGGTCTAGGAAGGAGCTAGATCGCTTTACGGTCTGATGTACACAACCTTAACCTTTGTTTGTATAAATAAACAAATTTCTAAAATATCATACAACCAGGGCCGGCCCTGAGAATCTAAAAAAAAAAATTCCGGGGCCTGGGGCGAGAAAAAAATGGGCCCCTCTTGAAAAACTAAATTAGTAATTTACATATATAATATGAGTATATTTGTTAAAAAATTAATAAATCCAAAGTATTGTAACATAATAAAATATTTTAAATACCTAAGTAAACCGTGAGGCTCTTCGAGTATTTTTTTGAAGCAAAAGTCTCGATCATCTCTTCAGTATCCATATTGTCTAAGATAACATTCTCAATAAAATCATTGCTAATCCGTTAAGTCGGTCTTGTGACATTGACGATCGCAAATAAGACTTCAACAACTTCAACTTACAAAAGCTTCTTTCAGCCGATGCCACAGTTACCGGAATAGTTAACAAAGCTCTATATGCAATTAATGCATTAGCCATTCTCTATCACAATTCTCCTTATTTGGTAAAATTCTAGTATACATGATTGTTGAAAATGTCTTCCAACATTATCTACGGGACAGTTTTCAATAGATAAATCTCGCTTTGGACCTTCATAACCAAAACACTAATCAAGTTAGGATTAAGTCCATCCCAATTTCTTGGATCAAAAATATAAATATTAATCATTTTTATTCTATCAAAATTTATTATGGGTTTTTTTTGGGTGATCCATTACCAATTTAATCATTTTTATTCTACCAAAATTTATTGGGCCCTATGTTAACAATTTTTTTTTTTATAATATATAAAAAAAATTAAAATTTTTGGGCCCCTAAAAATGTAGGGCCCGGGGCGGTCGCCCACCTCGCCCCCCGGGACGGCTATTCATAGAACGTATCATGCTCGTGGAAGCTAGTTTGGCCTCCAATGTGCATTAATACATATAATTATACAAACAACACACAATGTGTGGGGTTCGAGAAATGGTATTTTTCATACACAGTTACACACTAGTGGAATGCTTGCACGATCGGGAGGAAACAAAACATTTAGGTAGATGATTTTGACTTGTAAAAAAACTCAACTTAACAGGTGATTCATCAAACTAACTTTTTAAATTTAATTTTAATATTTAACAAAAAAAATCTATTAAGCCAAATATCCTAATTTAAAAAGCCAAACGTGTCAAACAACAAAATGGAAACAACATAATATGAGAGAAAAGAAGTGATCAAATTCTTGATAATATAAATGAAATCCTCCACACCAAAGAGACATTGCCTCAATGGTACCCCAAGATTCTTCCAAATGGGAGGTCTTGGGTTCAAATCTCTCCCGCAGCGAAAAATGGGTCTGTGGGGGGTCAGGGAGTTTTCCCAGTGGGGTTTCCTCCTGTGGTGGCTCATGGGAGGTCCAGGTAACTAGACCTAGGTGACATGGCCTGGAAACAGTGGGTTCACACGATTGAGACCTTCGCCGTTCAAAAAAAAAATTAATAAACATTATAACAGTAAAAGCATGGCTCAACACGAACCGTGTCGACATCTTAAAAGACAATAGCCTAAAGATATCAGATTTTAAAGATAACATTTTCTCAAAACCTTTGTATCATTACACCCTTTTTATTAGTATTATGTTAAGTCTTTTGTGCATATTTTAATTATAATACTTGTTATGGTCTCCAGTATCTATCAATCTAAAGACGCAACACAATGTTAACTATAATTATAACACATCATAAAGAAGTCAAATGATGGGAGCATTAACAGAAAACAATTGGGGCAGTAATCCAATAATCCAAAAGTAGAGGTGTTCAAAAAAATCAGTATTCGAATCCGAGTCCTAAATATCCGAAATTTCAAATCCGAAAATTTTGGATATTCGGAAGTTCCGATATCCGAAAATTTATTTTTACAAAAATTTTTTAACCTTTTTTCTGAGTTAGGATATCTTATTGGGTGATGATTTTATTTTTCTCGTCTTAGGTGATGATTTTATTTTCTCATTCATATCATCCTAAGTCCTAACATCCTTTACAATCTCTCTTCCCTTCCCATCCCAAATCCATCTTCAATCATAAATTTTTTAATTGAACTGGGTTGAAAACTGGTCTTGGGCCCAACCAACCCAAATTGATTCCTATCGGCTATCACTCTATCAGTTAGGAACCTAGGAATCTAATCATTAACAAACAAATTTCTCCCTGAGAGGCTGAGATCAATTCAACTTCAGACATGAAACCAAACCAATATGGAACTTAACTCGCTTTTTAGCCCAAACCACGTTGTGCACTCTAATTTGTATAGTAGAGATGGGAAAAAACCCCGTTGTGAAACTGGACCTGATTAACCTACTCGGAACCATAACCGATTCTACCCAAACCGATAGGTACATGCAGTTCCCGTTTCTTCAAAAAATCATAATCAAAACTAAATCGGAATTACCAGAACCACTATTAACTTACCCGACCAAAAACCAGAACTATACCGGTTAAAACTGTCAAAAGCCAGTTAATAACACAAACCTAACTAGAATCGATTCAATCGCAACCTGGTTTTTGACTTTAGTGACCAAAACGGAAACTGGTTTCGGGAACCAGTTTTTTAAAAATACTGGTTTGTCACACCTATGTATGCTCCCAATTCCCAAATGTGTACTAGGAAAGTAGGATTTAGGAATACTCTTGGTAGATTCCTTTGGGCCTTTCTTATTTTGGGTTTTCACTTGTTTTCTTTGGGCTGAGGTTTTCTTTATTGTATTAGCCCTTTGCTATGTATTTTAATTTTTATAGTAATAGACTAATAGACGTATAGCATTGCTGTAGTGCATACCCTTAGTAAATAATCATGGATTTATCATGTACTTGGAAGTCTACAACCCAAGGGCCTAGTTGACATAATCCAAGTCCAAGTAGCTAGAAAACTAAATTACATCCATAACAAACACTAAGATGAACGGGTTGCATAACATGTTCGGTTGTCTGATTCTAAATCACAAGTCTAAACAGGCTGGGTCAAGTTGTGTTAAGTGTTTGACCCACAAACGCTTTTCTAAACTTTCTACAAAGGTTAATGCAACATCAGCTATTATTATAGAACAAAATAATTTTATTATAATAGTAACGTTCTAAATTATTAAATAAAATGATTCATGTGTTTCCATGCATTAGAAGTAGACAATTAGATGCTTTCAAAACATTTTTACTAGTTTCTATTTTGTTACCTTTTTTTTTTGTTTTCCCAAAAAGCTATAAAACAAATCCTCTCATCTTTATACTAGCAATTAAAAGTAATAATGAACACATGTCACTTTATGTTGATCTTTACTTTTATTTTCGTCTCTTTTTTCCACTAAATAATTATATTAAATAATAATTTATTCTTTATTTTTCCTATTAAATAAAATAATATTAAAAATTATATTTTTATAAATTAACTAAGAATTTGTTATTTCTTTTTGTTAATTGTTAATATACACTTTATGAATATTTCAATTATTTACAATTTCTTTTATTTTTTTTCATTTATATTACACATGTTTCTAACCTAGTTATTATATATACTAAAAAAAATAAGTGGGGATATATTAATTTTTTGTGTTTTTAGTTTTGTCCCTAATCTTTATTTAAGAATAATAAAGTTTTATTATATTTATTTTAGTAAAAATATTTGAATATTACCTTTTTTTTATTCTGGACACAAAAGTTCGGGCAAAATAATATTAAGCCTTTGATTCTTTTGTTTTAACCAGAAATGTTTGAGTTTTAGATTTTATTTTTTATTCTACCAATAAAAATTGAAGTATTCTAATTCCGGACACAAAAAACCTACAACTCTTTTCTTAGTTTTTTTCATTTTGGTCACAAAAACTTGATTATTTTAATTTTGGATGCGAACTTTTGGCATTTTTATTTTGGTCACAAAAAGCGTGAGTACTCTAATTTTGGATGTAAAAATTTCTTACAATTTTTTTAATATTTTAGTTTTAGGGTTGTTTTAGTAATGATATGTTTATTGTTGCATTTGAGTTTGTATTCGGATTTTTTGACGTTCACTTTTACAACTTGGTATGCTTTTAGGTTTTTACAACAAAGTGATCATTACTTTTGCTAAAAAGTACGACTTTTATAACAGAGTAACGCTTACTTTCATATTGAAGTACTCTTTAAGATTTTATGATAGATTAACAATCATTGCAACATGCTTTTTATTTGTGTTTTTGTTTTAGGATTGTGCCGCTACATATGGCCCCATTCAAGGATGCATCATCCAAAATTAGTGTATACGTTTTAATATTTGAGATCATGACGGAACTCTGTTGCAATGCGGAGATAGAAAAATCTATTTATTTGTAACTACACAAACTATATTTTGACCCCACTCTCCATTGATTAGGGGTAGTTGTTGCAAAGGCCCTTAAGCATCACTTGGTTTGGTGCCATTAAGATCTTGTATATGGGGTCCTAAATCCTATTATGTATTCTATAATGCATAATATGCTTTAACCAAATGGGGCACCATAGTGACTTTCCAGATATGGCAAGTTAAAGCATGGCCCGTTTTCCATATATAGCCATGCATACCAAAAGATTTTATATTTTAATTCAGATTGAGTGACTCTCATTGGTGGCGTGATCTGTACATCACCTGCACTGTCGATCTATCATAATAATATCTATCAAGTTTTTTTTTTTTTGATTATTTTGTCCTCATCCAAATTGGATGATCTGAAAGTTTTTTTACCTTTTTTTTGAAGCAAACATACGGTTACTCGAAATTAACATAACAAATAAATCACCCTTTGACCCGAATAACAGAGCGCGATGACCTGACTCATCTGTTCAAAATGAAACCTACAACTAAGAAAATCTGTTGGCTCAACTCAAAACAGTATTTGCTTTAGTTTTCTTTTAACTTAACTACGTGTATATATACTTTATTACTTCACTGGACAAATCAAATAGATAATGTTATAAATATTATATAACAAAATATATAATCATCGAAAGAGATGCTGAAGGGAAAAAAAGTTGCATTCCGATGGTGACTGTACACTGCTTCAAAGTTCAACGGGTGATGACCTGATAATTAATACACTATTAGAACACAAAATTAAAATTTAGTTACTTTATAGAGAAAAACAAAATTTCATTGACTTAATTAGAAAAAACAGTAAAATGATGACCTAGTAATTACACACTATTAGAACTATAAATTAAAGTTTAGTTGATTTACATAAAAAAAAACAAAATTTCCACTAACTTAATTAAACTAGTTAACAGATTAGCTACATAAAAAATGACATTTTCCTTATTTTTAATAATATATTATCTCAAATTATCGTGTCATATAGACTTTTTAAATGTTTATAGCTAAGAAGTTGCCCACTATGTAAATACACAAGTAAGTTAATTCAATTTATACGAGTAATATACATCACTCAAAATTGAACCGAACTGAGCCAGGGTCAGCTTGGATTTAAAAACAGCCTGGCTTGGCTCGGTTCAGATTGTAAACCAAGCTTGAAATATTGGCTTGGGCTCGGCTCGTTTTTAACTCTAGCAGGCTCGGCTTGTTTTTAACCAAGCTGGCTCGGCTCGGCTTGTTTTTCGCTCATTTCAGGCTTTAATGAATAAGAAAATTTAATATTTGAATTGTATTAACCTCAACTCAGCTCGGTTCGTTTTTGACTCGGTTTTTACATAAGAGAAGAGACGTGAATATGTGGAACTGAGAATTAAGAGTATGATTTAGAAATTAGGAATTAGTGGAGCACGTGAGAATCGAGATCCATTTCGTATTTCCGTCCTCTTTTCGTTTTTTTTATTTTTATTTTTTTATCATATTTAAAATAACACCAAAGTATATTTATTATTGAAAATAACCATATACTTTTATCTTTTAGTATAGCATGTTGTACAAAGGAGCTGAGCCACTAGCCGAGCAACGAGCGACCTACGAGCCGAGCTAGCCTTGGCTCGGACTCCGCTCAGTTACAAAACGAGTTGGCTCGATTCGTCTTGGTTAAACTAGATTTATCCGAGCCGAGCTTTTTTCAAATGAGCTACGAGCCGAATCCGAGCTTCAAGCATTTTCGACAGCCATACTTGCAAGTAATGATCGAATATCAGATGGAGTAAGTTTTCTCTTTGAATGAACACCACTTTGGTCGAAAGGAAGCAAATTGGATGCAATCTAATCAATGTGACTTAGCAAATTAAAACAGTATGTTTCAGCAAGATATTAACCAAGGAAAAAGGTTTTAAGCAAGAGACATTAAGTTTAATTAAGATTAGGAAAAAATAATGAATAAATAAAAAAGCAGTACGAAAATAAACCTTTTTTTGTTTTTAATTGTAGTAACACGACACGTAAGAACAACAAGAAGAAAGCACTTACAACAACAAGAATTATCAAAAACAACTAGGGCTGTGAGCCCGTGAATAAACCTAATGTTCAGCGAACAATTCATGAACCGTTCTAATTTCGTTTATGTTCGTTCGTTTAATAAATAAACGAACAAGAACAAGAAATTTTGTGAACGAACATGAACAAAAGTCGTGTTTATTCATTTGTGTTCGTGAACTTTCGGAAAGATGTTCGTTTATGTTCGTTAACATTCGTTTATGTTCATTTATTATGTTTATTTGTTAAATATGTTTTATATTCTTAATTTTTTTTGTTTTAGTTTAATACCATAATATTTAAATTAAAATTTATTCATTTGAAATTTATATCTTTTTATAAACATAGTAATTTAAAACTTATATCTCTGAAATATTAGTTTAAAAATAATTTTAGTTACGATTATTATTTTTAAATTTGCTCTGTTTAAAGAAATTTATTTTTGATTTTTATATTAAGTATTATAACTTTAAGATGATTGTGTCTAATATTTGAGATTGAAAACATTAATTTATCTTTTTGAATAGTATGTGTTCGTTTATGTCCGTGAACCGTTCATGAACAAATTCAATCAAATACATAATGAACGAACATGAACAAGTTCTTTCGTTCAGTAAGTGTTCATGAACCATTTGTAAACAAGTTAAATATTGAACAAACAAACACGAACAATGGCTCATTTATGTTCGTTCTGTACATTTATAACCCTAAGGACAACAAGATTAGCAAGAAAGAAAAAACAAGTGTGGGTGCAAAAAATGAAGGTAAGGCATCAAAAAAACGCTTTGATACTAATTCGTGACTAGTAAACATCACTTTACTCTAGGTTGATTGAATCAAACTATACCAAGTAAATGGTGAACGCCACCATTAGGCGCCCCTCACCAACCGGTCTCACGGCCAACATGAGGGATGTAAATCGCGTGACCAAGGGAAAATTGGGTGGTGCAGGGCTTTGAACCCTAGACCTCCATTATGGATTCTCACCCCCTTACCACTAGGCCACCATCGCGGGAACAAAAAAACTATACCAAGTAGGTAATACAAATGGAGCAAATTATATGGGCTTATGGTCTTAAGGGTGATAACTGATAAGTACTTCAATAGAAAAAGCAAATGAGAAGAAAGTTGTCACAACACAAGCCATGATTTTTCAAACATTACTGAAATATATGTATATTGATGCAACTTGCTTAATACTTGAGTGTGAAAGTAGTATTAGATTTAGTTAAGGTTCATTATCTAGGAGCATATATGGTTTAAAAATACAATTCTACATACATTAAGGAGAGAGCTAAATGGCTTAAAGATGAATGAGAACGAAAGCGTCAAATAATTTTCAATCAAGTTAACACTACTAGAAAAAAATTAATTTGCGACGCTCGATTTTTAGCAAATGCGTTGCAAACTGGATTTTGCGACACATTTGCTATCAATTTTTTTCGAGGTAAAAACCCTTATAAGCAATGTAAGGGTTAAGTTTAGAAGTTTTGCTTTACATCTTTAAGATGCTGAATTGTGATAAGAGTTATTGAAAGAATTTTCTACCAAGGGTAGCTTCTATAATAGTATATATTCTAATGTTGACAAGATAACTCTTGAGAAAGCTATGGGAAGAATAAAGGTTGTCAAGCACTTCAAAAATCATGATGAATTACATGGGAATATCAAAGCAAGCTTTTAGTAGCAAGTGCAACACACTTAGAAATTCGAATTGTAATAAAGGATGAGGTGAAAGTAGTCAAAAGTTGTTATATGGTTAAGGAAAAGTTTTTGAAAGAGGACCTGAGAAGGGTAGAGCATTCGATGAAGTTGGTCACTTTGCACACGAGTACACCAAGCAAAAATGAGGAGAAATAAAAGTAGTAAGTAGCTTACCTTGCTTAATATGGTAATGATGAGAATACGATGTTATTGTGAAGGATTAATGCAAGCATTAAATGATTAAGGGAGTAATTGCTAGAATTAATCGTTCATATTTACTAAAGATCCTTAAATTGATAAAGTTTGAGTCTTTTATTTACTAGTCTATTCAAGCGTTCATCAAATAAGTGTTTAATTAACCTTGTGGAGATAGCCTAGTGGTAAGAGTGTTGAGACTTCAACCTTGAGGTCATGGGTTCTACTCATGGGGGTGACAATTTCTCCACAAGGTCACCGACCTGGGTGCTTGCGCCCGCGGTTTGCCTGTTCCCCTCGGTTAGTCGGGTATTGGGGGGGTCCAAGGTTTACCACGCAAGTTGGTTCTCCGGTTATAAAAAAAAGTGTTTAATTAGGTTAATTATGGGTTTTGTTATTAAATCTTTTACAAGTTTATATATTTTCTAAATGTTTAGAAAATAGGAGTTTGTCTAATGGTGTGTTTGGATTATACTTTATTATAATTAAAGTGTTGTTATTGTTGGGATTCGTACGTGGGTTTTAAAAATTTTTAAATCATTAAACGCAGCGGAAACATTAACCGTACGAACCAATCCGGTCAAAACCAGATTGCCCACCAAGAGTCCAGATGCAAACCAAACAGAATAAACAAACCGTAGGGTGTTTAGTGATTATACCTTTCGAGAATAAACAGCTAACATACACGAAGCACCACGAAACAACGAACCCAGTCGCTAGATCTGGTTACACAATCTTATCCGTGACTGTTGAATCTTCACAAGATCTCAACAACACTTAAAATCCAACTCTACTTGATCAAAATAATCAACTGCAGCAAAAGGGATCCACAGAGGTGGACCAATGGTTGCTTGGTTGGTGACGCAGAAGGTTGGGGTGACTTGATCGGCAACGTACGTAATAGTTGCAGAAGGTGACGCCAAAAGTGGAGCCAGCAAAAAAAAAATATATAATTGTTGTTTACGTAATTTTGGCCTCTTTTATTGTTGATATTATCCAAAATTTTGTATTTAAATTCTTTTGTTTAAAATTTAAATCTTTCAATTTTAGATAATAAGATTTAATTAAATAAACATTAATCAAATTAATATTTAAATAATAATAAACGTAATATATAATTATCAACTAATTGATAATTATAAATATTACCCCTTAAATATCAACTCTTTGATATTACCCTCTGTTTGTCACGATTGTGTCAATTTAATTAACTTTTAGTTAAATATTATTGTTCGTTGCTCGTAGTGCAATCCTTACGGATCTTATCTCGATAGTAGTACAAAACGATGTCGTTACTTGGGCATACAAATCCAACAGTTATATACGTTAGGTTTAATAAAACATATAAATTGATCTTCATTTAAATCAAACTTATGGATTGTTTTAACAACTAGGCTCGAAAGCCAAGGACTACTGTTTAAAATAACCCCAAACCCCCCTTAACTTTATAAAACTGACTAAAGTACGCAAATTGTGTGAATATACATGTTTACTCAAATCATATGTTATAAATGACTCAAATATTTGATGATGGGGGTTTGGGTTTAAAGGGTTTAAATATGTGTTTTCATGAGTTTTTATAAGATGATTCATCCGAATAGTAGCTATTGTGTTCTTGTGTATTTGTAGGTTAAAAGGTGCAAAAACATGAAGTTTAGAAGTCCAAAATTTTGAAAAGGCATATCTCAAGCTAGGAGATGAGTTACGAGATCTATAATATATGAAATTGTGTTTCTTGATGAGACGAAGCTGAATATGAAGTCTAACTGGGCTTATCATACGCCCAAATGGCCACGTCGGCAGAATGTCTTGGGCGTAGTGTATCTGTTTGGGCGTATGATATGCCCAGGCCCAGCGTATCATACGTCGATGGCCGGGAAACTTGGAATTTTACCTTATCTTGACCATATTTAAACCCCTATTCTAGGGTTTTGTTTCCAAGCCTTTTTGGACAATTTTCTGGGCAAGAAAGTGACGATTTTGAGCCTTACAACTCCTTCAAATCAATCTAAGATCATCTCAATTGATAGAAGCGAAGATCCGATCATGCAATCACTCAACAACCGTGTGAATTTGATCATTGTAATGTCTAGCTAAACCTTTCGTGATTCTCCCGGGGTGAAGTGTTAATCGTAATAGCTAGGTTTGTTTATAGTTTGTTCAACATTGGTATTGAACTTGTTTTTTTTCTCAAAGTTATGATTTCAAATTTGCTTGATTGTGAAACATTGAATGATTTTGGTTTCTTTTGCAACTTTTAATTCAATTTTTTTTGATTCGTTTTTGTTCATTGTTCAATGAATTGAGAATTGATGTTATAAGTTTTCAAGGTATCTTAGAAATCTTATAGTTTGTGAAATGAGTAATTAACCACGTCAACATCGGTCTAGCTATCGGTTGTCAACAAAGTTATTTATTTATTTACAAAACCCTATGTGTTAATCAATCTAAGCATAAATCATGTCTATATGATTTCCAATCAACAACCTATTGCAACCTAATTATTTGGCTAACATGAAACCTAGAGGTATCACCTTTCCATTTAATGTTTACAACTAAGTTAATTTAAGTGTTTTTAATTAGCATAAAGTTATTTTTACATAAAACCTAAATTCAAACCTTTCAAGTTTATTTTTAATTGCAATTAGTTAATGAAGTTGTTTGCAAAAGTAGTTTCCACTTGACTTCTCGTGGATCGATACCCGACTTCTCTATCTAATTAGGTAGTAGGACTTGAGTTTATAACTCGTATTTTTGATTGGCGCTTCGACACCGATCAATATTCATTTTCACAAAATATGAGCAAATACATAAACCATGATGGATGTAATTATAAGCAGGGAAAAAAATTGAACAAATTCACTTCTAATTGCGAAATCTTTTTTAAATCATATATACAACTTTATAAAATGTTATTTTCACACTTTTAACTTTCTAAAATTTAGAGTTTATTTGCTCTAGTATGCATAAATTTATCTTCTTCAATAATATTTGTTCATTCGTTTTAAAAAAATAATAAAATCTTGTGTTATATCGCTAAAAGGTAACATGAAGAAAGAAACAGACACCGACTGAAAAACATCAGTACCATTGCATAACTATTTGTTATCTACATTCCAGTTTCTATAACATGGGTAATAAAATTCGTAAATACGTTGCATAACATAATGTTGCTTTTGATTTTTCTTATTTGTTTCTATTAGTCAACTGTTTAAAATTCTTTTACCGTAACATATGAAATAAAATAATGTGTTCTAATTATGTTTTAATATCAATAATCTATTGTGACTACAAAACAAACAAATATACATAACTAGTAGTGTCTGACTAATCAGTAAGGTCAAGAGTGAGATAAAAGATAAGCCATACATATCACAATCTCAGTAAAATCAAGAGACCTCCCAACTCATTTATAACACATTACTTTTATTTATTTATTTATTTATTTATTTATTTATTTATTATATATATACATTTTTGCCAGTATTTCACTGCATTTGTGACTGAGCTGGCCTCCAATCTCACTTTTACATTTGTTTCTTTTTTTTCTTTTGTTTGGAAGATGATGTTGAATAGAACAAATGATCGCCAGGGGTGGGGCCAAAACTTGAGTGTTGCAGTTCGTTGGAAAAAATGCAGGAACCTACTAGAACGGGAAGAATTCCAGCAAAGGGGTGACAGTGAGTCACCAGTGGGTGGGGAAAATAGGTTTTTTTATTTTTTTAATTTTTTTTCATTCAAATTTTATTTTTGTATTTTCTGTTTAGTTTCTTTAAATAAGCTTTTTCTTCTCTAAAAGAACTTAAATTTTGTAAAACTTTTGATAAATTCATGTATTCTATTAAATAATGATAATTTTATAAAATTGATCTATTAAACTAAATAATTTGTTCGCTAAAAATAAATCCGAAGGCGATGAGATTGTTTCTTGACGCTTTTAAACTTTACCGGTTAAAAGAAATTAGGGTTTTTGAAGGGTAATTGTTTTCTGACATGGTTTTGACGGACTTAGGTCTGCCTTTTAGGCTATGTGTTATCCATCACCCACCATCACTCCACGTAGGCGCTACATAATCAACCAACACCATCTCCCCCTTATCACTTCACATCATCATTACCGCTCAGTTCCCGAATTTATTAAGGGATAGAACAGAAAGAAAAAGAACAAAAAAAAGGAAAGGAAATAAGAGGAAAGGAAAATAAAAGAAAAGAATGAACTTCTTTCCTTCCACTACTCTTCCGTTCTCTTCTTAAATGAAACTTGGGAACACGACATGTGTTATTTTCCTTTCTTTTCTCTCGTTAAATGAAATTCAGGAACACAAAATTTTTCTCCTTCCCTTCCATTTTCTTTCTTTTCTCTCCTATAATGAATTCGGGAACAGAGCGTACAAATGTTATCATCACTCCCCCATCACTTCCCTATCGGTCAACGTCATCACTTCTTTCTTTTTTCTTTCACCCCGTGATGCCCCTCACGCCTATCCCCCTCATGCCCCCTTCACGTTCCCATCACACACCATAACACATAGCCTTATGAATGATATTCTTTAATTATTTCTAAAAAAGATTAAACGAATATTTTGGAAAGTTGGAAACATCCAAAATTCGTTATATATTCTAATATAATATGCTTCATTCACTCAAACTGGGGCACAAGAGTAAGTTTCCAGATGTATAAATTTAAAGTGCGGCCCATTTGATGTGTGAAATGATCCATGACAAAAATATAATCATTTTTTTCTTTTTCTTTTTAGAACTGATCGAGTAAATTCTTGTTGTTTACCTCCAATAATGATAGGTTTAACTGTTGAAGTATAGTTTTGATCTAGGGTGGCCCGACAAGCTTAAAGAGTATGTTTAATACACTTTTGTTGCTTCTGTTTGTCATTAACTAATTAGATATTTGTTATGCTATTATCAAAATAATATTATGTTAAGTGTGTTATCAACATTTATTAGAATTGAAAGCAAAATATTTATTTACTAAAAGGCTCTAATTTTATTAATCACTTAGGGCCCAAAATGAATGGGCCGACCCTGTTTTGATCCATTGTGTAAAAGTCGTCTGAAATGTTTCTAACAAGTTTAACTAACAACGTACTCAGTATATATCACTTATAATATATTTATTGATAAGATATGAAGATATGAGATATCGATAAATTTCGCTAGTTATTGCTCCTAATAAAAAAAAGATTGCTTTCACAAAAATTCTCAAATACACTTAAGATTAATTATATTAAAAATTAACAAACTACTCAACATGTGTAGCTATAGGACTGGAAAAATATAAATAAGCATGTTAAATGAGCATGGCATAACAGGACAAGTAACACATATGTATACTAAACATGAACACAAGAAGATTAATTAACAGTGTTAATTCTTAAAACACAAACATAGAATTATTTATAGACATGTTAAACTACACAAACCTTTTAACAATTACTTGTCCAGTTTCACGACATTACCTGACACAACCCATGTAACATGATTAACAAGTAACAAGATAAAATAAAGGTCTATCAAACATTATAACTCATAATAGTAATATTAAACAAGAACAATTCGTAGCATATTCTCGTGGTATATTCGAAACAAAAACACATATAAAAGTTTTCTAAGTATTTTAAAAAATAAAAAAATATTAACCGTGTCATACATGGGCAAGTTAATATGTGATTTTAGTTGTCTTATGAGCGCATTAACGTATTTATGACACAAAACTTATTTAACTTTCTGTATTATACAAAACTTGTAACTTGTAAGAACTAAGACATATATATACAAGATCTCTAATAAATAAGTATAGTATATGTTGTGTGCTTTCTTCCTAAAACACCGTCGTGTTATTTCATAGAATCAAAGGTGTTTTGGCTATATGGCACGGAATTAGCTAATCTCTACCAAACTCATAGAATTGAAGTGTTAATTCTAGTAAACTATTCTTTGTTATTTGAGCTAGAAAATATTTTTTTCGTTGATGTGACATGTTATAATATATTAATTTAGTTTGATAAAAGAAATATTTTTTAATATAAAGTATTAAAGAAAAACCTGAAGTATGATACATGTTACTGTAATAAACACTATATATATATAATAAACAATTCAACTTTTTTTAGAATTGAAACACGTATACAACTAAAGTAAGATAGAAGATCACATGATTAATACAATATCACGACTTGTTGTTTGTCAAAATAGTGAGGAGTTGATGTGAAGTTTTGTGCTTTTGTTTGATATCAAGGGACAAACTCCAGATGTATCCTTTTATAATGGAGTTTAGTATCTGAACGTGACCCATATTAATTTTTTAATATGCCTTCATTAACCTAAATCATCTTAAACCATATAAAAATGTGAGGATCAAAATATGCCACGCCTTTCACATCTTGTCAATTCTATTGAACCTTTTTTTTCGTTCTTTTATTTTTTTTCTAATGGATATTAGTATATAAATAATAGCTATTTTTTATATGAGCCACAATTGTTGAGTTAACAAAATATCAATGAAATATAATTATGTTTAGCATTCTTATGTAAAGCGCATAAAACAAAAGTATTAACTAAACACGTTTAATTAGTTTTAAAAATAGATTTTGTTTATGTCGTGAAACATAAACAATTATTGTTGACTCCTTACAGCAACGACAAGGTTCGAGCTACTGCAACGAATCAATAGGGTGACCTTTTCGCGACCACATGTTGTCTATAGGGTATAACGGCAATTTTGAGACCCCATAGCGACGATTTATTGTCGCTAACTACTATTATTCTTGTAGTGGCTACTTAAAAGCATAATATAAGATTCAAAAATATATAATTTACAATAAGTCATCGAATCATTTACGACTCGTCGATCACTTGATGACAATCTACCAACCTATCTTAACATATGTTATAACATGTTTGATTAGTTTAAATAAACATGTTACATGTTTTCAGGTTATATGGTTTTGCTATAATTAATTTTTTACACAAATAAATATATTTGTTATATTCGATCAAAATCATTAGTTTCAAGCTAGCCTATGCATTTATAATATCATTTAATTAATTTGTACGTGGTTGTATGATCATTACGTCATGAAAAGCTAATAAAATATGTGCTCAGTGTTGTGAATGAATGACAACACAAAATAAATTGTAACGTGATTTTAGTTTTTTATATTTTGTTCTCGATCGAACCTCACTTAATAGGGGTGTTCATCGGTTCGGTTAACGGTTTGTTTGGTTTATTCGGTTCGGTTTATTCGGTTTTCAAAAATTTTTCCTCATAACCGTTAACCGAACCGAACCGAATTCGGGATATGGTTATCCAAACCGAATTCAATTCGGTTCGGTTTCGGTTATAACCGAACAAACCGAATTCAACCGAACAAACCGATTAAAAACCAAATAAACCAGTTAAAAACCGAATAAACCGAACCGAATAAACCGAATTCAACCAAATAAACCGAATTTAACCGAATAAACCGAATTCAACCTTATATTATTAATAAAAATAATAAATTTAATTATGAATTCGGTTTAATCGGTTAACCGAATAAACCGAACAAACCGAATTCAAAAAATATCCAAAACCGTTAACCGAACCGAAAACCGAATTCGGAATTCGGATACGGTTAGGAACCAAACCGAAAACCGAATTCAGAATTCGGTTAGGTTTTTTTCGGTTACTGATACGGTTCGGTTATCGGTTTTAAACGGTTTTAAACGGTTTTCGGTTTTTCTGAACACCCCTATCACTTAACATATGGAGATAAAAAAAATATGAAGAGTTATAACTTATAAACTATTGATATATAAAATATTGAAATCTAAGTTTCATAAATAAGCATAAGTACGTTATCACAGTTGAAAGATATAATTCTCACGTATAAAATGCGTTAGAGCATAAAACTAGAGTAGCTTGTAAGACCTTTTTCAAGTTCTTTATAATATTTTAACACTATTAATTTTTTAATACTATATTATTTTTTAAAAAAACCATCATGACACGTTTTATTTTTTTAATATAAGTTTAATCTTGCTATATATGGTAGTTAGGAACTAAAAAAGAGTAAAATTACACATGGCATTTTTGATATCTGTTTCATTGACCAATATTAAAATTAGATGGCTTAATTCAAATCGTTGAGCTACAAATAATTGTTCGTTGAAACACAATTATTTAATTATTTGTAGTATTTAATTTATTATTATTATTATTATTTATTTGTATTTTTAATTTGTATTATTTTATTATTTAATTATTATTATTACTACTTAATATTATTATTGTTTATATACATGACGTGATCATTTTTAAATATGTTTAGTTATAGTTATATTATAATATAGTTTTCTTTATAAAGTATTAAGTTATGGAAACATAAACATATAAGCAAAAAAATGGTCCAAAGTCTAAAGGTTTTATTTTTTACGCATTTTTTTTCCTTTTATAGAATTTTAAGGATCTCACTACAGGATGTCAGAAAGACCGAAAGAGGTTTTGCGCACGAGCTTCAAATTAAATAATTGCAAGTATTTTAAGAAACATCCCAATAACAAGTCATTATTGATTATTAATTAAATGTAATTACTTCAATAAAGTTTCCCAATAACCGGTCATTATTTAAGAAATAAATATGCGTTACTTTAATAATTAAGCATACAAAGTGTCAGACCTCATTGAAATGAAAGATAAAATCATATTGAAAGCAGTGTGATGCATTGTGGTGCATATATCCTTTCCAAGAAACAAATAATAATAATAATAATAAATTATAGAATATAATGACCTTGTTAATCTATATCCATACTATATAATAAATAAATGTTTTATATGTCACATGTCAGTTTTTTAGGCTATCTAAAATTTGGTTTTCCCGCATCTCTCTTATTAATTACTTATATACATCTTTTTATTAGATTTTGATTTATATTACTTTTTTCTACTAAATAATACTAATTTTATTTAATTTGTTAAATAATATGATTACATCATAATTCGTATTTTTAATTTTTCATAAAACATCTTTTAGAAATATGTTATATGCTATTTTAAATAAATAATTTTAAAATTTATTTATTTAACTTGTGTAACACACGGGGTTTAACCTAGTTAATTAATATATAACAAAATACAACACAAACTACAAAAATAAAACTACCTCATTTACATGGGATGATCAACTACTTACTACCTACAGTTACAACCCTAAACTCTATAGAAACTAGGAGTTTATTGTGATTATTTTTTCTACAAAATCACAAATTACAACAAAACAAGCATAAACAACTATACGTCTATACCCCATTTGCTTCTACATGTACATTTTTTTTTCATCGTGCTCATCTGCTCCAAAGATAAGGATGCCGACAGTTGTGGTTATGGAGCCCCATAACTCGTAATGGATCATTACCTGCTGATAATATGATCATCATATGAATGCATCCATCAGCACCCCCCTAGCTAAGCTTTTGGGATCAATTCTTCCCATTCTTGAAGATAAGTTTCTGTGTGATCATCTTTATCCGATTGTTCATCACCAAATATCAGTTCATCCTCCATTAGTTTCTCCCACAATATAAAGCTTTCTGAATTGTAATCAGAGCCGTTGGATCCAGATTTGTCACTAGCGTTTTGATCTTGATCAGGTGGGCTTAATGATCCATCAGATGAAACCACAGCATACCCATCAGGTTCGATCGTATTCCACACTTCTTGAAAACGATTGAGATCATCAGCAGTAATCGTGTTTAGCATTTGCTCAAACTTCCGTTTCTTGCACATTTCAACCATTTCAACACTACCCATTTTTTGTTTTTGCATTAGATGCTGCAAAAGCTTGACAAAAACCGGATTTTTAAATGCTTTTGACATAAAAAGTAACAATTGTTGTTGCTTGAACTCCATTCTTAGCATACGTTCTTGAACCATTTCCAAATGCTTTTCGGTGTTCTCTTGTTGTTGTTTCATCTTCAAGATCTCCTGTCTAAGTGTAATTCTATCTTTTCTTAAAATTTTAAGCTCTGACTCCATTGTAGAGTTTGTTTGATGAACACAAGATGATTGTTGTTCTTGCTTCTTGAATTCTTCATGTTTTTGCATATTTTGTGTCTGGTTTGTTCTCCTCTTTATGTCTCTCAACAAATGCTTCTTACCCTTTTGGAAAAACTCGTTTGCGAATTCCCATCGATCCGGATCGATTTTCTTGAACCTCTATAAAAATTAAACCACTCAACAAAATTATATAGTTTGACTCGCAAATTAAAATCAACTAAGATTTATAATATTCAAATCAACTATTGAACCTTTGCCTATATATGCAGCTTAAACATCTGAAGAGTATACTCGATCTATTTGTTTAAGTTATATAAAGAAGGGCAATTGCAAATATTCTTTTTAAAACTTGTAAAATTAGATAATTCTCCAAATAATGCTTAATTGAAATCTTATTTTAAAATAAAAATAGTAGCAGCAGCAGCAGCAGGAGCAGCAGGAGCAGCAGCAGTAAAAGCAATCATCTAGACACACACAATTAAACTCCTCAATGTAATAATTAGGGTTTTGAGGAATATGGATCAAGAACCTAGCTATAGGTAATTCAAATTTTACAATCAACACAAAACTGAGCTTGAACATATTTGATTTGTTTGACTTGACTGAAGTCAAACATCTTCCTGGAAAAGTAAGACATAAAAAGACATTACTAGACATTAAAAATCCCCATGTATGTAGATGTGTGTATATATGTCATATCACCAAGGTCTAGGGTCTAGTCATCTAGACCCCCCATGAGCCATCACAACCAACTTAGGAGGAAACCCTACTAGGAAAACCCTGATCCCTCATAACTTTTTTGAGGCTGCGGGAGGGATTTGAACCCAAAAATTCCCATTTGAAGGAACCCCAAATGAGAAGAATCTCGGGTTACCATTGAGGTATTGCCTCTTTGGTTAATTAAGATGATAACTTCCATCAGATCACTAATTATAATTTATAAATTAAAATCAGAACCAAAATAAAAAGTTAAAAACATCAACCATTTGTATGTTTAAATAATTGAACTTCAACAAACACATTAAAAACAATTAATAACTAATAAGTATATCCTTTCAAAAAAATAATATTTTTTAAGGCTTTTACCTAATACAAAAAATCAAATTTAATAAACAAGATCATGAAGGCAGGTAAATTGATCAATTACTGATTACAGATTGCTTACGTAAGTGTTGAGCTGACGAACAAAGCTTGAGAAATTATTGTGCTTGAATTTTTTAGGCAAAAGATCAGTAGAAAACTTGTGAGGATCCCAAAGAATGAAACTAGTTTTATCATTACTCCATGATATGATTGAATCTGTTGTTGGGTCATCCACCATCTCAAATGTTTTCTTCAGAAACGGCGGAGGTCCACCGTCTCTCAGCCCTTCGATCGGCTTCGGAGTCCACGCCGGAGATTTCAATCGATTACCATCAACAAGAAAATCATCTTCATCATCAAAACCCAACATGGGTTCTTCTTTAATTTTCATAATTTCTTCTGGGAAATCATCTTTATGCAAAACCACTTTTGGATCTTCCTTGATTTTCAAAAGCTGGTCCTGACTGCCACCACCGTCGTCACCGGCGGGGTCATAATCAACCGGAATAATAGGTTCTTTTACTCCAGCCATGAGGTGCTTTTGTGTGTTTTGAAGAAGAAAGATTGAATTGAAGATTATTTGGTGGTCGATTGGTGCGTGTGATTGTTGGTATATGAAGATTGTTGCCGGTGGTTAGCGGTGGTGGGGGTATTAGTGATGAATGAGAGAGGGAGATAGAGAGAGAAAGAGAGAGGTGTCGAAAGGCTCATGGAGGTGCTGCCATTTGTGCAGTCGAAGTCGGAGACATGTGTGTTTTATTTGGACCTACTTCATCAATGTTCTCTTTACTTTTTGTGAAATATGCACTTTGGACCCCTCACAAATCCAACCTAGATCATGGACAGATTTGGATAATTGGATGTAATTACTTAAGTTTAAAATAAGTGCAATGCTAATATCTTATCTATTAGCTTTAATGTTAGCAAAACTTATAAAGAAATTGAGAAAATGAACAACCAAATAATGAAATTGATCTATGAACTTTATTATTGGAAAAGGGAAAACAGTACAATAGACGAAGAACTACTACTCACAATTAAGAAGGATTACCGACTTATTAACAAACTCCTTAAACAAACACTAACAACCCTTTTAGAACATTTACACAAAAGACCCTCCTACTATTAACACTTGTTAGTAAACAACTAAAACATATTAACCGAATGAGATATATTCTAACTCTCCAACAATCTCCACCTTTAGAATGAATCTCATTTAATCCCAATACCAGCAACACAAAAATCAAATTTATAACATGGCAATCCCTTAGTGAACATATCAGCCAAATTTTCACTCGTAGCCACATGCTTAACTTCCACTTCTTTATCACAAACAACATCTTAGATAGAATGCATCTGAGCATGAATATGCTTCGTCCTCTCATGAAATACACTATTCCTTGTTAATTGAATAGCTCCCTGATTATCACAATGAATAACAGCCTTCGACACCGGAATACCCAAATCAGCAATTAATCGTTTCAACCACAATGCCTCATTGACTACCTCTGTCAACGCCACGTATTCAGCTTCTGTGGTAGACAAAGCCACAATATGTTAAAGCTGAGCTTTCCAATTTACTACATTTCCAACAACCTTGAATACACATATCCAGTAAATGACCTTCCCTTATCAAGATCCTTCGCATAATCTACATCTACATAACCCCCTACAACAGACATATCATCATCTACACAATTACCAAATACAAGACCATATCCTTTAGTACCCTGCAAGTACCTTAAAATCCACTTAGCAGCTTCCCAATGTAACTTCCCAGGAGTTGACAGAAACCGACTAACCAAACTTACTGCATAAGCAAGATCAGGCCTTGTACACACCATTAAGTACATAAGATTCCCAACCACATTTACATAAGGAACCCTTTCCATGTATCTTTTCTCCTGATCAGTTTTCGGAGCATCTTGTAAAGATAATTTTAAATGAGTTGCAATATGTAACACCCCAACCGATGGTGGAAACATCTGGGTGACACGAAGTGTATATTGTTCATAGCACAAGGTATAAAGTTGTAAATAGCTCAAACATTAAATTCAAACATCTATTACATTGTTTCACATTCTCAAACCGTTACATCATTTCAATTCTAATACATTAAATACAAATTAAATGTAAACTAATCCAAGCTCGTTAATATAGCTAATTCTCATTTCCACCTGAAACATGTTTAAAATCAAGTGTCAACTACAAAGAGTTGGTGAGCTTCACAGGTTTAAACACACACACAAAAATAGTTTGATAAGAGATGAGTTGTCACATGTGATAATAAGCCAAGATGAACTAAAACATGTAATTAAACCATACGCAGATCAAATAATGTTAACAAGTGATGTTTGACCAAGCTAGCATTCCTAACAATGCTGAAGTAGTAAACAATTCACCACGGAGGACCGAAGTCAACTCAACCAACAGTGAGATGGTCAGTCCAATAGATCTATCATTGTTACTAAATATTTAAGTTGTGATCAATGCAAGCTCAAGATAAGTTCACACTATAGTTTAGGTCACAAAGCTAAGTTCATATGTAAATAAGTTAAAGAGAAGTTCCAAAGTAACATGTTTCCCCCCAAAAGTTCAAAACAAATTAAAAAAGGGGCTATAAATACTCACCTTGATGTGTGAGATAACCTTTGCAATAGTTGTAAAGTATAGCTCAAATTATGTTCACAAGTATGTCCAACAAGTTTAATATCAACCTATATAGTTCATTACATACAAATTCACATAACTATGGCTTTCTTTGAATTCCCTAAAGTTTAAACAGGTCGTTGAGTTTGATTTTTGTGTTGTGGTAATTTGAATGTTTACCCATTGTTTTTTCCCAAGTGATGAATAAATCTTGTGACAATCCGGCATTCCCGGATTAACTCAATTAACCAAAAGTTAACGAGATGATACGAAATCGAACAAAAACAAACTACAAGGGTTAGAATTGAACAAAACAAGTTATAAACACCAAAATTACAAGGATTAAACTTGTTAATTTCATTTTGTGTTAAATTTTGACTTTATAAGTCAAAATTTGTTTCAAAACTCAAAATTAAAATCGAAATTCATTATAATTCGGGTTGTAACTGAATATTAACCAACTTTAATAATCACATTAATGATAATTATCAATGATCAACAGTTATGGTGCCATTAACATTCGAATTGAAGCTAATTAACACCCAAAATGTTGAAACCGAAGTCATGGGCTATAAAATCCACACTATTCGATCGAACTTTGCACAATTGAACTCTCATACATACAAATCGGCATCATTATAAGGTTTTGCACAACACAATTCAATTCCAGAAGTCTCAGATAGAAGAATTCGATCGGGGGAGGCCGAAACTCAAGCTATAAGTCGATTTATAACAATTCGAAACTAAACCAGGTAACACTTGATCACTACACAACCTAAAACACTCGACTAAGCATAGCCCTATGCTAATTTCAAGTTCTAATAACAAATTAATCGAATTCGAACTCTAGGGTTCTTGATGAAGAACCAATTGGGGGTTTTCAGGAAAACGAGTTTAAAAATAAAATTAAATAGTACCTTTAGCTTCAGAAGACTTCAACTAAGCATAACCCCATCTTAATTCGAAGTTCTAATATCGAATTGCAAGAGTTTGGTTATTAGGGTTCATCATACAACACGTTTTGGGGTTTTCAATCTAAACGAAATCAAAAATCAAATTAATACTTACAGATAGTTTCGAAATCATTCATTCACTAAAAACACTTTGTCAATTTGATGTAATTACAATGAATTCGATGAAATCGAGTTCTAGGGTTCATGATGCAAATTGTTTTGGGGGTTTCGATTCAAACGAGTTTGATAACCTAATTAAAGTTCACAAAGAGTTTCGAAATTCATTATTTGTTGAAAACCCTATATTAATTTCATGTAACAACAATAAATTAAATGATTTTGGGTTCTAGGGTGTCACACCCCGAGCCGGCGGGGTTGGATCGGAGTCCCCGTCGAGCGGAAGGTTCCCGGGGCGTGATATCGCGGGTGATAATCATAATGATCAGATTGTTTACATAGCATCAATGTTTAAGAATAACTAAGCACAATCAATTGATAACTAGGATTACAAAGTTAAATTACAATATCAATGTTCTGCAATTTAAGTAAGTAAACCTATCAAAAGAATAACATGTTTATATCTTGTTTATGTACAAGACATCAAGAGTAATGTGTATCATTAACAAAAGATGTGCTTCACAAAAGTCTACTAGGTCCTCTATCTAGGCCACCTAGTATGCAATCCAAAAGCCTTAGATTAAACATGTTCATCACCTGAGAATGCATGTAAGAAAACAAGGTCAACACAATGGTTGGTGAGTTCATAAAGTTTATAAGTTTAAAATAGTTTTAACAAACCTCTTTCGGTAAAACCTTAACATTATTAACTTCACATGTAATATCCAAATCGATATGCTTATGTATAGGGCATACCCCTGAGTCGAGCCTACGACCCGCCCAGACGCCATCCCACCACATACTAATCCGGATATGACACTGTTGTTAATAATAATTAAGCATTTTACCTACCAATCAACCCATTACTCATCAAAGCTTTTGTTGTCTGTTTCAAAGTTTATAAGTCTATAGTGTTCACAAATGTTAGTTTCAAAGTATGGTTATCAAGCATCAAATTTCACACGCACGTAGTTTAGCTGTCTCTAATCCCATAAGTGAGTACTAGCTCTGCACTAGCAGTCGTTTAGCAATTACGTAGCTCACAGATTAGTTAAGCTTAGTCTAGCAATTACGTATCTCCTATACAAGATAAAAGCTCTGGTTTACCAGTAGTTTAGCAATTACATATCTCATATATAGACACAAGCCATGCATACACAAGTAATCCAGCAATTACATATCTCATATAAGCAGACAAAAGCTCTGAATTACCAGTAGTTTAGTCGTTACATGTCTCTTATATAAATAATAGCTTAGCATCGTTATGTTTATGTTTAGCAATTAAATACCTCATATAAGCAGACCAAAAGCTCTGGACTACCAGTAGTTTAGCAATTACATGTCTCTTATATAGGTAATAGCTTAGTCTCGTTACGTTTATGTTTTACATATATCTCAATCCATAGGTACAAGCTCTGGACTACCAGTCGTTTAGGAATTACGTAGCCTGTGATTAGATATATGTACCATGTTTCATGCGCAAGTAGTAGTTTCCAAGCATAAAGTTTCAAGTGTTCACACATTGTCTCATCATGAATCCCATAGGTTTGCATCAAGTCTCAAGTTTATAGTATAAAGATTCACAAGTATAAGCATCAAGTCTCATGTTTAAAGTATAAAGTCTCACAAGTATAAGCATCAAGTCTCATGTTTAAAGTATAAAGTCTCACAAGTATAAGCATCAAGTCTCATGTTTAAAGTATAAAGTCTCACAAGTATAAGCATCAAGTCTCATGTTTAAAGTATAAAGTCTCACAAGTATAAGCATCAAGTCTCATGGTTTCAAGCTACAAGTTTAATATATAAGTTTCAATCAAAAGTTTCAACATAAGTATCAAGTTTAAGTTTAAAGCATTAAACAATCTTTCAATAATTTTATGAAAATGTTTAACATGCTTCTCAGTCCCGAAGTAAAACAAATAAGTTTGAAAAGGGACAAATGAACTCACCTTGTGTCCTTGGTAGTTGACTATGTATAACAAGAATACGCTCTCTCTTTGTTTACCCCCTTTGTTGTAATGTTCACGATCCTATATTGATTTCATGATGTTGTAGTTTATAAGTATAAGTTATATCCAAAGTGTATGTGCGTAAGTGTTAGCCCTAAAGTTGGCTAACACTGGTGGGTCTCGGTCTTCATTCGGCCCCATGTATGTGTTATAGGTTAAACATGTTCTTTGATTCGTTTGACTTAACACATGAAATCACTTGCTAATGTATTCCAATTACCTTATTTTAAGGTTTATGGACCTAATTCCAAACCCTGATATGTTTGTAGTAAATTAAGTTGCTAATTTCATATAAATGATCGTTAGTAATTATTTCATGGGTTTACCACCTTCTTTTGTTGTTTGGGCCGAATTGTTGGGTTTGGGCCCACTAATTTAATGAGCCATATAACATGGGCTAAATGCTTTCTAGTTGGGCCTAATCAAACCCATCGGTCATTAGTTGGGCCGAGAGTCACTGTTGGGTCAAGTGTATGTCGACTAGGCTTAACAAGGGGGGCTTGGGCCGATGAATAAACTTTGGGCCGACAAGTTTCGTTGGGCCGGGAGGGGTCCTATGGGCCGGTTTAGGTTCCTTAAATCACATAGATCATGCGACTCATCAATTGGTCGGATTTTATGTGTGGGCTGAATCAAACTTAATGGGCCAAGAGCATTGGGCCGGACTAATCCTATGAGGCCGAGTGACCATCTGTTGATTCCAGCGAACCTAACAACCTAAGGTTCGGCATTATAGGTTCGTCACTTGAAACCACGAAGTATGAGCAGCAAGGTTCGTCTTCTAAATTAGGTTCGTGATGTAGAGAAGGTTCGTCACTAGAAGAAGGGTTCGGCTACTGGTCGTTTGGCAAAGGTTCGTGGCATGCAAATACTGATGGGTTCGGTGGTTTCCAGATCAAGGGTTCGGCCGGTTGTAGTGCATGGGTTCGCCGGCCTCGATGACTTTGCATGGTTCGGGAATGGTTCGTCTTCATAGGGTTCGGGGAGACACAACAAGTTCGGTGGCAAGAAGAGGGTTCGCCACCTTGCATGGTTCGGCTAACCCCATGATGGTTCGTGGCCATGCGAAGGGTTCAGCCATCTGTAACAAGGTTCGCAGCCATGAAGGGGGTTCGGCTCCAGCTCACGAGCGACAGGGTTCGTAGCACATGTGAGGTTCGTGAAAGGTGAACAAGGTTCGTGGCCTAACAAGGGTTAGGTGAGGGTTCGGCCGACCCTAGATCTCACCTAACAGGTTCGTCGCTTGTGTAACCCCTGAACCCCGCCACTCAACCGCATCATCGGACTGCTAGGCTTCGATTCGTTTGTCTCTAGGGTGTTGTGGTGCGAGTATCAACTTCTCAATCGTGTAAAACGCATGGGTACAAAGATTTCCCACCGGTTTTGTGTGTGTGTCGATCTAGGGGTAAGAAACCCTATTTCTTACAAACTTTGAGACTCCATACCTCGTTTTTGGCCGGTTAAACCTCTGAAATAACTGTACTTTCGTGTAGAGGGATTCAAGATGATCGTTTAGGCTCAAAGAACACGTGAATTGGTTAAGATTTGAGCAAGTTATGAAGCTTCAAAGTATCAAAAAATGGTGGTTTTGTTGGTAGGTAGGAAAATGAACGGGAGAGAGATAGTAGAGAGAGAGAACATGTAATAAATGAGAAAACCATCTCATTTAGGGTTTATATACCCCGAGGGTATTTGGGTTCGTTTCGGTTGCTCGGTTTGCGTTTTCGTCGCGTATCCGGCACGTTACGCGCGGGTTTTTTTTTCTTCGTAATTTAAATAAAATGAGGTTATTTTAACTATTTGGATGTTATTAAATTTTAATAATTAACTTAAATTTCGTTTAGTTAAATTATTCGTCGCGCTTCATTATTTTACGCGTTTCGGTAATTCATTCGCGATTTAACTAAAATAGTTTAGTTTAAGTTTATTTTATGATGAGTTTCAAAATTGTAAAATAGGAAACATTATATTTCCTTAAAATTATAATCGATCGTGTTGTTATTCGTTTTCGTTTCATCAGATTGCGTCGCCATCGCGCGTATTCGTTCAAATCGTCATTCGAACGAACACGTCGATGGTTTGGCTTTCTGATTCTTGTTTTCTACTGTTAAGTTATTATTACAGAACGTTAAACTATCAGAATCATTCATACAGATCATCACCTATACGCATAACTCGTCGGTTTAGCACTCCGCAACAACAACTGTTTTAGTTTCGTTTTGTTTAACCTCACATATGTTTACACCAAATAATATCACATCAAGTATTTTTGTTTCAACACTGTGTTGTCTGACATGTTTCTGACTGTTAAACCCTAAGGTTTCAGTCAGATTCAGACAATCGTATAACAGTTTCATGTTAAGTACAATGTATCAATATAATAAGCATAGTTTTCACGTAAAGTGTACCTGAGTTACTGTACAAGTTTACTGTTGCGATCACTGTTCCGGCACGCGTCCGGCACTGATGTTACAGTCTCCCCTTGTTAGAGAAATTTCGTCCCGAAATTTAAGACTCGTTATTCGGTACGGTTTCCTCTGTAAAGAGTTGGGGATACTTGTTCTTCATGTGATCTTCACGTTCCCAAGTGAACTCAGGTCCGCGCCTTGAGTTCCAACGAACTTTCACGATAGGAATACGGCTTTTCCTCAGTTTCTTAACTTTGCGATCCATAATCTCTAAAGGTTCTTCCACAAAACGTAAGTGTTCATCCAATTGAATTTCTTCAACTGGTATGATAAGAGTTTCATCAGCTAAGCATTTCTTCAAGTTTGAGACGTGAAACACGTCATGTACACCGCTAAGTTCATCCGGTAAGCTTAATCTGTACGCCACAGGACCAATGCGTTCGATGATCTCGAACGGTCCGATGTATCGTGGTGTTAACTTGCCTTTCTTTGCAAAACGAACTACACCTTTCCATGGAGAAACCTTCAACATGACACGGTCTCCCACTTGGAATTCCAACGGCTTGCGCCGTTTATCGGCATAGCTCTTTTGTCTGCTTCGTGTTGCTTGTAGTCTTTGTTGTATCTGAGCAATCTTGTCTGTAGTTTCTTGAATAAGTTTTGGCCCCGTGATACGATTGTCTCCCACTTCTGACCAACAGATCGGTGACCGACATTTTCGACCATAAAGGGCCTCGAATGGGGCACACCCAATGCTGCTGTGATAACTGTTGTTGTAGGAGAACTCGATTAGTGGCAAGTGAGAGTCCCAATTACCACCAAAGTCTAGAACACAAGTTCTTAACATGTCCTCCAGGGTCTGAATAGTACGTTCGCTCTGACCATCCGTTTGTGGATGATAAGTTGTACTCAAGTTTAATTGCGTCCCCAGAGATTTCTGCAACGATTGCCAGAACCTTGAAGTAAATCTGCTGTCACGATCGGATATGATAGACAATGGCACACCATGGCGTACCACTATCTCGTTGATGTAAAGATTTGCTAGTTTATCCATCGAGTAAGTTTCTCGCATAGGCAAGAAATGAGCAGACTTGGTTAATCGATCAACGATAACCCAAATAGTATCATGTCCACTGGAAGTGCGGGTAGCTTAGTAACAAAGTCCATAGCTATCTGTTCCCACTTCCAGAGTGGAATTTCAGGCTGTTCCAGTAAACCAGATGGTTTCTGGTGTTCTGCCTTCACCTTAGCACACGTAAGACATCTACCAACATACTCAGCAATGTCTTTCTTCATACCCGGCCACAATAAAACGCCCGTAAGTCTTGATACATCTTATCAGCACCGGGATGCACCGAGTACTTGGTTTTGTGTGCCTCATCAAAAATAAGTCTCCTTAACTCATCTACTGCAGGAATCCAGATACGATCCTTGAAGTAAACAAGTCCATCGAGTTTTGTTTCCAACTGTTTCTCCACACCGCAATCAAGTTCTTTCTTCAAGTTTTCACGTTCAATAACCTCCTGTTGTGCTTGTATGATGTTGTCGTGTAAGCTTGTCTGCACAGTCATTCCCATTGCTCTGACGCGCATGGGTTTGACCCGTTCCTTCCGGCTCAAGGCATCAGCTACAACGTTCGCCTTGCCCGGATGGTACTTGATTACACAGTCGTAATCATTCAGAAGCTCAACCCAACGTCGTTGTCTCATGTTGAGTTCCTTCTGATCAAATATGTGTTGCAGGCTTTTGTGGTCTGTAAATATGGTACACTTGGTGCCATACAAGTAATGCCTCCAGATCTTCAGTGCAAATATCACAGCTCCCAGTTCCAGATCATGAGTAGTGTAGTTCTTCTCATGAATCTTGAGTTGTCTTGAAGCATACGCAATAACTTTGTCCCGCTACATAAGTACACAGCCAAGTCCCTGATGGGATGCATCACAATACACAACAAAGTCATCACAACCATCTGGGAGAGATAAGATCGGGGCATTACACAGCTTTTGCTTCAATGTCTGAAAGGCTTCTTCTTGCTTCTGATCCCAAACAAACGGCTCGCTTTTCTGTGTTAGCTTCGTGAGTGGCAGAGCTATCTTAGAAAAGTTCGAGATGAACCTCCTGTAATAGCCTGCTAAACCTAGAAAAGAACGTATCTCCGTAGGTGTCTTCGGAGTGTCCCAATCTTTTATTGCTTCGATCTTGGATACACACTAGATAATGTTTTCAAGGATGTGGTTGCAACAAAGAAGATGGCTAACCGATTTCATGAGTGGATCGGACAAAACCCCTTAAAACCCTAATTTTTCAGATTTTTACATGCTCAATACCTCAAATTTGGCCGGGTAATCTTCAGATCCTTTGTACTTCTAGATAGAGGACTTCATAAGCTTCGTTTAGGCACCGAGTTTGCAAGATTTCATCAAGATTTGAGGGACATTCAAGGGTTTGAAGATCAAACTTTTAGAGAGAGAGAGAGGTTCCGAATTCTAGAGAGAGGAAGGTGTAGGTGGATGAAATAAATGAGATTAATTGCTTGAAATGGGGTTTTTATACCTCGGGGGTATTCGGGTTTGTTTCAGTTACTCGGTTTGCGTCTTCGTTGCGTTTCCGAAACGTAACGCGTATTTTACGTGTTTTAATTAAAAGAGAATGTTTTTAATTATTTTGATGAGTTTCAAAATTGTAAAACATTATTTATTTTATTTTATTAATTTATTTTCGTTCGCGTCGTGTTTCGTTTTCGTTTCGTCGGATCGCATCACCATCGCGCATATTCGTTCGAATCGTGATTCGAACGAACACGTCGATGGTTTGGCTTTCTGACTTTTGTTTTCTACTTCCCAGTCATCATTTCAGAACGTTAAACTCACAGATATGTTTGTGTGAATCGTCACCCAAGCAAACACACTGTCAGTTCATTATTCTGAAATAACACTGCAATATTTTTTAAATTGTATTTCCTCACTGTCGGACTCAACTAAACATCCTGTTATCATATTGTTTTCACACTGTTTTGTCGACCATCTGATTCCTGTCATCAATGGATATCAGATCGCAACCGACTTGTTCTTGTTATTTGTTTGAACACTGTTGTTTCTCGTGATTTGTTGTGTTAACTGTACTTAGGTTTTCACTTAAATACACACAACTATCGTTTCAAATGAGTGTTGTACTTACGGTATTTAAGTTTACACAATAAATACGTACAACTGTTTCTTGTATCTTGAATTCTGTTAATACAAGTACTGTTCTCAAACATGTATTTACACATAGTTACTGTTGAAAGTACACATACCGTACGGACTTGCCGGCCAGTGAGGTACTAGTTGTCACATATAATAACATTACACAATAGGAATTCTACTTTGCAAAATTACTTCAACAAAAAAAACAACTTCATAAACCAAATGACACGTACAAACAATGATCTTCGTACAGACAAAGTCATAAGAAAAAACTAGATTATTTGTTAAAATTGTGACCTTTAGTAGAAACTGAGGGTTATAATAATAGACTATGATCAAGATAAACTAGAACTTCCTATTATATCATTTTAAGTAAAGTACAAAAAGTTATTATAAATAGTAGTTTTAGCATGTCAACAACCTTATGGATCCTAACACCTATTTTTAATTGGAGCATTTTTTGTAGGAGCATTATACTAATTTTCAGCGTCACTAACAAAAAGAAAAGTGACAGATGAAGATGTTACCTTTTTTAAAATTTTTGTTCAACAACTTACAGATATAATGTTGATGTTAATTTTCGTTATTTGGTAATCTCATATAACACTTCTTCTCACCTGGCTATTTCTTTAGAAATCATATAAATCCACCAACATTATATGAGATTGTTGCACTATGTGTAAGTAATGTGTTATGATAAAAATACTCTAAGTTAATGGCCGAACCGGCCTCAAACAACCAGCTCATGAAACGAATGGTAAAAAAATTTGTTTATGTTTTGTCTTTTTAAAATAAGAAAGATCAACATCAAATTTTGTTTGTTAAATTTAATAAAAAAAACATAAACAATTGAGAGTCTTGTCTTTCATTGTCTTCGTAAACATTTGATAATGTGTTCGTTGGTAAGTTGGTTTACTAAACATTTTTAATGTTTAGTTTATCTTAACATTTCAGTAAAAACTTAGTCATTTAAATCTTGTATCGTGATAAAAATTTATTCATGCTTGAAGCTTTAAGTGATTATGATTATTATTAATAATTTTTATTTTTTTTCGAGATAATTATGGTTAGGATTTAATATAAACTAGTAGGAGTGACCCGTGCTACGCAGCGGGCCACAGGTTGACTTTTAACGGCAAACCTTAAGACTTAAAGGAGCATATTCGTTCATGTGATATATACGTGTCGATTACATGTGGATCCAAAACGTTTGCGGAACCCAAAAAAATTGTTTGGGAAAGTTACTTCTAACATTGCATAACTACATTATAAAATACTTATGAGGCTTTTGTTGCAAGTTACATGTATAGAAGGCCTAAAAATCATGACTTACATTGGAATGTTTAAATAGTTGAATATTATCGACCAAGAATGACATTTAGTGTTGATCTAAACAAGGTATGTTTCATGTAAATCATTTGTATACCTTCAAATGATCGTAACTTTCTTAAAATTACAATTAACAGCTTAGATGATCCCGTTCAAAAAAAAAAAAAAACAGCTTAGATGATAATCTTTTTGGAATTTAAAACAAAATGATGTCACCTTGAAACTTGAAAAATTCTATTTTAGAAAAGTCGTCCTTGATGTAGTGATTGGAAGAATACCTTGCATTAATTGAGCAATTGTACAAAACTTCGTGGAACATATTCGGTTTCTAAAGTTGGCTGTGTTTTAGTAGTTGTAGCTGCTGGTGCTTTCGTGTTCTTAACCATGGTCATATGCAGTGCTTCACCAGCATCTGTAGCCTTTTCCATATGGTGCATTTTCTTCCTTTTATTGTCATGGAATAGATGAATAGCAATGAGATTCCCCAAACTTCCAAATTATGTAACACCTGGTGTTAGTGGCCAGGATGTGGTGTCAATGGACTTAGATGACTTATTTAATCATTATTTGCTTCAAAAGATAATGGAGAAGAAACAATAAGATCGGGAATCATAAACCATTATGTAATGGAAAAAAAATTCATTATCATTATGTAATTATCATAAACCATGTTCTTCAGAACTCTATCACTAAAGAAATCAAGAAATACTATGAGAAATCTTAGAGACCCGCAAATCAATCCAATGATTGAACGCAAACATATCAATAAATAAAATTCAGATGCAAAACAAAGTAACACAAAATAAGCCTACTAAAATTGTATTAATGAAAATCCGCTTTAAATTATACCCTACATGTAACATATTGTTAGTTTCAGAAAATAATGGTCAAACTCTCTAATGGAAAAAATTTGTATTAAGTTATTATTCTGTTTACTGAATCACCACTAATAAAGCTATTTGATGTGTTCTTTGACATACAAAGTTAACCATTTTAATACACAAAAGCAAAATAAAACATATAACTGAAGAGTAAAAAGAAACAATGTATGAAGGTACCTGCAAAATACAACATGCTATTTTTTTATGTATTTTAGATAGAATTATATGGTATACATTGATGATTATAATTTGTTTTTATTGGGACTTTTCTGTTGCAAAAGTCACCTATTTGTCTTCTACTTGGTTGTCTATATACTTACTCATTATTAATTTTAGTAAATGGATATTTATATATATAGGAGACGGATCCAATACAAAGGGAGTTTAACGTGAGAAGGATAGGAAGTATTTCTAGCCCTTGATCAAATTAATCAACGGTTAAGATTTAGTGGTTCCCACTTTTCATTTAAAACATGCGTGAATTGAAGCTTGAAGGGCAAAAAAGTAATAGCCTGCATTTGTTGACTTTTTTTGTGGGTAAATCAAGTTCCATCATTTTTTTATAAATCAAGTTCCATCATTTTTTTATAAATCGAATAAGTTTTAACTGGTTAATCGTTTTTTTTTTTAAAAATTGCACCATAAAATAGAGAATTTTATTATCTTTAATTTGAGTATAATATTGCTACGGTTTTCTTTCATTTTTTTACGTGGTTCGTGATTATTGGTCCGTAATTATCAGTTGGTCCGTGATTTTTACATTATTACGTGATAATTGGTCCGTGATTATTCAGTTTGCCCTTAATTATTTTGATTTTTATACGTGATCCGTGATTTGTTACACATGGTCCATAATTAGCAGTCCGTGATTATTCAGTTGGTCCTTGATTATGCATGTTAAACGATGGTCCGTGATTTTATATAACGCGGTCCGTGATTTTACACGGACCATTGTACCCCTTACACAGATTACACGTGGCGTATTCTGGTGGCTTCCTACGCTTCTCATGTTAATTTCCTTTGTACAATAACCGGCCCCTATATATGTGTGTGTGTGTGTATGTGTGTGTCTGGCATGTAAAATCCTTATGTAAATGCTTTAGTGTGTTAAATCCAAAAGAATGGTTGTCCACATCAATGATATTTTGCAGTCAATACTTTAATCATGGTGGTTTAATCTATGGGCAGTCTTATTCAGCAACTAAAGTTTACTCTAACTTTAATATTCACATCATAAAATCAAAGTATGTTGTAGGTATTAACTAATGTCATAATATTGGCTATTTTTTATGTGCGTCATTGTAACAACCCATTTTGGTGAAATATTATAAATTAAACATAATTGGTGTATGATTGTGTTTATTTTAATTAAAGGGTGTTTTGTATGATTTAATTATATAAATATTATTTGGTGGGTGCTTTTAATAAATACTTGATTTAAAATATAACATATGGTGATGTTAACTAACTTATCTAAGTTAGTCATGATTCATTAGTTTTAACATGTAAATTGAGGGGTTAGAAGTGTCAATAGCTGAAAGTTAAATAACAAGGGGGTTTAATATTGACTTTGGTCAAAATACACACACTTCATGTGTGTATGTGTGTTGGAGACGACCCAGACAAGAGGAGAACAAGAAGAAACTTTAATCTTCAAAATTGAGGCTTCAAATCTGCAAGGATCTTTAATGCAACCAAGATTTTGAGTTCTCTTTGCTTCATACTACATTTAGGTATGATTTTTGGGTGATTATGGTGAAAATTTCGTGGGTCACCATTGGGGGTGTGGGTTTGATGGGTAAAACTCTCAAATTTGGTGTTTTTAGAGTGTCAAATGTTGTTAATGATGTTGATAATCATATAGGAACAACTTTTGATTGTTTTCTTTCATGATTTACATGTTATGAAAATGGGGGAATTGGGGTTTATATGGAGTTGATGACTATGGTGTGTAAAGTTAGTGTTTAAAGGTGGGGATTTGATGATTATCACTATATTTTTGTAGTTTGTGGGGAAATTGTTGAGATTGATCATTTTTAAACAAAATAATGGATGTTACATAGATGTGTTAATAATGAATGATCATTAGGAGAAGAACTTATGCATACATGGTGTTTGATGAAATGCCAAGTAGAGTAATTAACTTAAAAATTGGCTTAAAACCTATGGTGATATGAAATAGGTGGGTGCATAAACTCAACAAAGGGGAATTGTTATGGTTAAGGGTCAATTGGAAGTAATTAAGTTAAAATGGTGACATTGGGGTGAATGGGTATATTTTGACTAATTGTAGTCAAACTTTATATTAAACCTATTAGTTGTGATAATAGGAATTGATAGTGAAGGTGTAAGTGGCACCAAACGACCCGGGAAGGAATTGGTTATAGAGGATAGCGCGTTGGATCAAGGTAAGTCACCCAATCTTCTATTTGTTATGTGTAATGGTGTTATGCATGAATGAATATGTTGTGGAAGATTAACTTTATGGTGAATAGATGATATTGGTGCTTGTTGATAGACATTAATAAGCAATAGGTGATATATATTGCTTGATTGTTGTTGGTATGGTGTTTTTATGCTAGTTCATGATTGACTTGGTGTTAATTTGTATGTGTGTTGAATGATTTTAATTATTTCACAAGGTGTGTGAATTGTAATTGAAATCAACTCAAATTGGTGTTTTGAATCACAAGTGGTGTGATCATGACATTGGATTATTCACATGGTGTGTGAATGTCCTTTGTTGGGTGTAGTCAAGTTAGTAAAACACAAGTGGTGTGGTTTACTTAACTTGAGAAATCTTGTGGAATAAGATTTCAAAGGAGTTTTGGGTGCAAACGACCCGTTAGTAAATCGTTTGATATTATGACCATGATGGTCATAAATTGGTGAATTATGGTGTTCAATATGATTATATGGTGTTATATAATGTTTATGGGGGTATTGGAATGGTCGGAATCGAGTGGAATGGGTCGAGATGGCGTAAAACAGAAAAATTGGTCGTTCAGGTGGTGCTGGAGTATCATACGCCAGTGGATACGCCTATGGATACGCCAACCACACAAATTTTCTGTGATACGCCCCAGATACGCCAAACTCATACGCCAAGTGTTGAATTTGACCAAAATTGACTATTTTGGTCATGTAAGCTCGTGTGGGCGGGCATGGTGATCTTACTTAGTTCTAATGAACTAATGGTGACTTAATTATGGTGTTTTCAGGTGAACGGAAGGGTTGAACGCGGTCGTGATCGGATTGCCTTGCAAGGATTCGGATCAAACATGTTTGGGGGTTATACTTTGTTTGTTTAAAACAAAGGTTTTTGGTGAATAACTCAAATGTAATTTTTGTTATTGAATGTTTAAATAACATCAAATATTTTGTTAAGTCGTATGTAAATGGGATGTTAATGTGTTAATTACATTTGATGGTTTGAAAAATCTGGGACCTATTTTGATTTGTTGTTTAAACACACGTGTCATGTGTTGGTGGGTTTGGGGCTTACAGTCATGTTTTGAATAAGAACATCAAACTAATAAAACAAAATAGCAATTTTATGAAGCATTTAGCAGCAAAGCAGGATCACAAAATGGTTTTTTTTTTCAACTTACAAATGGATACCTCATATATGAATGAATATCACCTTAGTACCTGTTAATTAAAGTATTAAACTAAGATAATAAAATTGAAAGGCTATTGACTTACCCAAATCATATGAAAGCTAGTAGTGGCAATGTGGCATACAATTTTACTGGACTGCTGCTGTGCGAAATTTATAATCTGATATACCAATAATCAACTCACTGAGATCATCTCCTATAGAATGTACCTATTAGATTTACCAGTAATCTGATTTACCTGTATGTCACATAACAACCATGAACCCTAAAGTTGGTACGTAACCGAGAGCTAAACAATCTTTACCAAAAAGAGATTAAATCGTTTTGGTAGTTCAGCTTTCAACTATGTAATCGTAAAGCAATCAAAATTCAGACAAAAACAAATAGTCAAAGAACCATAAAAAGTCGACATATTAGTCACTCAGTTAAATGAAATAGAAGGACCCAAGCAAGTAACCATGGCCTGGAACCAATCGAGCAATTAGCAGAAATTAAATATTAATAAAACAAACCCAAATGGGTGTCTGCAATTAGCATAAACATTAGAAATCAATCGGACCTTTTGTTGGCGAATTTGAAGATTGTAAAATAATTAAAAAGTGAAGAACAAAAAAGAGACAACAAAAGACGATGAAATTGGAAATTTTAGAAGGAATGAGGTGTTAGCCAGTGAAACCCTCGCTGTGAAACCACCGTGAGAGGCGTGAAAGCATACCTGTGAAACCCTAGCTGGAGATGTCAATCCTCAAACATCTTTGGCTACCACCGACGACCACCGTGAGAGGCGTGAATCACTGTGAAATAGGATCAGAGAAAGAGAGAGGACGATGGAGAGGCGGTGAAGATCAGAGGAATATGAGAGAGCATGTAGTCGGTGACGATTTCATGGTGGGAGGAGGATACGAAGGTTACCAGAAGTCGAAGAGGGAGGCAGTGAAATGGTGTGCTGGTTGCATCATTGATTGTACTCAACGCATTGAATGTAGTAGGAAATGAACAGTAATATTGTGAGGGAGAAAAATTTTGGTTTTTAATATACATACTAATGCTTAATTTAATGATTGTAATAAAATGTTTACATATGTGAATTAAAATTTGGAAATTTCAATGACAGGTAAAGTTGGAAACATTGGTGCTTTATATCAACAAATGTGTAACATTATATGAGATTGTTGCACTAATTCTTGCAACATAATGTGTAACAATATATGAGATTGTTGCACTAGCTCTCGCAACATAATGTGTAACATAAATTAAAAGAAAAATATTTTTTTATATCAACAAATCTATGCATGACATATATCCATTAATGATTATGATGTTAGATTCTTTATGACATTTGAAGCGAGAAATAATATATTAAAAGTCTTTCACGCAAATTGTCTTGAATCAGTAAATCAATCATTTGTCGTTACAGATACAAATTAATTCTTTCATACTTACTAATTGACTTACATGAAACCAAAAGTATACATCCAACATTGATCCTTCAGATTCGATGTCAAGTATGCTATAACTTTGAATCGTTGGTGACACATTATGAAACTACACAATAAGTTAAGCAAATGAGCGATTTCATATGGTAGAATCTCCTGAGAGAATACAAGGTTAAAGTTTAAAATTTATGATCTTCTGTTACGTGAATTTTAGAGAAATGAAGTCATAGCATGACCACCACTCTAAATATTTCATATTTGCTAAAAAAATATTTTCTAAACTAGAAAGAATTAGATTAAGATATAATGCATATATAATAATCTACACAAACAGGACACAAGATGTTTTAGAAAATTAATTCGTTTTTAGAAGAGTTGTGTTATCTTCACACCCAACTCACATCTTCTACACCCTATATACATCTCATATATGCTTATAAAAGACGTATATTAGACACTTATTGGATTCTTATACGTCTTGTATAGACAAGACGTATGCAAGATCATTGTCGAATTATTATGTGGCGCAAGAGGTTATACGTCTCGTATACGTCTATATAAGACTTATAAGATCGTTGTATGTTAAAATAAAAATGCCGAGTGTCTAAATGATCAAACTCTTTTGAAATGGTAATCTATTCTAGTTTTCTTTTTAAATTATTCCAAAATTAAAAAATTCGCTACCTATGATTGTTATAAAAAAAAAAAAAAAAAAAAAAACGCCACCAATTGACACAAACAGTTAAAAGAACAAGAAAAAACACGCACTCAAACCCTAAACTGGTTTTCAGTGAGAAGACATGGTGGTGAGGCTTAGATTGGCGAGGTTAGGATGCCGGAACCGGCCGTTTTACAGGGTCATGGCCGCCGATAGCAGGTCTCCGAGAGATGGAAAACATATAGAAGTTTTGGGTTACTATAATCCTCTGCCAGGTTCTTCATTTTCTATACATTTATTTTCTGATCCTCTTGATCAATTCCAACGCAAAAAGCATCTATTTGATTTTCGATAACAAATGTGGGTGTTATATGATTGAAATCGATTGTTAGGGTATAACATTTGGGACGAAATTTTTGGTTCTTTTGATTGGGATTAGTTTAATTTAACGGTATTAGGGGTTGCGATCGATAGAAACCGGAGGCTTGTAGAACTATTGGGATCCCTTTTATTTGATTGAATCTTAAATTTATGTATTATTCTTGATATAAATTAAGACAAAGGCTCGTAATTTTTATTCTGCTGTAGTTTCTATTATGCCTGTAAACTTAAGCCACTGTGTGATACATATCACATGAATTGCTAATTGCTACTTGTTGGTTGATTATCTTGTTAATACAGGCCAAGATGGCGGTAAACGAATGGGGCTTAATTTCGAACGAGTGAAGTAAGTTTTTTTATACACTGTTAATAGAAATTTTCATGTGATACTAGTTGATTGGTACTGTTAATTTTGCTATTGATAATCTATCTAATAAGCAGTTGCACATGTTCATAGCTTATTATTTTGCATCTCAATGAACAGTCTTTTGATGTTACTCTGAAATAGGCTTCCTTGATTATAGTTGATAATTACACATATAAATTGGGAATCTGGACTTATTTTTGTGCCATGATTGTAGAATCTGTATTTTGTGCTGTTTTAATGAGTATTGTTAGTTTCAATTGATATCAGAAGTTAATAAAGAACTTGGTTAGAATACCAGTCCTTCGAATTTTCTATTGATCTATGTTCTCGATACGAATTAATGGCTCCTTTTATAACCAACGTAATCCTTAATCCTTCAAGGATTACAATTGCTAAAACCTATCCTTATCTAGTCCTTATTCCTAGATACTAGGATACAACTCGATAAACATTAAACAGAAAACATTAATCAAAACTCAACAAACTCCTTAAGACTTCAGACACGGACTTACAAGTTTAATCTATCAAGTTGTTTAGGGTTGATGTTGAACCGAATGGCTGCTATTTTCATTCTAAGAATATTGTAACAAGCTGCAATTTTTGCAAAATTTGAAGCCTTTATCAAATAATTTATATTTTTTTATTTTGTTGTCATGGAAGGGTTGTTTAGACATTAGCATACGCCTTTCGTTGAATGTTTCAAGTGATAGGAAATAGAAGTATTATACAATGCTTGATGTTGATTGCTCTGTTGCATAAACATTAGTGAGATTTAGGAAAAGAACTAACATGCATCTTTGGTTAAGTCCTTATAATGTTTTTATTCACCATAATTTGTTAATTTTCATCCTTTTGTATTATGGAAGACCAAATATGCACTTTAATTTTGTATAAACCTACGGTCCATAGACCATAATACGGGGATGGTCAACACTAGTTGATGGAAAATGAAGAAATTATGCAGCTTATGGCCCCTATTGAGCAATTAAATTGAATTTAATAATTCTTATGGTAAGCTGATAGTCCATGTAAGAAACACCATTAGCATACTTATCTTCTGAACACTCAACAAATGTAACCATTTTCTTAACAAAACCATTGTACTATCTGGCACAGGTTGACTTTTGAGGTCAAGTTGGTAAGTTTTCATCTGCAAAATTACAGTGTATTTTTAAAGTTTATGGAAGTGATTATTAAACTAAATTTCTATAATAATAATACCGAAAAATCGAAAAATTATGACGTTAAAATAGTGGCCAAATCAATGTGGATTTCAAATGTAGAAAGTTATTTTGACATCTCTTTTATGTGTTACATTTGTGTTCTTTTCTTGTACAGATATTGGCTCTCAGTTGGTGCCCAGCCATCGGATCCAGTTCAACGTCTTTTGTTCAGAGCAGGACTGCTACCCCCACCACCCATGGTTGCAATGGGCCGGAAAGGTGGATCCCGTGACACCCGCCCAGTTGACCCATTGACTGGACGGGTCTTGATTCCTGAGCAACCAACCAAAACTAGTAATGAATCAGTGGATGTTAAAGAAAATAACTGTTAGCTTGTCAACTCGGTTGCTGAGACATGCTAGTTATGGGTTTGGAGTTGGTTTATATGTTTAAGTTCAGAGCTACTTGCAATGCTATTGTTGGAATTAATCATAATGTTCACAGCAAAATTGAAGGAATTAGCAGCTAGAAATTAGGAGTTTATTTTTGGTCAAAATAATTATGAGTTTATTACTATTTTGTTTTTGGTATGAGTCTTATATTTGGTAAGCTTATGTTTAGGAGTTTTCCTTTTTTGTTTAGAGGCTAAGCTAGGGTTAGAGACTATAAATATGTATTCTGCGATTTGATAAAGTGTGTGTGTGAAGCTGCAATAAAAAGAGTCGATCATGGTTTGATCAAACTTCATTTTTCTGTTTCATCTCTTTCTTTTCTTTTGGTTACTTTTCTGGTTCAATTTTTGGCATCCTGGGCTACAATTGGTATCAGAGCTTAAAGGGCTCTTAAAGTAGCAGCAGGAAAACGCAGCAAGAAAGTAGCAGCTGGAAGAATAGGTCGAAGAAGCAAGAAGGCAGCAGGCTGACAAAGAAAGAAAAGTAAGAGAGCAGCAAGAACCCGATCAATAACAACAAGTTGATTAGATCAGCAAGAAGCAAGAAAATCAGAAACCTAGTGTTCCTGATTAGCAGCAGCAAGATCAGCAAGATAGCAAGAAGCAAGAAGCAAGAAGCAAGAGAGTTTAGCAAGAGAAAGATAGCAAGTTCAGCAAGGAAAACATCAAGCAAGAAAGAAAGATTAGCAAGCAACGAAAGCAAGAAATTCAGTAAGATAAGCAAGAACTGCAAGAAGCAAGGAAGAACAGCAAGAAGCAAGGAAAAAACAGCAAGAAATAGCAAGTTTGAAGCAAGAACAACAAGAATAACAAAATATGGCAGAAAACAATGCAGTGGTACCAATTCGTGAGCAGGGAAACGTGTCACTTCAGTGCCCGAAGTTGACTGATTCGAATTACACCACGTGGGCAATTCTGATGGAGCAGATTCTAAGGGCGTATGGTCTTTAGGAGGTAGCAAGCACGGAAGTAGTAGGAATAGATGAAAAGAAAGTCGCAACAACAAAAGCTATGATATTTCAAACTTTGCCAGAAGATATTTTGATGCAGGTTGCTCAATATTCAAGTGCAAAAGAGGTATGGGATTCTATTAAGGTTCGATACTTGGGGGCTGATCTAGTTCAAAAGGCATGTTTACATACATTAAGGAGTGAACTAGAGGCTTTAAAGATGAAGGAGAATGAAACTGTGGATGAATTTGCCGGCAAGTTGAGTAGTGCAAGGGCAAAGTTTAGAAGTCTTGGTTCACTCCTTAAGGATAAGGTAATTGTGAGAAAGTTATTGAACTCAATGCCAAAGAAGTTTCTACCAATCATAGCTTCTATTGAACAATATTCTGATGTTGACAAGATGCCATTTGAAGAAGCAGTGGGTAGAATAAAGGCTTTTGAAGCACGAATCATGAGTCATGATGAACCGGATGGGAATGATCAAAACAAGCTTCTACTAGCAAGTTCAAGTGACCAAGAAAATTGGAATTATGGAAAGGGACGGGGTGATAACAATCAAAGTCATGGAAGGGGTCAAGGAAGAGGTTTTGGTAGTGGAAGAGGAAGAGGTCGAGTGAGTAAAAACAAAGGTGAGTTTAGGTGTTATGAATGTGGTGAATTTGGTCACTTCGCATATGAGTGCACCAAGTGGAAGGAGGAAGCAACTCATCTTGCTCAATTTGGTAATGATGGGAATCCAGCATTATTGTGAAGTGCAAGTGTGAACATTTAAGGATTTAGGGGGTGATTGTTGGAATTAATCATAATGTTCACGGCAAAATTGAAGGAATTAGCAGCTGGAAATTAGGAGTTTATTTTTGGTCAAAATAATTATGAGTTTATTACTATTTTGTTTTTGGTATGAGTCTTATATTTGGTAAGCTTATGTTTAGGAGTTTTCCTTTTTTGTTTAGAGGCTAAGCTAGGGTTAGAGGCTATAAATATGTATTCTGCGATTTGATAAAGTGTGTGTGTGAAGCTGCAATAAAAAGAGTCGATCATGGTTTGATCAAACTTCATTTTTCTGTTTCATCTCTTTCTTTTCTTTTGGTTACTTTTCTGGTTCAATTGTTGGCATCCTGGGCTACAGCTATAATATGGTAAAACATTGATGCTATAATGATTTTGATTTCTAGCAAAAGTTGGTATTTTTGTTTAGGGTTTCATCAACATTGTTGAAAAAACTTGATTGAGCAGCACAAGAAGACACCTGGTTTTGTTCTGCAACTCTGGTAACGACCCTTTTGATGCTTTTTTGATACTTTTAAGATGATCAAATTGCAATCACTCCTTAAACCTGTATCTATACTATAAACATTATCCTTAAGCTAATCTCTAAAACTCAAGATATACATCTAAACTGATAAACAAGTTGTTAAGGTGACATTTTTAGCATATGGTACATCATCAGTCTTTTTTCTTGCTTATTTCTCCTATTAAATAAGAAGACGCGTGTTATCGTTTGGTGTTTGCTCGTTCTTATTTTTTCACTTTTTTCTTTTATTAAAAAATAATATTAAATAATATTATTATAGACAACTATATTAACAAAAATATATTTAATAATGATAATATTAAATATAATAAGACTTTTTTACATTTTTAGTCAACTCGATTAATTTAGATGATGATTTATAATTCCTTTAAATTTTATCTATTAGTTTTTTTAATTTAAAATTTTGTTTATAATTAATTAAATTATTTCGCTGTTTTATAATTTCTATATCATCATTATTAGTTGTTAGTTATTATTTGATTTTTTTATTAACTCTGTAATATTCGGGTTTTCTAAACTAGTATCAAATAAACAAATAAAAAGCCTTAACATTTATTTTGACCATATCTTTTCAATTGATTTAATTTTTAATTCTGAATCAAGATTAATCCTTTATCCTCTCTCTTTTAATGTTGATTTGTTCCTTTAAAACTTTGAATACCAAGTAATAGTCTCATAGTCCACCATTTTTTAACCGGCCCAATCATTCTTAGCATCCCCATCTCTATGGCCACAATTCATTCATCATCATTATGAACTAAGCTCCTTGTCTTTTCCTTTTCTTTCAATTGAACTTGCTACTTTTTTTGTTAGGCTTTATTTGTCAAATCAATGATAGGTTCGAATCGTCCTTCTTGCCTTGTTACCTTTTGTTTTCTTCTTGTTCTTGTTAATCTGCTTATATTTTTGTCATCTTGTTGTCTTGCTTGAATCGATCGGAAGAACCACACAGGTACTGTTTTTGCCCATGCTACTTGCTATGAACCGCACAGGTCTAATTATTGCTACTTGTTACACGAATTGTTGACGTTTGGTTCTTGCTCTTGCTTCTTAAGCCACACAGGCTTGATCATTGCTCTTGCTTCTTGTCTTTCGAACCAAACGGGTTTGGTTCAGAGCACATGGTTCTTATCTCTTGCTCTCGGTCAGTTCATGCAGATTTGATCTCTTTTTGTTCATGCGAAACTCTACTTGTTATACTCGCTTTCACACAGATGGCATCATTCTTTGGTGGGTTCGATCTTGTTTTTGTTGCTCATGTCTTTGATTGTTGGTTGCTCCTCTTGCTTGCTCTATTAATCTTCTTCATCGCGTCACAGGCCTACGTTCTTCTTGCTCTATGATGTGCATGAAAGTACACATAAATTTTGATATGGATTTTTTATACTAGCATTGAGTCTTAAAAAGGATTTTCATCAAATAATTGTAACAAGGTAAGTATATGTATCGGGTGGTTGCTAGAGGCAAGAATCAGATATCAATCCCTGGACACAATGGCTCCTGTTACTACATTTATTTCGCTGTTTAGCTGATTGAAACAATAGATGATTGTTGTTTAATTAAAATGGCATATAAGGTACAGTTAATACATTAGGAACACAAACACATCAATCAAAGAATGATATCAATGGTTATACTCATGCATACGTTAGAAGATCACTAAACACACCAGTGAGTGAGTGAGTGACTAGATTCCCGCTAGGATTATTAATTACATGACATATTAGAAATCTATACAACCTAATAAAATAATAACAAAATTGTCACTTGTTACTCTCACATTCATTTATCATTAATTTTTGACATTTGTCACTCTCATATTCATATATCTTTAAATTTTGATACTTGTCATTCATATATTCATCTTTCATTCAATTTTATTTTACTAATTCTCTCTCATATTTAATGTTAATAATTTTTAAATAATTAACTTGTATACTTAAATGCAATAATATATATTTTTTATTCTAATAATGTATTATAACTTAATTATCATAAGTAGACTACAATTATATCTTATTTTAAAATATAATTTTAATTTATAAATAGTTATAATTTAAAAGTTTTTAAATCTTAATTATCTTCTTATTTCATTATCAATTGATATGATTTCAACATACAAATTTCATAAAAGTATTGGTTGATAACATGCTAAATTTATTCAATTCATATTAGACATATTTTATGTGTTCGTTGGTAGTTTAAAAAAACTTTAAAAATTACAAAAATATAACTTACCTATCAAATACCAATTTTGTTGCTGTTTTACTATTTAGATTATTTATTAATGCGTATCTTAATTATCTATCAAAATATTGTTTTATAATTTCTAAATTATCGGTTATAAATATTTAATATTTTATTTTTGTTTCGGGTAATACACGGGTTAATAACATAGTTAGAATGATAAAGACATACTAACTACCCAAAATAATGCAAATAAATCTTAAGTGATTTAATTATGTCAATATTTATAAAACTAACAAGAGTCAAACCAAGAATTCAAACTAGGTGGTTTATAATCTAAACAAAAAATAAAAAGTTGTATACTTTGATTTAAACATTGTATTACTATAGTAATCGTACATATACATATAGGATCCAGTTAAAATATAAAATGATTTTGGAGTAAACTTCTCTTTTGCTTCCTGTGGTTTGACAAAAGTAACCATTTTCATCCAAATTTTGAAATTTTGCAATTTTCCTCCATTAGTTTCAGAAAATTAACCATTTTAGTCCCTGTGGTTTGACAAAAGTAACCATTTTCATCCAAAGTTTAAATGGACTTTGGATGAAAATGGTTAATTTTCTGAAACTAATGGAGGAAAATTGCAAAATTTCAAAATTTGGATGAAAATGGTTACTTTTGTCAAACCACAGGGAGCAAAATAGAAGTTTACTCAAGATTTTTTATATACAAATGAATTGATTTTGTTACACATGTATTAATTGTAATGTTTATTTTAATATATAAAGATGGATAAATTTTGAGATAGCCTTGTATCAATTTACCACCAATAATTCTTGATCCCCACAATGAATAACCTTGGTCGTCAAGTTAACGTGCTCCTCAAATAAAATTTTAAAGTTTGACTATCACATCGGTCTTTTTCTCCTATCAAAAACAGAATAACAAACGTATTTAAAATTTTAATTAAACACATTTAATATTTTACTATTTATTTACAAAAAAAAAAAATTTGAATGACAAAGGTTTCAATTTTGTGAACCCACTGTTTTCAGGTCATGACACCAAGGTCTAGTTATTTGGACCTCCCATGAGCCACCACAACCACCCCAGGAGGAAACCCCACTGGGAAAACCCCCTGACCCCCTTAGACCCCTATTACGCTGCGGGAAGGATTTGAACCTAAGACCTCCTATTTGAAAATATTTTGAGGTGCCATTAAGACAATTGTCATTGGTTGTCAATTATCTTATATATAGTCCTTCGCTTTTATGAGCAGCGGTAACTCCCTTACATAGGTCTTATGTTTTGCACTTCGTATCAAGTTCTGTCTATTGGACCTTCACGATAATTTTTTGGTTCTTTCTGAAAAAACCCTAAGAGGCCCGTGACTGACCCTGTGTTCAGCGCATGAGTGCGCGTTACCTCGTATTTAGTGGAAGCAGATAGTTAGGGACTGACATGGTACCACTTTGAGTTACTGTCCCGAAGTACTAGACCAGCTCCTGTTACATAAAAGAACATAAACGAACTTCCCGCCGAAAAGTTTATAAACTGTTTGGTACGTTTACACGCTTATTTCATCCCCATTAAATAATATTATTATAGGCAGCTATATTAACAAAAATCTATTTAATAATGATGATATTAAATATAATCAGACTTTTTTACATTTTTAGTCAACTCGATTAATTTAGATAATGATTTATAATTCATATAAATTTTATCTATTAGTTTTTTAATTTAAAATTTTGTTTATAATTAAATTAAAGGAAGAACTACATATTTCCTCTTCCTAACTTACAAAATTACATATTTACCCAAGGTACAAATTTTTAATGCATAATATATAATGCTCTTAAAGTATGTTTTGAAAAAATATGTAATTTTGCAAGTTAGGAAGCAGAAATATGTAAATGCCCCTTAATTAAATTATTTCTTTGTTTTATAATTTCTATATCATCATTATTAGTTATTATTTGATTTATTTTATTAACTCTGTAATATTCAGGTTGTCTAAACTAGTATCAAATAAACAAATAAAAAGTCTTAAACATTTATTTTGACCATATCTTTTCAATTGGTTTAATTCTTTAATTTTTAATCCTGAATCAAGATTAATCCTTTATTTTCTCTCTTTTAATGTTGATTTGTTCCTTTAAAATTTCGAATACCAAGTAATACTCTCACAGTCTCATCTCTTTCGCTTCTAACTTTTTTTGATAACCATAATAACTCACTTACATGCAAGGCTTTGAAGGGGCCCGGGGGTGCCTTGGCCCCCCTGTTTTTTTGCTCAGAAGGGTCGATATGATAGTATTTCGTCGAAAAATCCTTCGGTTCTCTTCATTTTCTTCCTAAAAATCCTTCGGCCCCCTCCATTTTCATCCTAAAAATCATTCGGCCCCCTCCGTTTTTTCCTAAAATTCCTCCGCCCCCTCCAACTATTTTCCCAAGCTCCGTCACTGCTTACATGGTAAACCCTCTGGTCCTCCACAATACCCAACTAACCGAGAGGAACAGACAATGTGCTATTGCAAGCAACCGGGTCAGTGACTTTCAAGGAAAATTGCTCTAAGTAAGAATTGAACTTAAGACTTTTAGGTTGTCTCTCCTCAACTCTAACCACTACATCACTTCCTTGAAGGTTTTCACTTCTAACTTTGGAGCACCTTCTTTAACTTTTCTATAAATCTAGTCTTCCCCCACATAGTCCACCATTCTTTAACCTGCCCAATCTTTTTTGAGTTTTTCTTTAAATTTTTCGTATTCTTTCTATTGAACCCGCTTCAATCCCTTATTACCTATGTTTTCTTGTTCTTGTTGTCTTGGTTGAATTGAACGGGAGAACCACACAGGTCTAATTATTGCTACTTGTTTGATGAATTGTTGAGGTTTGGTTCCTGCTCTTGCTACTAAAGCTAGCCACACAGGCCGGTTTGGTTCAGAACACATGGTTCTTGTCTCTTGGTCTTAATTGGTCAGTTCATGCAGATTTGATCTCTTCTTGTTTTACTCGCCTTCTTCTTGCTCTATGATGTGCTTCAAGGTATGCATAAATTTTGTTGTAGATTTTTATAGGGTTATTGGATTAAAATACTCATAACTTTAACATTTTGGCCGGCAATACTTCATACTCGGGAAATGTTTCATAACACTCTGTACTTTAAACTTAGTTTTTGCTGGCACTCCTAAACTAACGGATGTGTAACTCTGTTAACACTTTTGATGATTATCCCCAATTCTACATAAACCCTAGTTTGGTACCCCAATCCAAATCGATCAAATGATCATCTCATGATCAAATTAACCATAGGGCTTTCGTTCTAGACCTAAAAACGAGGCTAATGGTATCAAGAATTACATGGATCAGATTCGAATTGCTTGAGTTCGTTTATAAATGCAGTCGCGACTTTTTCTTAGATTCAAAATCGATAGGAAGGATGATGTTTGATCAAATTAACCATATGGCTTTCATTCTAGACCTAAAAACGAGGCTAATGGTTTCAAGATTACCTGGATCGGATTCGAGTTGCTTGAGTTCGTGTATACAGTAGCCATGACTGTTTCTGGATTCAAAATGGATAGGAATAATGTTGTTTGATGAAATTGAGGCAACGATTAGGACTGAATGAGTGTCAACTAAGTTTATGTGAGTTCAATTTTTGATTGAGAGAATGTATTGTGATTGTTATGTTCGATTTTGCGATTCAAGCTAACGGAGTTACAGTTCTGTTAGGACGAGAGTGACAGCAAAAAATAAGTTTAAAGTAGGGAGCGATGTGAAACATTTCCTGAGTAGGGAGTATCGCCGGCCAAGAGGTTAAAGTTGGAAGTATTTTAATCCAATAACCCATTTTTATACTACCATTGACTTTATAAACGACTTTCACCTAAGAATTGTACTACGAACACCTAAAATCATGAAAAATAAATCTAAGAGATATTATTATTGTCAATTTTTGTAAAATTAACAAGAATCGAACCAAGAATTCAAGCTATATGGTATATAAAGGTACAAATAGATATAAAAAGATTTTTGTATTCTATGATTTAAGAATTATATAAAGATTTTTGTCAATTTTTGAAAAATAATGATCCTCTATACCAAGAATATCTATAATTTAGTTTTAAAAAGTTGTATTCTATGATTTAAGAATTATATTTAAACAAAAATCTTAAATGTTCGTGAAATTATTTTTTTCATGTATACTGTGCATATACATATAGATATAAAAAGATTTTGTATATGAAGTTTACATGATTTTGTTACATATAAATTTAATATATATATTAAAAAGAAAGGAATAGTAAAGATTTCTTTTTCGATTTTGGTCACAAAAGTTTTTATATAATATAAAGTTTTGTTTTTTTTGATTTTGGCCACTAAAACTTTTAATGTTTTATTTTCTCGATTTTTACCACTAAAACTTTTATATATTATAAGGTTTTGTTTTTTCGATTTTGCTCACTAAAACTTTTTAAAGTTTTGTTTTTTCGATTTTGCCCACTAAAACTTTTATATAATATAAAGTTTTGTTTTTCGATTTTGGCCACTAAAAGTAAAGTTTTGTTTTTTTGATTTTGGTCACTGAAACTTTTATATAATATAAAGTTTTGTTTTTTCTATTTTGGCCACAAAAAGTTTTAAAATTTTTGTTTTTTCGATTTTTGCCACTAAAACTTTAATAATAACATAAAGTTTTGTTTTTACAAATTTGGCCACTAAAACTTTTTAAAGTTTTGTTTTTTCGATTTTTGCCACTAAAACTTTAATATAATATAAAGTTTTGTTTTTTCGAATTTGACCACTAAAACTTTTTAAAGTTTTGTTTTTTCGATTTTGACCACTAAAACTTTTATATAATTTAAAGTTTTGTTTTTTCGATTTTAACCACAAAAACTTAATAGTAAAGTTTTGTTTTTTCGATTTTGGTCACTAAAACTTTTATATAATATAAAGTTTTGTTTTTTCAATTTTGGCCACTAAAACTTTTTAAAGTTTTTTTTTTTTATTTTAGCCACTAAAACTTTTATATAATATAAAGTTTGTTTTTTCTATTTTGGCCACTAAAACTTTTATATAATATAAAGTTTTGTTTATTTAATTTTGGCCACTAAAACTTTTAAATTTTGTTTTTTCAATTTTGTATAATTTTATGTTTATATATATATATATATATATATATATATATATGGAAGTGATCTATTGCTAACCTTAGGATTCAACAATAACCCATTAACCTCACCATATTTAATGATCAAATTACAAGATGCTTATCTAATGGTTGATATTAAACTATAATATAATAATGTAATTGATTTGAAAGAAAAGGGAATAAGAGTATTAATGTAATTTGCTATATTAAATACTTTACCCTATCTTTTTTATACATCCATAACTTTTTTATACTATAATATTTTTTTTATAAAAATAGCACCATTTTACTCGTCTTTTTTTCTCTTTAATTCCGTTATAGTCTTGACTAGTTTTTTTTATTTTTTTCAGATGTTCGTATTTACACCAATGTAACAAGTATAAAAATAACAAATTATTTGTAACGAGTTTTAACGAATTTAAGTTTACAGTGTTGTAGAATAAATAGGGGCTACGTTTAAGAGTGTAAACGAGCCAAGCCGATCCCGAGCTCGTTAATTACGTTATATTCTTGACTAGGTCTTTTTATTTTTTCCGGATGCTAGCTAATTACGTTATATTCTTGATTTTGTAACGAATTTTGGTTTTTAAAGTACTAAAATGTATTTACAATCTTGTAAATATAATTTTTAAAGTATTAAAATGTATTTACAATCTTATAGATGAATTTTGGTTTTTATCAACAAAATGTTATAGTATTTTTTTGTAAAGTATTAAAACGTATTTACAATCTAGTAGATATAACGAATTTTGGTTTTTATCAACAAAATATTATAGTATTTTTTAAAGTATTAAAATGTATTTACAATCTTGTATATATAACGTATTTTGGTTTTTATCAACAAAATGTTATAGTATTTTTTTAAAGTATTAAAATGTATTTACAATCTTGTAGATATAATTTTTTTAAAGTATTAAAACGTATTTACAATCTTGTATATATAACGAATTTTGGCTTTTATCAACAAAATGTTATATTATTATTTTTTAAGTATTAAAATGTCTTTACAATCTTGTAGATATAATTTTTTTAAAGTATTAAAACGTATTTAAAATCTAGTAGATATGACGAATTTTAGTTTTTATCCACAAAATGTTATAGTATTTTTTTAAAGTATTAAAATGTATTTACAATCTTGTAGATATAATTTTTTATAGTAATAAAATGTATTTACAATCTTGTAGATATAACGAATTTTGGAGCATCCGGAAAAAATAAAAAAACCTAGTCAAGAATATAACGTAATTAACGACGGGATCGGCTTGCCTCGTTTACACCCTTAAACGTAACCCCTACTTATTCTACAACAATGTAAACCCAAATTCGTTACAACTCGTTTAAAATAATTTGTTATTTTTATACTTGTACATTTGTGTAAATACGATTATCCGAAAAAAAAATAAAAAAACTTTGTCAAGACTATAACGGAATTAAAGAGAAAGATAAGACGAGTAAAATGGTGCAATTTTTATAAAAAAAATATTATAATATAAAAAGTTATGAATGTATAAAAAAAGAGGGGGTAAGTTAGTACACAAAACAAATTACTAATGTACCCTTATCAAATAATAAAAGAAAAATCTATGTGTTCATTTCTGATTGGGTAAAGAGAGTTAATGGGTTATTGCTCTAAGTATGAGTTATTATCATATCACATTCCTATATATATATATATATATAATTGTATAGAGTTTGTAATGGGAGATTTGATTTTGCTATGTAACTTATGATTTTGCAAATGATATATAATACTCATTATCAGAAATGTACTGTGATAACCCGCCGCAACGCGCGGGTGGGATTAATTTTAATATGTAAAGATGGATAAAGTTTGAGATAGCCTTGTATTCTCCACCAATAATTCTTCATAACGTGCTCCTCAAATAAAATTTATGATCCACTAGTCACCTTCCTTTCGTTATCCATTTCAATTTTAAAGTTTGACTATTACACCAGTCTTTTCTCTGAACGTATTTAAAATTTTTAATTAATCACATTTAATATTTTACTATATATTTACAAAAATATATGAACTTATGTTTTTATCACCCGTTCTTAGTACAAAATTCTAAGTGCTTAGAAAATAAAAAAATATCAAAATTGAAATAACTATGTTTTTTACAAGCAGAAAAAATTAAAAGTTAATTTTCACTCGGTCATTTTAAATAATTAAGATCTAATTACAAGTGAAAAAGCACGTAAGAGGCTAATATAATTACTTTGAGTCTGATATATAAGATAATTATGTAATCGTTTTTTTTTATACAAGTGTTATATATAATTATTGAACTTCTACTGATATTATGGTTTTGAATTGTCATATATATAACACTAGGTTAGCACTCGTATATTACACGAGTTGAATAAAAAAATATATAAATAATCATTAATGAAAGTTTAAACAATATAAAAGGTTTTTTAATATAAAATATGACTAAAATTTTGTATAATTTAATAATTTAAGTAATAAAATAATTATTATATTATTTCTCTAAGCACCAATTTTTTCAAAGTTTGTTTCTTTAAACATTTTGTTTGAAAATACTATTTTTAAAAATTGTATATTTTATAATAATTTGGATTTTTAAAATGTGTTTTTTAATATCAATATATTTTAAATGTATTAAAAATTGTGTTTCTTAGTTTAAAAATGTAAAAAAAATATTTAATATTTAATATTATTATTTTAATATAAGGTGTATTTAATATGAGAGAGAGACGAGATATCAAAGTTGAGATTATTTATAATCATGCTATGTGTCCTTAAAAATTTTAATTTATTAAAATATATAGAAATATAGATATAGATTAGAAGCATATGTTTATAATTATGAAATAACTAAAGAGGCGGCAACATGATGAAATGGAAAGAGCAACACACTAACTCACTAATAAAATACATAATCATGTAATAATATCTAGCAATGTAACATTCCAACACTTTTTTAAGTTAAAAAATCAGAATATCATAGTTAAATTAAAACGAGTAAAATGTTCGTTTTTTCGTTTTGATATTGTCTATTTAAATTTACATTGTCATTATTCTTAAATTCATTTAATGTAAGATTAATGATTAATTAAATTCTTCGAATTTGTGTGAATTTAATTTTTTGTTTTCTATATAATATTTTTCTTGTTACGAAACAGATTTTCCAAACCTATTTATATGCGAGTACGTTAGCACCCGTCAAATCCATACAAGGGTAGTTTCCCTTCAGATTCTCTCATTGTTCCTCAATCAAGATTGCGTCTATTTCACGTATACCTCAAAACCCTAGAAAATTCTCTCCAAATTTTACAATCGTGAATTATATTTCTAGCTTCTTGTTGTATATATGTGTTCAATAATGGATTCGGGAGCAAAAGCCACGAATCTTAAGAAACTCGAGTATTTATCACTCGTGTCAAAGGTGTGTACAGAACTCGAATCGCACCTAGGGTTTAGTGATAAAGTTTTAGCCGAATTCATTATTGAAATTGGGAGAAAATGTGAAACAGTTGATGATTTCGATAGTAAACTGAAACAAAACGGGGCTGAGATGCCAGATTACTTCGTTCTAACTTTGCTGAAGATAATCCACGCGATTTTGCCTCCGAAATCGATACCAGCATCTGAAAAGGATGCTATTCAGGGCGATAATGGCGGATTGAGAGATCGGGATCATAATGTTGATAAGACAGGGAAAGGCTCTGGTGAGCCTGAATTGTATCAGGTGTATGAAGGGAGGGTCACAAGAGTAATGGATAGTGGTTGTTTTGTTCAGATTATCGATATGAACGGTAAAGATGGTCTTGTTCATGTGTCACAAATGTCTACGAGAAGGATTTCAAATGCCAAAGATGTGGTTAAGCGTGATCAAAAGGTTTTCGTGAAGGTAATTTCAGTTTTGGGTCATAAATTGTCTCTTTCTATGAGAGATGTTGATCAGAACACTGGTATGGACCTGTTGCCGTTGAACAAGACTGTTGTATCTAATCCTGAATTATCAGAGATGAAAGTCACTGAAGAAGATGCTGGTTTTGGTTCCCGCATGGCTTTAAAGAGAATGAATTCTCCAGAGAAATGGGAGGCGAATCAGTTAGTTGCTTCAGGGGTCTTATCTGTGAAAGATTGGCCATTGTATGATGAAGAAATTGCTGACACAATGGGTTATCAAGAAGAAGATGGTGACAAGAATCTTGAGGTCGAGCTGAATGAGGACACACCCGCCTTTTTACAAGGACATAGTCATTATTCAATAGATACGTCACCAGTGAAGATTTTTAAAAGTCCTGAGGGTTCATTGAGCCGTGCAGCTGCTCTACAATCAGCTTTGATAAAAGAAAGAAGAGAAGTGAGAGACCAACAACAAAGATCAATGTTTGATTCCATCCCAAAAGACCTTAACCGCCCATGGGAAGACCCAATGCCCGAATCAGGTGAGAGACATCTGGCACAAGAGCTTAAAGGAATAGGGGTGTCTGCGTATGACATGCCCGATTGGAAAAAAGAATCATTTGGCAAAACATTAACCTTTGGTCAAAGTTCAAAGCTGTCTCTTCAAGAACAAAGGCAAAGCTTGCCTATATACAAATTAAAGAAAGAATTGATTCAAGCTGTGCATGATAACCAGGTTTTGCTTATCATAGGCGAAACAGGCTCAGGGAAAACAACTCAGGTGACTCAGTATCTAGCCGAAGTGGGCTACACCACCAAGGGTAAAATAGGGTGTACCCAACCCCGAAGGGTGGCTGCACAATCTGTTGCCAAGAGGGTGGCTGAAGAGTTTGGGTGTCGGTTGGGTGAGGAAGTTGGATACTCGATACGGTTTGAGGATTGTACTAGCCCAGAGACAGTGATCAAGTACATGACTGAGGGTATGCTTTTAATGGAAATTCTTACCGATGAGAATCTATCTCAGTATTCAGTGATCATGCTTGATGAAGCCCATGAAAGAACAATGAACACTGATGTTCTCTTTGGGTTATTAAAAGGGCTAGTGAAAAGAAGGCCCGATTTAAAATTAATTGTCACTTCCGCCACATTGGATGCAGAAAAGTTTTCTGCATATTTCTTTAACTGCAATATATTCACCATTCCAGGTAGAACATTTCCGGTTGAGATTCTTTACACCAAACAGCCTGAAAGTGACTATCTTGATGCAGCTTTGATCACTATAATGCAGATCCATTTGACAGAACCTGAGGGGGACATACTTGTCTTTTTGACCGGTCAAGAAGAAATCGATCATGCTTGCCAGTGTTTATATGATAGGATAAAAGGATTAGGTAAAAATGTGCCTGAATTGATCATATTACCAGTCTATAGTGCACTTCCTAGTGAATTGCAATCAAGAATTTTTGAACCTGCACCTGTAGGGAAGAGGAAGGTGGTTATTGCAACAAATATTGCTGAAGCTTCCTTAACAATCGATGGGATATTTTATGTAATTGATCCCGGTTTTGCTAAACAAAATGTGTATAACCCGAAACAGGGTCTTGATTCGCTTGTTATTACTCCAATATCACAGGCATCAGCTAAGCAACGAGCTGGGCGGGCTGGCCGTACTGGGCCTGGAAGGTGTTATAGGTTATACACTGAAAATGCTTTCAATAATGAAATGTTACCAACCACGGTTCCAGAGATTCAAAGGGTAAATCTTGGGTTAATTACATTAAACTTGAAAGCTATGGGGATGAACGATATATTTTCTTTTGATTTCATGGACCCACCATCATCTCAAGCTCTTATTTCAGCAATGGCACAGCTATACACTCTTGGTGCTCTTGATGAAGAAGGGTTTTTGACTAAATTAGGCAGGAAAATGGCAGAATTCCCACTAGAACCGCCTTTATCCAAGATGTTATTAGCTAGTGTTGATATGGGTTGTAGTGATGAAATTGTGACAATTATTTCTATGATCACAACTGGGAATATCTTCTATAGACCTAGGGAAAAACAAGCTCAAGCAGATCAAAAAAAGGCTAAGTTTTTTCAACCTGAAGGTGATCATTTGACTTTGCTTGTTGTTTATGAGACTTGGAAAGCTAAGAATCTTTCTAGCCCTTGGTGTTTTGAGAATTTTGTTCAGGTCAGATCACTTAGGAGGGCCCAAGATGTCAGAAAGCAGCTTTTATCTATCATGGACAGGTATGTTTTCTTTGCTTTGTGTACACCTATGATATCTCACAATTGCTTTCTGATTTTTTGTTGAAGTTCAAACCAATGATGTTGATCTGTAGCTTGTTTTAATACTAGTCCTGTAGAGGTTAATGGTGGTTTATAATGTAGTTAACAGGTGCAATGAGTAAAATCTAAAGAATTATTATGTTTTTCATGGTTATTTCATTTCAAATGGTTGTACCTTGAACTAGTTATATGGGTAAAATATAATAATTTTGTCAAAGTGGAAATTGGTTGAAAATATCGTAATAATAATATGGTTTTCCTCCTCATAATCAGAACAATAATAAGTGGTAGCAATTTCAAACAATGGAATTGAATTTAGTTGTGCTATATTTAAGTTATAGCATGTCAAATGTGTAGAATCTAAAAAAATGAGGATGGTCAAAATGTCAAATATGTTGAAAGTTTTCCATAATAGAAATACATAAAACGTCCTGAATATCTAATAACGCAGTTTAATTGTCATATTTACATTTATAAGAGGTTCAATCCTAGTGGTTACCCCTTGACTGTCCTATGGGAGGTCTTGGGTTTGAGTTCAGGACAAGACATATTTGTTGAGGTAAGGTCAGAGGGTTCACCCAATTATGGTGTTCCTCCTATGCAGGGCTCGGGTGTATGCCCCAGAGCATCAAATCCGAGAGGACGATTAAAATCCCGTTTTGGATGTCTACGTTCCAAGTTGTTCCAAAAAAAGAGGAAATTATTCGAACTCAGGGTTAAACAGGTTGATTTAGGTTATCCTTTGGGGAATGGTGATGTGATAAACTATGAGAAAGAAAGAATTAGAGAGAGAGAAGGTGATTAGTTGAAGAGAGTCATACCAATGGCGGAGTGAAAAGAAGTGTTGTATCACCATCCTGCAAGTGCCAACCATTTACTCCCAAGTATTTGGTCTTTCCATTACCATGCAACGAAGGTAGCACTTAAAGTAAAAAGAGAAAAATGCACCCCATCAATGAGAGAGAACAACATCTTGGTTGGAAGCAACATTCACGTATGATTTCTCACCTTCATCTCTGAAAACTTTCTTTGATTTGATGAAACAAGATCCTTAAGAGTTTAAAGAGCAGAACCTATAGAAGAGCGTACCAAATAGGTCTCCCATTTCTTTTCTAATTAAGTTAAGTGTTTGAACAAAAGGAGAAAGCCTTTGGGATCATCTCATTGACTTTCAGTCAGTGTCAAGCCAAGGCCAACAAGAATGGGATGAGGGGCTTATCAAAAATCATAGGAATGGTAGCACCATCGGTGACAAGCAGGAAAGGGCACTCTCAACATGATGTTACTATTTAACGAGCCTATCCAAAACAACTGCCAGCTGACTTTGGTAAACCCCTAATAAATTCCCTAGAAGTATCTACAAAAGCATTGGTAATAATGGCAAAATTGCAGCAGGCTAGGAGCTGCTACATTCTTATTTTGGCTCTTTTACGAATGTCACAATTCCGAAAAAAGGCTTCTAACCTCCTTACCTAAACCTTTCAAATAAAAAATGCTTCGAAGACATTGGAAGGTTGCATGGACCCTGAATGACCACCCATATGAGAGTTATGGAACAAGGAATAATGTCATTCCTAAGAAATGCATTTTGACCCACCAACAACTTCTGTTTCTTTTCAACAAGGCACCATCCTAAGTATAATGTGAACTGGAAAGTCCATTGATTAAAGACTGGATTGGAGCATTAGTTCTGATACAATTGATGCAATTAAATATGAGAAAGGAAGAATTCTAGAGAGGATATTAACTCTGTCATTGCATGAGAAATCTGAGATTATTGTAACTCTATTTATCGACTAACTAAAAGTTATTCTAGCTACAGTAATTGCAAAAGACATCAGATACTATTGACTTATGATAACTACTACGCTCCTAATTGCAACATGTTACAACAGGAAGACTTATAAAAAAATAGTAAAAATGAAATTTAAAGTCGAAACTTTCCCAAAGTGCATTCGAGATGCATAAAATTTCTTGAGCATAGTACTATTGTACTAATACAGTATCCTTATTAAGATTTCAACCATTAACTAGCCAATTTAATGTAACCAAAGGGCTTCTTCTAGCGGATCTAGCCTAGTGGTTACCCCCTTGAGTTTCTTGTGGGATGTCTTGGGTTCGAATCCGGCCAAGACATATTTGTTGAGGCAAGGTCAGGGGGTTTACTCATTTATAGAGTTCCTCATGGGGTGGGCTCGGGCATATGTCCTAGAGCGTCAAATTTGAGAGAATGGTTGAAATCTCGTCTTGGGTGTCTATGTCCCAAGCCATTCAAAAACAGTAGTAGTTTTTGATTCTACATCATGTCAAAATATGGAGCAAATGGGTTGAAAGTCACTCAAAATGTGTACAAAATACACCCTGTTGAAACCAGAAACCAATTACGTAAATCTGCTCAACTTGTTTATTAGTTTTTTTCTATATATGTGTCTGTTTCCACCCATTCATGGTAAACATTACAATTTGGGCTATACTTCAGCCGACTTGTCAAATAGAAGCTAAAAAAAATAGTTAAAGTGAAATAGATCTGTGGCAGAAGTCACCAAAAATGTATCCGAGATGCATAAACCTCCCCTTAAATATCATAATAATATTTTTTTCTTAGTCATGTCTAAACAAGTAATAAGAGTTGGCTTATTTTGACAAGGGTAAACTGGCTTATTTGGATCAACCTTTGGCTAATGGGTCAAATCTAAAAAGATAATTACAATGGGAAAGGTCAAAATTCATCCCTAAAGTGTATACATATTCTTCTAAATAAAAAGACAAACAAAATCAACATTAATCATTTGTAATATTTAACAAAAGAAAAAAGACAAACAAAATCTGTTTGTCGGCCTGCCCTGGCCTACCCAACCCAACCCGACCCTTTTCTAGCAAATTCTGTTTTGACCCGTATTCCGTTTGACCTATTATCTAACCCACACAAAATTTCAGATATAACTTTTTTGACATGTGAGTTCCCGTATTATTATACTTATGTTGATTCGGTTGTTTTTCTGATTAGGTACAAACTGGACGTTGTGAGTGCGGGAAAGAACTTCACAAAGATACAAAAAGCAATAACAACTGGTTTTTTCTTCCATGCAGCCCGAAAGGACCCACAAGAAGGATACCGTACAATAGTTGAGAACCAGCCCGTTTACATACACCCAAGCAGTGCCTTATTTCAAAGGCAGCCTGATTGGGTTATCTACCATGAGCTAGTGATGACAACAAAAGAATACATGCGTGAGGTTGCTGTTGTAGATCCAAAATGGCTAGTCCAATTAGCACCACGGTTCTTTAAGGCGTCTGACCCAACTAAAATTAGCAAGCGCAAGCGACAAGAACGGATTGAGCCACTTTATGATAGGTACCATGAACCCAATTCATGGCGTTTAAGCAAAAGACGTGCTTGATCAGTGAGTTAAATTCTAGTTATTTTGGTTGTCTTATTAGTCTTTGGCATCTTTGTGTACCTTGTATAAATTTGGAATGTGAAGTGCGAATGATTGAAGTACATGTGTGTATATTTGGTTAGGAGAATATTGTAAGGGAGGGGTCAATAGGACTTACATTTGTTGGTTCAAGCCCCAAATCACACACAAACAAATACTTACAAACAAGAATTTTCTGTAATAAAACTCACTTACACTTTCATTCATACTCATACTTACATATATAAAAAATAAACACTAACCCATGTTTTGACCCACTACTCCTACAACCTAAACCCACTACTTAGATTCTTTCAATATTAAAAACTACCCATGATCTAATTAAACATATGACTAATTAATAAGCTACCGATCCGTACCCGACTTGACCCGAACCAATAACCCGATCAAGATTAAATCAACATTCACCCCCTTAATCTAGATCTTGGTTCATGTTTCCTGCTTCTCGATTCGAACCGTTCTTGCTTGCATCGAATATTCTAGCTCTTGCTCCTTACTTTCACTTGCTAAACTTGCTATTTTCTTGCTCTTGCTATAAGAATCACAAAGATTCAATCTTGCTTAAACTAACCGCACCGGATCGGTCTCTTGCATTCTTGCTGTATTCTTTACAACTTTTCGGCTTTAATTTGGTCACCGTCTCACCCCCGAAACTGAGCCCGAGACATCTACCGTTACTTTCTTGCTATGTCTTGCTTCACCAGCCTATATACTTGTTTGCTTTTCTTTCATTATAGTGTCTCCAAGAATAAATGACTAATGCCACTATTCTTTTGTCTCTCGATTGGTGTGCGTAGCAATTTTTTTTTTCTTTAATTTCAAGACACAAATTTTGAGAAGGCTAGTTCTTCACCTGCTCGATGCTTCCTTCCTTTCTCACTATGTGTATTCTCTAAACTCTATGGTTCTTGTGGGTTGTCGTCTGTTAGCTTCTTGCACAGCAGCCAGGGCTTGCACACCCTCGTTAAACTTGCCAAAATTCCACATAAACGGCCGATATTTTCAATTATTTTATCGACAACTATAGCCACCTCCACTATTTGTTGTCTGAGTCTGACCAACACCCTTCGTTTTTTTAGATAAGAACACATGTAACTTTCACTTTCTTTCGGTCTGTGAACCCCTGGTTCACGATTTTGGTTTGAACTTTCTTCCGTCAAATATCTGGTCTCCCTTTCTTGCTGCTTTGAAACAACCGGTTTTTCTTTCTAGCGACTTTAATACATGAAATCGCTTTTTCTTCTTACATCTTCCTTAGGGTTAATTACGGAACCCCTATTTCTTGCCCAGTCCTTCCTTGGTTCCGGCGATAGCAACCAAGGCTGCCGCCTTCCTACCTCGATTTCTTGCTTTTTGACTCTCAAAACGGCCCTTCTTTCTTCACCCGAGCCCTAGGCTCCGATACCAATTGTTGGTTCAAGCCCCAAATCACACACAAACAAATACTTACAAACAAGAATTTTCTGTAATAAAACTCACTCATACTTTCATTCATACTCATACTTACATATATAAAAAATAAACACTAACCCATGTTTTGACCCACTACTCCTACAACCTAAACCCACTACTTAGATTTTTTCAATATTAAAAACTACCCATGATCTAATTAAACATGTGACTAATTAATAAGCTACCGACCCGTACCCGACTTGACCCGAACCAATGACCCGATCAAGATTAAATCAACAACATTGTCATTACCAATGATTAAAAACTATTGTAAATGATTAAATGTATTAGTTTTAACTACGACTAAGATATTAATCCGGTTTATTTTTGAATTATAGTTTTGAGAAGGCATTTGATTATGCTTGAGTGAGATTTACTTGGTATGGTTGTTGTATTTGATTATGCTTAACCTGTTTCATTTTTAACAAGGTTTACAAAGTCTATCAGTTTAACCTTTTAAAGGGTTAAACTAAATGTAGCTTCTACTTTTAGCTGGACAAGTTTTGAGATTTGCAGCCAAGATAATTGAAATGAGTAGGTTTGAATACTGCATTCGCCACCGGCTTACCGAGCCTAAGTTGTCAGCTACTTGATCTTGTTAGTTGGCAAGGTATACACGAGTCCCTTGAGTTTTTTGGTAACATGTTCTTGTGTTTATAAAAAAAATGTTGCAGTCCTCTCTTACATTCTTTTTAGGGATTCCACAACACAAAATAGTTATAAAACATTATTGGAGCAGGAAACTTGTGGGATTGTTAATAAAATAGATCCAAAGAGATTGTGATCTTGTGCCATCGCTTCCAAGGCACAAAGCTATGTTTTACTTTTCTGATTTTCAATTCTTATATTCAATGTTTTTAAAATTATATGTAAATAATATGAATAGGGTTTTGTTGTTCTTATACCCTAAAAACTTGAATTTGCACCCTTAATACGACACATACTGCCATGTGACGATCCTCATACCCGAAATTCTCTGATATTCAAAATTCAACACGGGAGGGCCAGGCCAGTACGAGGTGTATTACTCAAGGATGAAGTTTCTTTAGGGCCGGGGGACCGCCCCCTCCCCCCTCTTTTTTCGTCCGTAGTGTTAATTTTTCGGCCGTAAATGTTATATTTAGTTAAAAATAGTGGTTACGATCCCTAGTTTCAAAAAAATAATATGTATTTTGGCTGCCGTAGTCCCCCCCCCCCCCCCGGAAAGCTTTCAAGCTCCATCAATGGTATTACTTTTGTCTAACAAAAGCTGATAATCTGGGATAATGATTCTTTTGTATACGGGTTGTACAAAGCTATGTGTCACATATCATTTTCGTCGTATAGGCCTATATGGGCCGTAGTGAGAACCCGAAACTTTTAAGTCATGTGAATCATTTGTAATATTTAACAAGACATAAGATTCTTTTAAGACTTTTAAATATCGTTTATATGAATCTAATGAATTTGTCTCTCAACTATATATTCACATTCGAATTTGTAATTCAATTGAATTAGTTAACAATGTCGTTTTGGTATAGAAGATTTTTTAGCAAATATTCCAATATTTCATAAACGCCGGAAAGCAATCAGGTAAAATATATAAAAAACTGATTTTTCCTTTATCAAATTACTAATCATAACGTTTGTTTTGATGAGAAGATTGACCAAGCGGAATCTTCTCACGAGATTCGGAGCAGCCAAATTTATTAAATTTAGATGAAGAGCCTCATCGTAACACTCCTTATGGTTTGCTAGATTTGAATGTGATACTTCAGGTTGATCTTTCATACGACAAAGAGAATACGGTTTCGAAAATCAATGAGGATACCTTTATTTAAACAATCAAGATATCGGTTTCGGAAGTCAACCATCATACGCGTAACAAAGTGATTACGGGTTTGTGTATTCCAACACTAAACAATAGTTACACTATAATCAAAAGAATAACGAATGATGTCATAAAGGTCTGGCTCATGTGTGATCGTATTGGCAAATACAATAGTATAGCCATCTTTAAACGTCATTAATAAAAAAAAACAGGTGTTCATTTAAATTGAGGAACGACAGTCACAACCACGAACCTGCTCAAAATCTAAAGAGTCACCCATTCTATGGACGTTTGTAATATATCTTTCGTACTTCCCTGTAACATTCCTATCAAACATAAAAAAACATAATCCCGCCAATGTGTCTATTTCTATGGACGTTTGTAATATATATTTCGTTCTTTCCTTTGACTGTTAACGTTTGTAGTGTCTTTTGTATTTGTTTTTGTATTGTTTATGATTGGAATTTTTATCACGATTAACATATTTAAGATTATCACGTTTGAAATTTTTATCATGATTAAATATATATAGTCGTTTTAATAAAACATGTATATGATTACGGTTTTAAATAAACCTAAATAAATATTTTATTTTAAAATGAAAGGTTTAATTTCATGTTCATTAGTTTATATTGTTAACATGTGACGTATATGTAGCTTAAATGTAAATAATTAGAAACAAAATGTATATGAGCCATACAGAACTATACGGCTCATATAGCTCAAAAGAATAAGTGGATTTCTTCAACTTTTGGAATGAACAAAAAAACATTCGTTTTGTACGGCCCATACTAATCTATACAGACTGTACAATAATCGATGCATAGATCCGACGAATATTATAACCAAAAAAAGGATAGGATTAGGGTGTTTAAATAGCTGGACCCGACGAATATTACAACCAAAAAAGGCATAGGAAAAAGCAGCTAACTTTAGCCTCCCATGGCAATGAAAAGCAAAAAATATTGCTTTAATATATCATGCTATAATGTTATTGTCTTTTCTGCCGTTTGTGTGTCTTGTAATGTAAAGTAAATAAAAGTAAGAATCTTGTTGTGATAGTGCATACCTGAATTGGAAATCTTGGACCCAACCATGACCTAAGAATCATTGAAGTGGCTAACCATGTGTTGTTTCTACTCGAATCTGGTTACTGGACCTAACCTGAATTATCCTAAACCTGATTAACAGGGAACGCGAAGAAAAGAATCTAACCCGAACATGATCTACGTGTTTGGTTCGGTAATTAAGTTAAAAAATTTGAAATCAAGTTAAGATAATTACACAACTAAAATTTAAAAAGAAGTGGCCGACTTTTCCTAGGTATTTGACGTATAAAATTACAAATGGATGGCTTTTGGTATGGAGTCATGCACTATAGCAATTAATACTACCTTTTGATCTTCATAAAATATTATTTCATGTTAATTTTGATTATTAATCATATTATCATACCATCTCACTTATTAAAATTTGACAACTGACTTGTATGTTGGTATTTTAAAAGCCCAACTAACACCCTCTTTACTAATATGACTTGAAAGCCTAGAATTAACATCAAACCCAACCACTTATTAATCCAATTCTTATTAGGGCTTTTTTTAACAATATTATCTTATTTTTATGGGATAACTCTACACAAATGTAACCAATTTTTCATACTGTCCCAATTAAGTCACTGGAACTTTTTTCTGTCCCAATTAGGTCATTCAACTTAGTATTGGTGTTCTAATCCTATATAAATAACCTGAATAGCAGGTTATCGCTAATTTTCTACATATTTAACTTATTTAATATGTTAAGTGATGATATAATCATTTTATAAAGTAAATAATAAATTGAAAATTATTTAAAATTATCCACATTTACGCAATATTTTTCGAAAAAAAATAAGTTTTTCAAACAATATGTGTCAATATTTAACGTTTGAAACTTAAGTTTTTTCAAATATCATGCGTAAATGTGGATGATTTTAAATAATTTTTAATTTATTATTTACTTTATCAAATGATTATATCATCACTTAACATATTAAATAAGTTAAATATGTAGAAAATTAACGATAACCTGCTATTCAAGTTATTTATATAGGATTAGAACACCAATATTAAGTTGAGTGACCTAATTGGGACAGAAAAAAGTTCCAGTGACTTAATTGGGACAATATGAAAAGTTGGTTACATTTGTGTAGAGTTATCCCTATTTTTATTTATAAACTACTCTTAAATATTCTCTCTTTTTTTTTAAGAAGCAATGTCTCTACCAAGTGAGCTACTTTCACACTCGTATTAAGATTGGTAAACAAATATGATTCCCAATAACATAAAAAAGAAAAAAGAAAAAAAAAAACCCAAGTAACCCAACCTGAAGAACTTGAGATCCGATTACTCAATTCGAAAAACTCTCTGTCGTGATCCATCCTTAAAAGGGCCATGCTTCTGAACCGAAAGTACCAAACTAAAACTTGATTTCTTAGCAATAATTTTAACTTAAGTAAATTTTGTAATTGAGTCGGGTAATTTCTACAAGCATCGTCTTTTTTCCTATATATATAAAGATAAAGTTGACTTACATAACACTAATCTTAAATTTTACAAATAATCATGCTACGAATATGATTGTTTTCAGTATAAGTTGATCATCATTTAGTTAGATAATGATTTATTTATAAACTAGATCAGTAGCCTGCATATTACACGGATGGATAAAAGAAATAATAAATAGTTTTATAAATGAAAATTTTAAACAATTTAAGACAATTATTTGATATACAATACGATTAAAAATTCATAAAATTTAATACATTAAATAATAAAATATTTATATTATTTTCTTAAACACTATTTTTTAAAGTTTGTTTCTTTAAATATTTTGTTTTTTAAAAAACTATTATTGAAAATTCTAGATTTTATAATAATCTGGTTTTTTAAATTAGTATGTTTTTAATATTAATATAGTTTGATGTATTAAAATAATCTTTTTTTTAATTTATAAATGCATAAAAATTATATATAATATTTAATATTATTATTTAATACAAGATGTATTTAATAGTAGAGAGAAACGAAAAAACAAAATTAAGGTACTCTAGTAACATGACATGTGTCGTTATAAACATTTATTTATTAGAATAGATAGATTTAAATAGGTAATTGGGTAATCCTTGGTACATTTAACTGATATTTATCAAAACAACTTTATATGTTTCTAGATTCTAGCTTATATTAACCGTCGAACAAAAACCAAGTTTTTATATTTTTAATTATTTTTGTTTTTGATTATATTAGTTACAAGTATCATTTTATACAAACAAGACCAGTTTATAAATATATTATGAACACTGTATTGGCAATTTTTTTTAAACTACACTCTTTGGATAAAAAACTTCTCATGTTTATAAACTATTGTTAAATTGTTAGCCAACCTTATTTTAATTTATTCTACGTATAAATTATATACGTGACAATGATTGATGTCATGACGTTATATGTGATGCGTTTGTAACTTTATGTGAGCAAACATAATTATATGTGATGAACTTCGATGTTATCATGTCCGAATTGAAGCTTCCCCATCAATGATACGGTTTATTTTTACATAAGGGTTTTAGGTTATCGCCCGGGTTCAAAGTAAAGGTGTCGATGATTCGTTTTAAAACCATAAAACCGTTCAAACCATCTATTAGTTTGGTTTATGATTGGTTATTTCTTTATCATTTTTGATCGGTGGGTTTTAAAAGTTCTAAATCATAACATACAGTTTGATTTACGATGTATTTCAAAAATAACATTTGTATAGAACCGGACCGAACCATGACATTTAACCATATTTAAAATTTTAGCATTTGATATAAACATACTTGATATTTTAAATTAGCTTGACTAGAAATTTAGAAATTCGAAGTGATTTAATTTTGACTCATTGTTAGTAAATATTATGGTATGAATGATTCAAAATTGTTATATGAACTTAATTCTAATTTTAAATTCTCATGTTTATTTTTTTTTTATGCTTCTTATAATAATTTTCTTTAAGAGTTTTCTCAAATTCAGTTCTATTAATTTATAGTCAAACAATGTAACTTTGCAGAGCTCAAACCATTAGATTCACGTTAGTTTCACTTATATAGTATAGTACTGCATATAGTTGGTGTTTAATTTTATTGCTAATATATATTATTTTTTACATTTCGTTAAAACAGTGAAACCAAACAAGAACCAAGCCGATCGACATAGTGGTTTCCATGAGCTAAGCATAGTGAGGGTCGATTTTTTTTTTCGTCAGTGGTGTAATTTTCCGGTCAATAAGTAAAAAAATTATAAGTATTGAGGATGGTCTTGAGAATTGAGGCGTCTATAACAAGCCTGGAAAAAAATGCACCCTGGCAAATTCAAATTTAAAGTAGGGGTGTTAAAAAAAACCAAAAACCGTTTAATACCGAGAACCGAACTGTATTAGTAATTGATAAACCGAATCGAATTCTAAATTCGGATTTCGGTTCCGTTCTGTATCCAATTTTTCGGTTTAATTTCGGTTTTTGATTTGGTTGTGAGTTCCAGTTTTTTTTAGTTCGGTTTGTTTGGTTAATCAATTAAACCGAATTCAGATTTAGATTTATTATCTTATCTATTATCTATTATATATAATAAATCAAAATGTTTGGAGGACACTTGGCATCATTCTAAGCCATCTTAATTTTTGTTTTCCCGCCTAAAAATTTAACCCGAAAAACTAAACACGCGGATTCTTTTCATATTCTTTTATTTAATTTTTTAAACTGTTTTTTTTTTCTTTTACTAACTTTCTGTAATTAAAATTAATAATCAATTATGACATATTTTATAAATTACGTATAAAAATCCTTTCCAATTTCCAATTGTTTAATTATATCTAAATAAATTCCAACTAACACTAAATTGATTATTACTTTTCATTTCTAAAACTTAAGTAGCTTAATATATATTGATCAAACATTCAAGTATTATTTTTACGTTAATTTTCTCTTCATTGTTAATATTACATTTGTGAATCTTTCAAGTAAATGTATTGACACCGTCATACTCATCTTGAATGTTTCGAACCTATATCGTCGACAGATTGTACTTTTCTAAACAATTAAAATAATATTAGTTGTATATCTGGTGAGTAAAATATTATTATACAAGTGTATTTAACAATCTTTTTTACAACAATCATCTTTTTTATTAGATATATTGTAAATTTATCAATGACGTTATCACTTTCTATTATTCAAGAACATTGTTAAACAACATATGTTAGAAAACTAAACTATAACACATCAAATGTATGAATTTTGCACACATTCATGTTTTCAACCCATTTAATGTTTTAATCCAAAAAATCGTAATAAGTTAATATTTTTTAATCTTTTTATAATTCAACTTTCAGACTAATATTTTAATAAATTATTGTTTTTTATTACATACATATTGTTAGACGTTTTTGTTTATAGAAAAAGATAACTAAAATTGTAACTTCTAAACTGAATATTACGTATAAAATAATTTAAAACTTTTTTTTATCAATTTGTTTAAATTTATTTGTATAAGCTATTTTAATTAATTGATTGTTAATTTATTTTCTTATATTTTTTCTTAAAATAGCTGAATTTTTAATACGCATTTTATTTGTCAATTATGATGTTTTTAAGTGAACTTATTTTTTCAATAACTTTAGTTCTTTAAACATAATCGAATTCAAATGATATTTCTTAAAATATTTATAAATAAACAATAATGTTACTAATTTTTTCTATAATTGCTTTTAAAAATTTAATATGATTGGATTATTTGAATGATAAAAATATATTATATTGAAATATAAAAAGTAAGTAATTTTTAAAAATCCAAGTTATATATATTAATATAAATTTTAGTTAAAGTTAATTTAATGTGTTAAAAGGAGAATAAATATACTTTAATTAAATTATAAATTACATTACATAAAAATATTAACACATTGTTAAAAAAAATAAAATTAAAACATAATTTATAATTATTACATCAAATATTTTAAGCATATTTTGAAGGCTTTATGCATTAACAAATTATATCATATTTTATTCAATCTTTGTAAACATGAGTTTAGTAAAACTTTGTAATGTAAATGCTTTTTAAGTAGATAACCTTTTGTCAATAAATTTGTGTATGTAACATATTATTTTTTTTAACCCGTGTAATACACGGAATTTTAACCTAGTTAATAATATATAAGGTTGAATTTTGTTTATTCGGATCGAATAATTCATTTTTTAACCAGTTTATTTTGTTTTTAATTGGTTTGTTCGGTTTGAACCGAAACCAAACCGAACAACTTCTCGAACTCAGTTCGTTTTTTGATAGGGAAAAATTGAAAACTAATTAAACCGAACCGACGAACAACCCCTAGTTTTAAGGTCATGAAAATAGCTTTCTATACTTTAAAAAATTTACTTTTTGTATCCCTTAAACCATGGATTTATAAATGGTTCTTTTTAATTTTCTCAAACTTGTTGGTTCTTATTTGAATAAATCTTTACGTATACATATATATCAAAAATTATGTGTCCCATAAAAAAATGGGCCTAGAACAGAGATCGGGTTTGCCCCTCCCCCAAGCCACCCATGGGTATTGATTTCGCCTCCTTTTAAAATTCTAGTTGGCCGGGCGCGGCTTTCCTCTAGTTTCCGGTCCGACCAGCCGATTTTTAAAGCACCGGTTATATTAAAGTTGCGTCTCTTGTCACGAGGGTGTGTGAAGGATCAGATTCAATCAAGACAAGGAGAATTGAATAAAGCTGGATGTACCAATGATCATCAGCTCAAGTGGTTGAGATGATGTACCATGTGGCTTTTATATTGAGAAGGTTACGGATTTAAATCTTGACATGGACAAAATAGGGGTTCCATGATAGACTAGGGGGTTTTCTCTTACCAAAGGTGGGTTTCCTCGTATTAGGTGTGAATATGATCAGGTGGGTCTATGACCCGTCAGTGATCTAAATTGCCGTAAAAAAAGAATAAAGCTGGATGCTTTTTGCCAACGCAAAAATACGTTTAATTGTTCTATGATTTGCATTTACAAGCTCTATTTAATGCATGCATACCCTCCAAATTTATGATAAACTAAATTGAAGAACCGGCAGCAGAATACCCGAAAATGGCCGCCGTCGTCGGAAAAAAACTTGGTCAGTTTATCACAAAATTCACTTGTTAATTATTTTTCGGAATATATAGTTTCTGATTTATGCACTAATTTGATTTCAAAGAATTAAATGTCATATTACTTTTTAAAATTTATTTAGGGTTTGAATAAAAATTAAATGAATATTCACTAATAAAAATTTAGAAATTAATCTCTGATTCTTTTATTGAATCTCTGATGTCAAACAAATGTAATACAGATTATGCCAAAAAACTTAACAACATAAATTTTTATAAAGCTATTCTGTGATGATACATATTCTGCAATAATTAATTTTGGAATCTGCATCAATATTTGAAGTTAAGAATTAGGTCCCATGACATCGTAAGCCATTGAATGATAAAAGAAACATAAAAATTCTTCTTAAAGTTAAAAAGTCTAAATAGGCTATAATTGTGTGTGGTTTTGCTAAAGAAAAACCACATGCATATTGCAAGAATGAACAATTTTGGACAATAAATACATAATTACATACACATATATATATTTTTTAAACGGCTAATTATTGGATCACTGACGGAACACTTGAGTATCATCGTGCTATCAACAATACCACCCGATCAAATCAACCACCAAGTTACCAGTTTTAAAAAAAAACTCAATACTTTGAAAAAACCCTTTAATTGAGGGATTTTAACTCAACACCATTTGGTATCTAATCCTTATCATACCATCTTGATACCGCTAGATTTTGTATCTTTTGCTAACATGATCTTAAAGACTTAACCCGATCATAAAGTGATAATCTTTAAACTTAATCATAGTACTTTATTTTTTTTTTCCATTGTATTTCTGTTTATTTTAGTATCCCAATCATAAAGTGATAACCATTAAACTTAGTCTGAGTACTTTATTTTTTTCGTTGTATTACTGTTTATTTTAACTATCCTGAATTCCTGATCATAAAATGATAATCTTTAAACCTAATCTTACTTTAATTTTTTTAATTGTATTTTTGTTTATTTAACTAAGTAAGGATATTATAGATATTTTACATTTTCTTTTCTTTTCATATGCTCCTTGACCTTTAAAAATCATATTACTTTAGTGTACGTATGTTTATTTTTGGAATTTGATTCGAAAAAATTGAAATTCAATTCGATTTTAATTCAAAAATCACCAATTGGAAACCTGATATTGAATTTTGAATTGAATTTCGAATTTGTGATTTTCAATACAATTTGATTCGAAAATCGAATTATAAATATTTATATATGTATATATTTTTATATTATATATAACTAGTTTAATAAATACAAAAACTAAACTTTATAATAGAGCTATTTATTTAATGTTTTAATTATTTTATGTTTGATGTTTGAAGTTAGCATTAATTTTATAAATAAACATTAGACAAATTATTTAAGTAATTTGAAATCGAATCAACTCGAATTCGATTCGAATTTGACATTGAATTCGAATTGGTTTATTCGAATTCATTTCGAATCGAATACGAATCCTACTCAAAGAATCAAAATTCGAAATATTTGAAATTCGATTCGTTAAACACCCATACTTTTGTGTACGTTATCTTTAAGAAAATTACATCGTAAAGTAGAGATTTTGTTATCATTAATTTGAGTATATTAATATCTTTAATACATATGCAAGATTATGTTCGTGTAAAATTATGTAGAATATCTTCCTTTTTTTTTTTGAACGGCATTTGATCTCAACGTGTGAACCACTGATTTCCAGGCTACGTCACAAAGGTTTAGTTACCATGACCTCCGTTGAGACCCCACCACCACCCCAGGAGAAAATCGCACCGGAAAACCCCCTGACCTCCTAAGGACCCCTATTTCGCCTTGCTTTTTTAACATTTAATAAAAAGTAAAATTAAATGAAAACTTCTGGATTTAATTAATATGGATTTAATAAAAGAATAAAGTCACAAGTAGATTTAATAAAAAAACCTTAAAAAGTGAAATTACTCTTCTGTCCCTTTAATGAATCTAATTCGCATGTTTTTTTCTTAACTAGGTTTTATCCCCCGCGCGTTGCGGCGGGTTATCACTGTACATTAGCGAGAAGGAATATTATATGTTATTCGCAAAAGCATAAGTTACAAAAAAAAAATCAAATCTCTAATCACGAACTCTATACAATTTTTCATAAAAAACATAAAATTATACAAAACCATCACAAATATGTTGCAAAAATAATAGAATAAATTACTCACAAAATCTTTCACACCGGCATCAATCGTTTGAATTAAAACAAAACCCAAATCTTTAAGCAAATCTATCAAATTTAATACCCTCATATCTGTTTATTACTTTTAAAAGTTAAAAAAATTTCCGGTGGTCCAAGTCTAGGTTATAAAAACGTTACTAAGTGGATTAGACACATATGCATTACTATTCATTTTACTATGCATCACTATTACCGTATATGTATAATTATTATTCAATATAATATATATAATTACTAATTTTCTATTCATTTTCATGAACTTTAATATATACTAGGTCTTTTCCCGCCACGCGTTGTATAATTATTATTCAATATAATATATATAATTACTAATTTTCTATTCATTTTCATGAACTTTAATATATACTAGGTCTTTTCCCGCCACGCGTTGCGGTTGGTTATCACTGTACATTTCTCTTAGAATGAGAGGTGTGTGTGTTTCTTTTTTTTAATTAATGTAAATAGGGTTCACATTAATTACATTACTTAAAAAAAGAAGAAAAAACCTACATATTTAAATTTAATTTAATATGGGACTCAAAGTAATAAGATTTAGTAATTCGTTCATTGCAATAATGGAGTGTTAACAATTGAACACTTCCCTATATATATATGTGTGTGTATAGTTTTCATCCTATTATATATTTAGCATTCATTTCATGAACTTTAATATGTATATATAATTGTGTTGAAACTCCAAAATCTAAAACTATACTATTTCTTTTTCATGTGTTATAATATATATAATAATATGAACAAAACCGATTAAGTTTAAGCAGGTTGCTGCATTAGTTAGAAAACTAGAGAGCTGTTATAAGACGAGTGATACCAGCTTTGAACTAAAAATCATTTAAGTTAGGGTGTCAAAAATACCCGAATTCAACTAACCCGACCTACACCTGAACCTAAATAAGCTTAATAAGGTCAGATTATTCGGGTCAAATATGCTATTCGGGTTTTTCGGGTCAAAAGTATGGGTAACCCGAATAAGGATGATCAATATTTTTTAGATACATTAATTATTAAATATAAAATATTTAACTTTTCACCTAAATATTTAATTAAGTAAAATAGTTCTGACTATGACTATTAATCAAATTACATATGATTCAACACACTTTTCATTGTAATATATGTTTAGAACTTAAATTATTTGTATTAATATAAAATTTGCTAAAGATAATAGCAAATAAATATTAACCTCACTAACCCGAATAACATGTGACCCGACTAACCCGAATGTTATTCGGGTTGAGTTATGGGTCAATGTTTTTTAAGGAAAACCTGACTAACCTGAAACCCGATCAGATTGACCCGATTAACACCCCTAAATTTTAAGTGTTTAAAGCATTACTCTTTTTGATCCTTTCAACTCATTCTAACATTTGATTTCCTTCACTTTTAACCCAGATTTTTCAGGGATCAACCTTCAAAAAATAATAATATACAATAAATATCATGAGAAACTTGTGGGATTGTTGCACGAAACATGGTCCAAAGAGGTTGTAATTGTGTGCCATGGCTTTACATGCACAAAGGTACATAATTATTTCTGATCACTTTTCATGTTTAATTTTTTTTTAATTTTAGGGCAAATAAATAAGAGGTATATTATAAAATATAAACCATAAAACATACGCAAAAAAGCAGCAAACTTTAGCTTCCAATGGCAATAACCAACAGAAATACTGCATCAAAATATCATATTTTAAGCTTCTAAAACATAATAAAAAAATACAAATTAGTGTCTTAGGGCATGTTTGGGATTGCTTGTTTAACTTCAAAAGAACTTTTTGTCAAAAGTGCTTATTAACTTATGACCCATAACTCAAAAAGTCAATAAGTTAATAAGTTGGTTTTGAATGGAATTCCAAACAAGGCCTTAATTATATGTTTTCAAATTAAAAATATAATGCATGTGTAATTAATCCGAAATTGACCACCTCTTCATCAGTAAGACACTCTTTATCTATTTATTTGTTTTAAATTATTGTGAAAATTATGTTGTCTCCAGGAATTTGATATAGTGGTGGAACTTTGTTATGCATTGCAACTACAAGGGGTCAGTGCCTTTCGTTTTGATTTTTCAGGAAATGGGTAAGTCAAAATGTTAAGTGTCACACTTTGACTTTGACTTTTGAAGTCAAATACACTAATTGCAAACTTCACAGAATCACAGCTGGTTTATTTTCTTAGTTTCAAGATATAATTTTCAAATTACTCAAAACTCATTGCACAGCTATAAACAGAAACATTAATTTTATTATGAAATCTATATCAAAATCACATTCATCTTTCTAGTTGACCAATAACATATTCAAAATCATAAGTCAAAATGTATATTTCTTCTGATCTTTCAGGGAAAGTGAAGGAGAATTCGAGTTTGGTAACTACCATAAAGAGGTTGATGACTTACATGCAGTCATCCGCTATTTCACTGCATCACATCGTGTTGTAAGCGCGATCGTTGGACACAGTAAAGGTATGTCATTTTGTCACATTTGACTTCTTGAGGTCAAACAAGTGACTTTTAATTAAGTTAAGTTTAAAATGAAACACAAATGCAACAACGATTAAGAAAACATGATGTGAATAAAAAAAGCAATTACATTAATAATAATTAAACTTGAAAAAACACCAAATAGCTAAGAATCGTTTATTTGGAAAATCTTTTCGCAGGTGCGAATGATGTCATCTTATATGCATCTTTACATCACAATGTCAAGAAAGTTATCAGTTTGTCTAGTCGTTATAAGATGGATCGTGGCATTGAGGAGATATTGGGAAAAGATTATCTGGAAAGAGCTAAACGAGATGGCTATGTTGAATTCAGAACCTTATCAGGTTAACCATTTTATTAAATAAAGTATGCCAAAAGTGAAAATTATCTTTTTTTATCTAAACTTGTTATGACCCGTTGCCCAACCTGCTCACATGTAGAGTTACAACTATTTTTATGCTTGTTTAGGAACAATTCTTCGTGCGACATATGAAAGCATACTGGAACGTCTGCATACAAACATGCATGAAGCTGGACTTAAAGTTGACCGATCTTGCAGTGTGTTGATCGTTCATGGATCAGTTGATGAAGTTATTCCACTTGAAGATGCTTTTAAGTTTGCCAAGATTATACGTAACCATAAGTTAAGAATCATTGAAGGGGCTAACCATCGCTATCAAAAACATCGAGTTGAATTAGCTGCGGTGGTTACGGCTTTCATAATATTCGGGCTTTGATGCTTTTATTTATAGACCATGTTGTCTTCTAGCAATAACAAATATGAAGCAAAACTTTTATATTTCATGTAATATTATTATAATAATGGGATTATGGAATCCCAAACATCTCCGATTGGCTCGTTGATGGGTCTTATGTCAACGGGTTAAAAATTCAATCCTAACCCCTTGTGTATTTCTTTATGTCATGTTAGATGTAATAAAAATTATGTAATGTTTGCTTCAACATGTATGTTGTATGTTGATTTAAAGGAGAAATGAAAAATAAATTACTTAACTTTAAATTTTAATCATTTTCATCTATAAACTCTACATACACTTTCTTAAGAGCACCTAATTAAAAATGGTTTAACATGTTAGCCCGCTAATTAAATAGGGTGTGTTATTTATTAAATGGGTAGTGTTTAGGTTGACATGTTTGAGAAACATCTCATGTCAGCCGACTCAAAACTTTTTTTTTTTTTTTTGTCGTATTTAGGTCATGTTGACTTTTTCTTAGGTGTTTGACATACAAAATTACAAATTGATGGCTTTTGGTATGGAGTCATGGACTATTGCAATACTACATTTTGATCTTCATATTCCATGTTTATATAACCAATCTCAATCACAAAAGGATTAAAAAAATATTTCATGTCAATTTTGATTGTCAACTATATTATTAATTTATTATACTATATCATGTTTAAATACAAAGGAAGTTTTTGTTCCAGTTTAAGATTTGACAACTTAAGAATGTTAGTATTTTTAAAAGCCTAATTAATGACATGTAACGTGATTCGAATTAATCTGCAACCTGACCACTGATTAATTCAATTCTTATTAAGGATTTGTAAACGTATATGATTCATATGGCCAAAAAAACCCTTATAACCTGACCCTAAGGCCACAAGGAGTCGTCTAGTATTTCCCCACTTTTCCCCGTTGCCACATCAGCTTTCCTCACTTTTCCCCACTTTTCCCCACTTTTGCACGGTGTCGTCCCACTTTTCCTCACTTTTCCCCATTTTCAAATCTTATTTTTAATTAATTATTTTAACAATAAATAATAATAATAACAATAATAATATTAATAAAATAAAAAAAAGATTCATTAAATTTAAAATAAAAAAAAAAGAATACAAAAAAAAAATACAACCAAAAAAAATACAACCAAAAAAAAAAGAGTAAAAAAAAAAAAGAGTACAACCTAAAAAATTAAATTAAAAACCTAGAAAGGGCAATGCCATCCCCAACGAGCAGCAATTTCTCGTTTACGATCGAGAATCAGTTGTAGCATTGGTTCTTGATAAATTGTGTGGTCTTTCATCATAAACTCTAAATCTACAGCCTTTTGCTGTTCGTCTAAAGCCTGTTGTTGTCGTCGCATTAATGCAACGCGTGCTTCTTTCTCCTCTTGCAAAACACGGAGTTTTTCTTCTCGATGGCGTTCTCTTTTTTGGGATTCCTCTTTGTTCAACGAGTTGAATTCCGCCATTTGTTGAATTAAATCGTCATGCGACGAGGAGGACGCGGCCGATCTTTTGCCGTTTCTTGTTGGCCTATCCGGTTCATAATAAATGCGTGGGCCATCACGTCAAGGTTGATGTTGATGTCTTCGTCATCATCAAGGTTGATGTCGATGTGGGGGTTCGCACTACCCATTGACTCGTTTGGCTTCGACCTTTTTGTTGTAGATTGTGAGTCACAACCTACTGGTGGAATGTCGCACCATAAAGGGCTATCGCGGACCACATCCCACGCTTGGATGTGATCGAATCCCTTTGACTTGACCAAGATTTTGTAGTTTTTCATGGCCGTTTTCAAAACTTGTTGGTAAAAACCATTCCATTTCTTCATGGAGGCGTTCATATCGTTCCATTTGGAATAGATTTGATCAACAGTCCTTGACCTGTCCTTCACGAGATGGTGAAAATGTTCGGTTACCTACACATAAACAACATAAATTTAAGCATCAACCGTTACTTTTTTTGTTAACTTAAACAATGTTAAAAAATACCTTTTTATAAAAACCATCCCGTTTTTGCGCATTACCAACATCGGGATTTTCAGAAATAGTTAGCCAAGCTCTGGCCAACGCAACCTCCTCTTCATCGGACCAACGCTTGGCCGGTGCTTTCTTTCCAATTGGTTTCTTTCCCGGTCGCCTAACCGGTTCTTGTTCTTCTTCTTCTTCCGACTCGACTTGAACACTTTTATTATGTTCGCTTGAATCCGAGTCGTCTTATTATGGTCACGATAGTCTAAACATAAAAATAAACGTATAAAAATAGACTTAAAAAATAAACTTATAAAAATAAACAAAAAAAAATAAAATATAAAAATAAACGTATAAAAAATACCTTGAAATGGAGATTGTTGTTGAAAATTTTGTTGATCGAATTGTTGGTAACTTTGTTGGTCTTGTTGATACGATTGCTCCCACCGATTGAATTGTTGTTGAGTGCCCGGTGAATATTGCAAATATGGAGGCGGGTTCATTGGATCGTAGTAAAATGTTGGTTGATTCGGAGATGGCATTTGTGGATGATACCCGGGTGTGTTGAACGGGTTCATTTGAGGCGTTTGAACATTTTTTTGTCGTGGTTTTCTAAATTTCTTGGTTGACGACCCACCACGTGATGAACCTCCTTCCATTTTAGTTGAAAATTTTATAAATTTTAGTGTATAGATTGTAGAAGATGAGAGAAAAAAGTGTGAGATTTTGGTTGGTTTTTGAGTTGTTTAAATAGAAAAAAATTGGTTTTTTTTTTTTTTTAAAAAAAAACTAACCGTTATCAAACGGTTGGATTTGGTTTCCCATTCGGCGAGATTCGGTGTGATGTCCCCGATTCACCCCACCCCACTTCCGGGGGGTGGTGTTCTCTTTTTCTCCCGGACCGGGAAATGGCTCCCCGGCTCATCCCGAAGCCCCACTCCGAGTCCTCTAAGAACTTGAAATCCGGTTACGTATTCAAAAAACTCTTCCATAATTAGAGATGACAATTTTTACCCGAATAAAAAAAATTGATTGGTTTGAATAAATAATTATTGTATAATGAGTTAAAATGAGTAACATTATAATATGAAATGGGTTGAGATCGATGAGTAACACTAGCTTAAACATAATACAGGTCAAGATGGTAACCTAAAAACTATCTGAAATTCTGAATACAATAGATTCAAACATTTAAAAATGATTAATAACATATTTAATGATAAAATTACTAAAAAGTATCCTAGTTGACTATTTATTTAGTTATAACACCTTTTAACACTAAATTGATGTTTATTTAAGAACAATCAATTTAGACCCAAACTGATTTTGCTTCAAAACTCGTTCTAACCCGTACCCATCTTAACACGAACCCGTTATGCATGACATGTTGCCCAATCCAATCCAGTCCGCCTATTTTACCAGACATATCCATGATCCATCCTCTAAGGACCATGTCTTCTTTGAACCAAACTATAAATTGATTTCTTAAGGATAAATTAAAATCACTTAATTATTATAAATAAACTAAGTAAATTTTGTATTTGAGTTGGGTATTTTTCCAAGCACTCTTTTTTTTTTTTTTTTTGATTTTTTCCTATGCATAACGTTAAGGTTGGCTTATAGCACACCCTCCTCAAACCTTTTTAATAATCGTGCATACGTTTTATAGTGCATGTATGATTGTTTTGTTTAATTATCTGTAAGTTGACTAGGTTATCACTCCACTACCAAAAAAATAAAATTTTCCGACAAAATATTCGTCGGAAATTTGTCTGAAAAACGATATAGCGACAAACTACCGACAAAAAACGTTTGTTGGAAAAAACCTCGTATGAAAAAAAATTTCCGACGACTGTTCCCACAAACTAGCGACAAAATACCGACAACGCATAAATTTGGTATTATTCCGACCGTTTAGCGACAATTTGTGATAATTCTCTTTTTTATAAATTATTAGAAATAATAATGATAATAATAATAATAATAATAAATCATTTAAATTTTCCGACAACTTTCCGACGAAAAAATTTATACAATATAAGACGATTTTTTAATATAAATTATGATTAAAATTCCGTATAAGAGTAAATTATGATTTTGGTCCAGTGGTTTAAGTCTTTTATCATATTTAACCAAAAACAGAAAAACTCATGTTGTTATCTGTCCAAAGCTTTCCCATCACAATGATATGCTTTATTTTCATTTAGGGTTTTTATTATGGGTGTTCAAAAAATCCGAAATCCGAATCGTATCCGAAACCCGAAAAAACCGATCCGAATCAAAGATTCGGATAGATTCGGATCGGATCGGATATCCAAAATCATCTTTATTCGGATCGGATATCCGAATTCAATCTGAATAACCCGAATAAACCCTGTTTATTCGGGTTATTCGGGTTGTTCAGATTATTCGGATGAAAAAATATGTTTATTCGGGTTTTTCGGGTTTTTCGGATAGATTCGGATCGGATAGAAAAAATTCGAATTCGTATCGGGTCGGGTTTCGGATAAAGTCTTAAAATTTTCAAGTCCGAACAACCCGGTCCGAATAACCCGAATAAACCGTTATCCGATCCGATGAACGCCCACAGTTTTTATCAGGCCAATCACTCATGTTCAAAGTAAGGGTGTCTACGATTCTTTTAAACCATTAAACCGTTTAAACCATTTATTAGTTTGGTTTTATTATTGGTTATTTCTTTTACATTTTTGATACAATGGTTTCAAAAATTCTAAATCATAACAAACAATTTGGTTTATGAATTATTTCAGAAACTCTTTGTATAGAACCAGACTGAACAGTAACATTTAACTATTTGATATTAAACATATTTGATTATTTATATTAGCGTTTTTTTCTAAATTTAGAAATTCAAATTTTGAATCCTTGTTAGTAAATATTATGGAACAAAATAATTGTAACTTTGCAGAGCTCAAACCTAGTTTATTTGCATCCAGTTTAGGTTCACATTAATTTCATTGATATATTACTGCATATAGTTGGCATTTATATTTTTGTTAATTTATATTTTTTTTCGCATTCATTTGAAACAGTGAAATCAAATTGATTTAGTAGTTTGGTTTAACTTTATACTTTAAATTATCGGTTTGGTTTTAGTTTGTGATATCAAAAATGAAACTGTTACTATAGAGTTAGTTCAAAGTTTAGTCAATATCATACCATAAACACCTCTAGTATGAAGCATTGCATACTCAATCTAACTTTTTAATTTTTTAACTTTTTTCTTTCCATCCACTTACAACACACACATCACAGTTTAATTAATTTATTATTTTAAAATTTATAATTAGTTTCAAACATACTTTTTTATAATTTTTAATATATAGCGTTTTTGCGTATTCCAAAAATATACCGTTTCAACGTGTTCGCTTTCGTGTCAACGTAAGGTTTTGTTAATATGAAAATAATTGTGGGGTGATATATATATATATGAATGAATTTACAGTAAAATAATTTATTAGTGGCCGGAGATAAACAAACAATCAAACATACCTAATAAAATTTATTACTTAGTAATTAATGCCTGAGACGAAGACAAATATTACCCATATTCTAATGTGATAAAAATGTTATTTTTGACAAGACCTCTGCTTCAGATATGTCACCAATCTTTTTCTTTATAGAGACATAGAAGCGTTGCCATAAACAAAAACATACAAACAATCAAATAATGTAACGCACATAAAGAAACACAGAGAAACATACAATAGCCAAAACTAAAACAAAATAAAGACACACAAAACAAATCACGAAACACATATAAATAAATACATGATATATATACATGCCTAAAAACATCACACAATCGGGGAAAATAATAATATCATATACCCATTAATCGTTGCATTTAAACTAAATCATATCCAATAAATGTCAAGCTTAGAATTAAAAACTAAAAAACTTTGATCTTTATCATATCCTTAAAATTCTATAAATCTAAAAAATTTTAACATTTATTCTACATATATGAAAACTTCTCTATCAAGTCCTCAAAAGGGTGTAAAGTTAACAAATCATGTCTAATTGTTCATTTCATGCCAATCTTAGTTTGTTTTTGCTCTTCTTCTCCTCGAGAGTCTTCACTTTTCGTACATATGTATCATTATTTGTCTAAACATGTAATCATCATTATAAACAGGGCCGGCCCAATGGGCTTAGGAGCCTAGGCCTTCGCCTAGGGCCCCCAAAATATACAGTTGATGAAGTTATTCCGCTTGAAGATGCTTTTAAGTTTGCCAAGATTATACGTAATCATAAGTTAAGAATCATTGAAGGGGCTAACCATCGCTATCAAAAACATCGAGCTGAATTAGTTGCGGTTGTTACGGCTTTCATAAGGTTCGGGCTTTGATGCTTTTATTTATAGACCATGTTATCTTCTAGTAATAATGAAGCAAAACATTTATATTTCATGTAATATTATGATAATAATGGGATTATGGAAGCCCAAACATCTCCGGTTGCTCGTTGATCGATGGGTCTAGTTATGTCAAAGGGTTGAATTTTTCAACGAATTCAACCCTAACACAACTTGTATGTTTTTTCATGTTATGTAAGATCTAATAAAAATTATGTCATGTTTGCGTCAACATGTATGTTGTATGTTGATTTAAAGGAGAAATGAAAAATAAAAATACTTAACTTTAAATTTTAATCATTTTCATTCGTCTATAAACTCTACATACACTTTAATTTCTTAAGAGCCCCTAATTATAAATAGGTTTAACATGTTAGCCCGCTAATTAAATAGGGTGTGTTATTTATTAAATGGGTAGTGCTTAGGTTGACATGTTTGAGAAACATCTCATGCATGTCAGCCGACTCAATACTTCATGTTGACTTTTCCTAGGTGTTTGACATACAAATTACAAGAGTAAATCACCAAAATAGCCAATTGATCATTCAATTTTGCCAAAATAACCATTGACCAAAAAAAAATTACCAAAGTAGCCGTTGACCTGTCAAAATATCGCCCAGTCAGCGATATTATCACATAAAATATCGCTGACAGGGATTTAAAAAAAAAGAAAATCATTTACGGATGACATCAGCGATATTATCACATAATATATCGCTGACTGGGCGATATTTTTACTCCTTAGAGGTATTTTACTTAATAATATCGTTGATTGGGCGATTTTTCTACACGTCAGCGATATTATCTCTTAAAATATCTCCGTCAGCAATATTTTGCCAAATGGAACTTTCTAATTGGCTGGAATTAATGGAAAACTTGAAAATTGTTAGCTAAAATGCCAGTCAAAGTGGTTATTTTGGTGATTGACTTAAATTAAAAATATATGGCTTTTGGTATGGAGTCATGGACTATAGCAATGCCACGTTTTGATCTTCATATTCCATGTTTATATTACCAATCTCAATCATAAAAGTATTAAAAATATATTTCATGTTAATATTGATTGTCAACTATATTATTATACTAGATCATATATGTTTAAATATAAAGAAAGTTTTTGTTTCAGTTTAAGATTGACAACTTAAGTGTGTTAGTTTTTTTAAAAGCCTAATTAATGACATGTATGTAACGTGATTCGAAATAATCTGCAACCTGATCACTAATTAATTCAATTCTTATTAAGGATTTGTAAACGTATATGATTCACATAGCCAAAAAAACCTTTATAACCTGGCCTTAAGAACTTGAAATCCGGTTACTTATTCAAAAGAACTCCTCTTCCATAATTAGAGGTAGCAATATTTACTCAAATTAAAAAAAAAAATAGGTTGGGTAAATAACTGTTGTATAATGAGTTGAAATGATCGAGTAACATTATAATATGGAATGAGTTGAGATGAGTAACACTTAAACACAATACAGGTCAAGATGGTAACCTAAAAAGTATCTGAATATAATGGATTCATGTTAAAGTATGTTGATAGTCGAGTTCGTAATTCAGTTAGTATTGATTTTTTGTTAGGTTGAATATGTTAACTTGTTATTTTGCCTAAGTGTTTTATGCATAGTAGAAATTGACAAGTGCTTAAAAGGTGAAGGGTTGAATTGAAGGAAAAGAAATGAGAAGGTAGCTGATGTCAACGAGGATAAAAGGTTTTGGTGGCTTCTCAAGTACGCTACATCAGATTTAATTGACTCACTTTTTATCTTCTTCATCAGAGAGTTCTAGAGTTTCTCTCAGAGAGAAATTTAGGGTTTCTTCTTTCTGTATATACGATCTCATCATTTTATGAGTCGTAATCTCTGTCTTGTTCAGATCATTGTGTTGATCAGTGTTATCCTTTACATCTATTCAGTGAGTAGATTGTTTGTGTAAAGATCTATTGGTTAGGATAGATTTTAGGGTTGAGTCGTTGTTCTTAGATCGAGTTGTAATAGGTAGAAAATTACTTCTTGTTCTTGGTTATTAATGAATCACAGATTCAAGTGAATCTGTAAGTTGGATATCATCTGTGTTCTTGACAATTCAAACATTTAAGAATGATTAATAACATATTTGCTAAGAAAAATTACTAAAAATTATCCTAACTAGTATTTGTGCAGGACGCGTTGCGACCGGAATAAACTATATAGAAACAACCCCCCCCCCCGATCAATCGTTCCATAAAATTTGACATTTTTAATGACAAAAAGAGATATACTACAAAAGCACATACGTAGAAAGCATTATTCAATAGCAATAACCAATGCATCAAGAAATGCAATTCCTAAATGGGGGGGGGGGGGGGGTATCAAATTTTCACGAAGAAATATGTCCAAACTCCAAAGTCATTAACTAAATTTAAAAGTATTGCATAAAATTAGAGAAGAAATTGAAGATTTACTCGAAAGGAAAACCTGATCAATTTTGAAAGACACTTTATATGTTGGGTTAATCGAGTTGTTCACTGGTCAAAGGTCAGCTGGTCAAATGGGTCAGCTATTTGCGGGTCAAAAGAAGAATGGTTCAAGGGGTAAAAGGGTTTTTTAATTGCAATTGAATGTGGGATTTCTTGCTGCATATTTCTATTGTTTAAATTGAGTTTATTAGTAATTGGATTAGTGGGTTAAATCATGGGAGTGTTGTCCATGTTCATACTTATTTTTAGGATTAGGTTTATTCTTTGTTTCCTATTTACTGTTTTGTAATCATCTTAATTAGTGTGCAGAAAATTAATAGCATCGAGTCTCTTTCAAATTATTTTGTGTTTTAGTTAGTGTCTGTGGAATCATTGGGCTTATAGCCTAGTGGTACTCCTTGACCACCAGCAATGGGAGGTCTTGGGTTCGAGTCTCGCCTAGAGCAAAATATGTTCTGGGTGAGCTAGGGGGTTTTCTCAGTGTGAGTTTCCTCCTAGATGGTGTGGCGGTTCCTCGATTTGGCACTCGCCAACGCCCGGCTTTAAATGTTTCCGGGGGTTGGTAGCGGTCTGTGGTCGCAGCGCGTGGGTTGTTGGGTCCGAGGACTTGTTTAGCTGTTCAAAAAAAAGTTAGTGTCTGTGGAATCAAGAGGCTTGAACCAACATTATATCCCAATATCCCCACCGCTCACCAAATTAACTATTGCTGCATCCCACCATGGTACCAACATGAAGTTTATTGTTCATTAAACACATATACAAATGCTTATAGGTATTTGAGCATTATTTTATTGATAAACATTTAAATTTTTTCAGATCCATATTCTATAAAAATTTAAAAAATTTCTATTACGTACTTCTCTTTTTTGCATGCCTTCATGCCAAAAGCAATTTGATGGAAGAAACATTTGTTGCTTCGGTATTTTAATGTTGTGACTAATAATAAATAGCTTAAATCATGGATGGAATCACTTAGAAAAGTAGTTTGACAGAATTTTTTTTTATTTTATTAAATAGTTGATGCTACATTGCATAAACCCTTTTAAAATCTTGATTTGCTGAGAATTCTTGAAAAATGCACATATAATAATTCAACTGCCTTAAGAGATGATCAATTCAAAACATTCTATCACATATGTGATTTTTAGGACATCGTCAATAACAATTTGAATTGATGAAGTATGGTCAAATAACAAATCCAATTGATGAAAAATCAAAATTACATGAAAATGATTTGTGTTTCAAATCAGCAAAACTAAACAAAAGGTTTAACAATTCGTTTTCAAACAATTTCTATCATACTAATGTATGTTCATTCTATAGTTTTATACATTAACATTTTAACAAACAGGTGATAGGCATGCATTCAAAGCCAGTACGAATAGGGCAGTTGGGAAGGAAAAAAAGTCCAAAACCAAATTATAAATCATTGAATCATAATATGAATTGAAGGTTGAATTCGTTACCTTGATCACTCGAGATGAAGAACTTGAACATCCGACTTGGTAATGGTTCACGTAGATTTGGTCGTCTGTGATGATTCTATGAAATGTTGATCATGTTTTGTCGCAAGAATCGAAATCAAAATTCCAAATTTGAAATCATTTGTGTCTCTTTCGTTAATAAATAGACATGTTTATGTAAATATGTATAGAACATGTTTACCTTTAGTTCTTGATTGAAAGGAGAAAGAATCGTTAACCTTGAGATTATGCGTTCTAGATGTAGAACCTGAGAGATTGTGTTCTTGAATAATATAGAAGAAATCAGTCGGATAATGTTGAACGAACGACAAGGGTGGCAGTTGATGAAAACGGTTGGGATGGCGGTTGACGGAGGGGTTTGTAAGACGGCGCCAATGAGTTTATGGCAAAGAAGGTGATGTTAAACGGAATATATATTTAACGGAAAAAGGACGCTATATAAGTTTTAGATAATAGACTATTTGTTTAGCTATAACATGTTTTAACTTAAACTAAATTGATTTTTTTAAGAACAATCAATTTAGACCCAAACTAAATTCGCTTCAAAACTCGTTCTAACCCGTACCCATCTTAATACGAACCCGTTATGATATGTTACCCAATCCGACCCAACCCGCCTATTTTACGAGACATATCCATGAGCCATCCTTTTAAGGAGTAAGGACCATGTATTCTTTGACTAAAAATTGATTTCTTAAGAATAAATAAATTTACTTAATTATTATAAATAAATTAAGTAAATTTTATATTTGAGCTGGGTGTTTTTCCAAGCACTCTCTTTTTTCCTATGTATAAAGTTATGGTTGGCTTATAGCACACCCTCCTCAAACCTTTTTAATAATCGTGAATACGTTTTATGGTGTATGATTGTTTTGTTTAATTATCTATAAGTTGACTAGGTTATCATTCGTGTATTACAAGAGTTAATTAAAAAATATATAATAAGTAGTCATGAGCAAAATTTTGTACAACATAAGACGATTTTTTTAATATAAAATATGATTAAAATTTCGTTTAAAAATAAATTATGATTTTGGTCCTATGGTTTAAGTCTTTTAACCTATTTAACTGAAAACAGAATCTTCTAGCAACAAACTCATGTTGTTATATGTCCAAAGCTTTCCCATCACAATGATATTCTTTATTTTCATTTAGGGTTTTTATTAGGCCAATCACTCGGGTTCAAAGTAAGGGTGTCTACGATTCTTTTAAAAACCATTAAACCGTTTAAACCATTTATTAGTTCGGTTTTATTATCGGTTATTTCTTTTTCATTTTTGATACAATGGTTTCAAAAATTCTAAATCATAACAAACAATTTGGTTTATAAATTATTTCAGAAAATCTTTACATAGACCAGACTGAACAGTAACATTTAAATATTTGATATTTAACATATTTGATTATTTATATGTAACAGCCGAAGATTTAGCACATTTGATCGCGCATGAAATCCACATTGATATGACAATCGAAATTATTACAGGATGATAGTGCGCGAGAAAAGGTGAACGTGGGCGAAAACCATGCACGAAACGGAGTTACGGATTGTCCGGAATCGCGAAACGAAGATATAATCGAAAAATGGACGAAAAGGGCCTGGGGCGGTACGCCCCGAGCCACACACTGACCCTAGGCGGTACGCGCGGATCACAACGAAAATATCTGGAACCTTTGCCCCACGCGGTACGCCCCAGACCACCGTCTGGCGTGGGGCGATGCGCCTGACGTCAGCGAACCGGATGATTGGCTTAAAAAGTCAGTTTTGTCTAGAAGATGCAATCTTATCTTCTCTTCGACGATTTCAGCCATCCCACACACGAAAAATCAGTTCTAAGCCATCCAATCTCTATTTTGAAGCCTCTTGATCAAGTGGATCGCACTAAGGATCGTTAATACAAGTCCGGATCGTTTTTTTTACGTACAGAACTTTGTCTGAATAGGTAACGGTTCCTTTTAACCTTCTAGATTGATAATGAATGATTAAATCTTGTTTTTGAACGTAATGATATAGTTAGGGTTGTTGATTATTGCCTAGATAATGGCTAGGATTGATTATAAATGACAAACTCGAATTGTTAACGGGTAAATCCTTGTTTTGAGCCGTTGTAATGCCCGGTTTGCATGGAATCATAGCAACGGTTATAATGGTTTAAACCATTTGATTATGACACTGTAGGTGATTAGTTTGATTAATACTTGACATGCAACGTGAAATCCAGGTGTTTCAAACTAATCACAACCATTAACATACTTATTGGAACGATTGTCTGATGTTTATGATAACAGACAGATTAGTATGTTAAACATGGTTGTTAAACTATTCTAATGCTACGTTGAGATATTTCATGATATATGGGTAATCAATAACAAGGATTGATCATTTATAAGCCATTAATCTGTCTAGGAATCTGTTTTAGCGTTATAATCAACAACATGAACTATTTCATTAATCTGCGATTATTCCGACTATCAAGGCAATGTCTTTGACATTGGACGTTCCAAAAGATTTAATCAGTAAATTAAAACATTAATAACTTATTAAACGTAAACCAATGCAGAATTATACCGGTAGTACCAGTTTGTGAGGGATCTTGCTACCGTAAAATATCAAGTGAGTTCTTATCGTCCTGTTTTAAATGTTTTATCATTTTGGGCTGATATGCATGATATAAAGTTGTTTTATGAAAATGATCGTTTTATCTGACTACAGTCGGATAAAAGAATATGTATGTTATAAGTTTATTGTATGAAGGTGATTGATTTACCTGTCTTTGGTCAGATAAAAGAATATGTTAAAGTTATTGTATGAAAATGATTTTAACATGATTAAGGACAGGTAAAGAATGTTTTTAGACAAAGAATGGTTTCAAGTAAATAATGTTTTAAGTCTCAACTGTGGTTGAGAAGTAAATGATTTTGCTTTTGTAAGACACTCGGCCGAGGTCGAGGAGGAAATGAAGTTTTGCTGGCTGCGGTTGGGCAGAACTTGAGCACAACGGTGAAAGGAGCCGTTTGTGATATGTAAAGAAGTCTTGTACCGGTATGAGCCGTCAACTTCGGTTGATGGTTAAAGAGTCCTGTGGAAACACAGGCCTGTCGACTGTGTGTCGCCAGTTCAGTTAAAGAAATCTTATGCATGCACGAGTTATCAGCTGCGGGTTGATAGTTATAGAGTCTTGTTTTGATACAAGCCTGTCGACTTTGGTAGACAGTGTTATAGAGCCTTGTGTTGCACAAGCCTGTTTGACTTCAAGTCAGCAGTGGACGGCGAAGTTCCTTCACCGTTTGAATGATGTTATGACGATATGTATGTTATGTAATTATGTTATAAGAATGGGTATGTTATGTATTTGCATTATGTTATGTGATGATATGAACGATTAAAAGATTTAATCAAAAACAATCTAACTTAGAACTCACCAGCATAAAGCTGACTTGTTTTACATGCATATCAGGTTGAATAGTTTCTGAAATGAGAACAGGATGGCTCGTGGCATACCTTGAGGACTACCCTGGCATTATCTGGCTGTGTTATAATACTATAGAGACTTGGGTTGTATGTAAATGTTTGTTAAATCTGTATAATATTTTATGTAAGCACCTTAAATTCCGCTGCTAAAATAATGTAATTATGGTTAAGAACTATGGGTTTTGACCTTGCCAACCGAGGGGACTCCTGGGGAACGGGGCCTCTCATTATATTAGCTTTTTTTGTAAATTTAGAAATTCAAAGTGATTTAATTTTGAATCATTGTTAGTAAATATTATGGCCGAACAGAATAATTGTAACTTTGCAGAGCTCAAACCTAGTTTATTTGCATCCAGTTAGATTCACATTAATTTCATTGATATATTACTGCATATAGTTGGCATTTTTTTTGTTAATTCATATTTTTTTCGCATTCCGTTGAAACAGTGAAATCAAACTGATAATAGTAGTTTGGTTTAACTTTATCGGTTTGGTTTTAGTTTGTGATAATGAAAATGAAACTGTTACTATAGAGTTAGTTCAAAGTTTAGTCAATATCATACCATAAACATCTCTATTCTCTAGTATGAAGCATTGCATACTCACTAACTCTTTTTTATTTTTTTAACTTTTTTCTTTCCATCCACTTACAACACACGCATCACAGTTTAATTAATTTATTATTTTAATATTTATAATTAGTTTCAAACATATTTTTTATAATTTTTAATCATGGTTGTAAAAGTCGTTAGGCGCTAGTCGGGCGGCGAAGTACCACCTAGGGATTAATGATTAATCGGCGCTAGGTGGATTGGAATTTTTATATGTAATTTTGCAAATATTTATTAGATACTCATATTAATATCAATAATTTAATATAATACTTCAAATATATTAAAAAAATAAACTTAAACATACTAAGTCAAGTACTTCAAATTACAAAATTAAACACAAAATTCAAAGTCTATACATGGATTTTGATGTTTAGTGGCAGGGTTTAATGTTTCGGATGTTAAATTTGATGTTTTAGAAACATATTAAGTATTTGGGGTTGAGAAATGTCTTAAATAATCACTTATTTGGGTCCTTTTTACTTGAAAAAAGAAAAAAAACCAAAAAACCAAAAAAAATAGGCCGCCTAGGTGCAAAATTGACAAGGTTTATGGCCGCCTAGCGCCTAGGCGGCCGCCTATGCCGATTTTTACAACACTGTTTTTAATATATAGTGTTTTTGTGTATTCCAAAAATATATCGTTTCAACGTTTTCGCTTTTGTTTCAACGTAAGATTTATTTAATTTGTTAATCTGAAAATAATTGTGGGGTGATATATGAATGAATATAGAGTAAAATAATTTATTAGTGGTCGGAGATAACAAACAATCAAACATACCTAATAAAATTTTACTAAGTAATGCATGAGAGAAGACAAATATTACCCATATTCTAAAGTGATAAAGATGTTTGTTAGACCTCAGGCTCAGATATGTCACCAACCTTTTTCTTTATAACACTACTACATAACAAGGGATTTGCTTCTAGAATTATGGTTGCAAAATGGTAACAATTGCCATTTTAAGACCAATTTGCTACAATAAAGATGGTGAGAAAATCTCTGGTGGCAAATTGCCACAACTTTGCCACCATTTTATTTTTTGCTACCATAATATAGCGACCAAAAAATGGTCAAAAATGTTGCTACCATTTTGCCACCATATTGGTTGCTACCATTTTCCCACCAATCTCATATATAATTGCCACCATTTTGCCACCAAAACCCTATATAATCATTTTTCTACCATAAAACCATCTGAACCACATGTGATCATTTCATTCCACATTCAACATTTCAAAACTTAGATTTACATGAATTTCAAAACGTTATTTCATTCCACATGCCAAACATAATAAAATTCTAAACATACTTTCTCAAGTATGAGTAACAGATTAAACATCAAACAAAATACATACTATCCAAACATAATAAAAATCTAAACAATCAAATTAAAAGTGTTTTATAGTCTATTTCCAAACCAAAATTTTCAACATATTTTCAAATTTTGACATCTGATTACTCATAACATCTTTTTCTGCTTCTTTTCTGCTTTGTATTTTCCTTTTATGCCTCCAACTCCGCAATTGGCAGTCACCTTTGTTGTGGATCTAGAAGATCTTGAACAGAAGTGTCCTTTAAAGGGTTCGCAACCGTGTCTCCCATCACAACCGCCTTGTGTCATTGTGTGGGTCTGACCCTTTTGGTCAGAGGGATTTTGCATGATCATAAACACCAGCCTAGAAATAACATCATGCTTAGAAAATAAATTATATTTGCATCATAAGCAAAAAAAAATAAATGTTATAACTCCTGGATATTACTCTAGTGACCAGATTGAGAACTCCAGGACAATTATTCACATGAATGTTCAAAGTGTGAGATTGACGACCAACTTGACAGCAACATTAATTTAAGTGTCAGAATTGAAATGTAATAAAATTTTAATAATAATAATAAAAATTTAATGTAAATATAATGATGAGACATCAACGGGAGAAACTGATATCTTACATCTTCATCGTAGAGTACTCCTCGGTTGGCATCAAGAACTTGATCCATTATGAAGCTGTCATAGGACTCCACAGGATAAACATCATCCTTCATTCAAATAGAAATATATGCAATTAGAGAACAATAATTTCAAGGGATGCCTGAAAAGATTTAATCTACCCCTGACATTGTGCTTGGATTCTCGTCAACCATATGAGTAATATATATTAGGAACAACAGCAATAGGACTCGGGGCTTCAAGAACTTCTCTGCTGCTTCTTATCATCGTAAAATACCAACGGTCGTATTATTCACAGGGATATTAAAGCTTCTAATATCTTATTAGACTTTAGAGTTTAGACTTCGTCCCAAAATAGCTGATTTTGGGTTGGCCAAGTCCTTTCAAGATGATAAAAACCACATCAGCACCGTCATTGCCGGAACATTGTAAGTGCTTTCTTTTGTTAGATACTGATAATCAATCATATGTAAACAGTTGGTCAGATCAATAACTACCTTGGTCAGACCCTTGTAATACAAATCAATAGATGAACTTTTTTTTTGAAATTGAAAAGATGCACTTGTATACACTTGTATAGTCTCCTAACTGTATTTTAAAATTTAACCAGTGGTTTGGAAAACAACAAAAGCAAAACTACAAAGTACACCAATAGCTTATTGTCCACTGTAAGTATAAAAACTTCACCTCACACAATTAGTACTCCTTTCATTTTCTAAAAAGTTTCCACCCAAAGTCAGATATCCATTTACTAAATATCACTTGAGTTATTATTTCTTAAAATAGTATTTTAAACATCACATACCTAGTCAAATACTGCAATTAGGGGTCGCAAACCAACTATTTCAGCCAATTTACTTGCAGAGAGATCTATCTAGGTTACATTTTATCTCTAACAAGTCAAACGAGAGACGCTAAAAACTTTTTATAAAAATGGAATTGGTAAAGCAAAAGGAAAAAGAATGATAAAAATGAAACAAGTAAATGAGGTCATAGTGTATGTTTATTGCATAAAACACCCTAAATCATTTCAATTAGATTATTACTGAAAACTACAATCATATTAAGACACTACTTTCGAAGGAGTCACTGATCATAGTTATAGTTTGAAGTTAATCATCACAACACTTTTAACGTTATTTTCACATAGTGTAATTTTACTTATGTACAAAGAAAATGAAAACTACATGTTTTGAAATGTTACTCAACCTACCCAACAAAAAAATTATGCCACCTATAACTGCAATTTATGTGGGATAAGGGATAATCAAACAAATGCAGGCTTCTTTTAACTAAAAGTATTCCCATAAAGTTATTTGTGGTTTAACAGGCATGGAAGCATTTCAAGCAAGGTACATTGGAGGAGATTATCCCTGTAATAAGAAGCAGCAGAGAAGTTCCAAAACGGAGCAGTTTCACCCAGTTTTTCCCTTTTTAGAGCAATCTTAAAGTCAAAGAAAATTCGGTTATCATTCTTGTGCATATGACTCCAAAACACTACCTTTTTCCCCTAAACCCTACTGATTAGTCGGACTTGACTATGTATGTTTGTTTCTATTTATTTGTTTTATTCAGGTGCATATGGAATTGTATTAAGATTCAATGATGTGGAATTAAAGGAGTTTTAGCTTGTGCTTGCATGCCACAAAAATGCATCTTACCTTTCATGTTCTCATGAGCTCTTTTATTCCAAACTTAGCTAAATTTCTCTGAACAGCAGCCATCTTCCCAGTCCCCAGTAACCTAAGCTAACCAGATGATAATTACTATGATGTCATAATATAAAATGAAAAGATGGGATAAACTAGCATAAGAGAATTACTGAAATAAATATCAAAATCATTTAAATTGTATAAGAATGCATATATTATGAATCAGAGGCATCATCTAATTGCATACTTGATAAATAGGAAGTCACCTCTATAGTCAACAAGGATTCTGATGCATCCACCACGTTGCCTCTAAAGATGTCTACCAGCCACATAATTTGAAAGTAAAAGTAACTATTTATCAAATTTATGTAATACCCAAATGGAGTCTATTGATGAAGAATGCATTAACTGTTTAAGATCTGGTGACCAAGAATGCATACAAAATGTATAATTGGATAACAAATTGAAAGAAGCACCATAGAAGCATTTAAATTACTGAAACCTCAACTCTTGTGCTTTGATCTACATTAAGCTTCACAAGCATCAACTGTCATTCTACTTGTGGATCCCTGGAAAGATCTTCCACCTGGAACATCATACAAATTTGTACAACTCATGAAATATATTAGATAGAAGCATCAACTCCGATCGATCGTTTACCCCGGCGCAAACAGAAATCACCCCGACACGCTGCAATTGAACGCTCAACACGTATGACTCAATGATAACGGCTGCAAATTGAAATCAACACATACGATTGCAATGGATTCACCACGACTCGACGACAATTTTGTGATTTACAGGAGACTTTGTAGTGTACAGCGACGTGACGAGCGGTTTTGTTGTTCTAGGGTTAAAATGGTGGGTTCCCCCAATTTTTCTATCAAAACTTTCCTGGTTCCCACCCAATTTGATTAAACTTGCGCTTCTTTAATTAATTAAATAGTTTTACTTTATGATATACTTTTTTACCCATCAATTTACGGCCAAAAGTGAAAGGTGGTAAAGTTTCTCACCATTTAGCTACCGTCTCGCATTAAATAATTTTAATTTGCATTTGGTGAGAAATTGGTAGCAAATTTTCCTACCATTTATTTTGTTGATAAATTTTGGTGGTAATTGCCTAGTTTTCTAGTAGTGGAGACACAGAAGCGCTGCCATAAACAAAAACATACAAACAATCAAATAATGTAACGCATGTAAAGAAATATAGAGAAACGTATAATAGCCAAAACTAAAACAAAATAAAGACACACCAAACAAATCACGAAACACATATACATAAATACAAGATATACATACGTGCCTAATAACATCACACAGTCGGGGCAAATAACAATATCATATATCCAATAATCATTGCATTTAAACTAAATCATATCCAATACTAATGTCAAGCTTAGTATTAAAAACTAAAAAACTTTGATCTTTATCATATCCTTAAAATTCTTTAAATCTAAAAATTTTTAACATTTATTCTACATATATGAAAACTTCTCTCGCTGATCAAGTCCTCAAAAGGGTGTAAAGTTAACAAATCATGTCTTATTGTTCATTTCATACCAATCTTGGTTTGCTTTTGATCTTCTTCTCCTCATGAGTCTTCACTTTTCGTACATATGTCATCATCTGTCTAAATATGTAATCATCATAATTGGGACCGGCAGCGGTCAATTGATCAAAGTTTGGATTAGTAAAAACCAATTTACCATAATAATATTATATCCAATAATCGTTGCATTTAAACTAAATCATATCCATTTCTAATGTCAAGCTTAGAATTACAAACTAAAAAAACTTTGATCTTTATGATATCCTTAAAATTCTATAAATCTAAAAAATTTTAACCTTTATTCTACATATATGAAAACTTTCTCTCACCGATCAAGTCCTCAAAAGAGTGTAAAGTTAACAAATCACGTCTAATTGTTCATTTCATGCCAATCTTAGTTTGCTTTTGCTCTTCTTCTCCTTGAGAGTCTTCACTTTTCGTACTGTCATATTCTGTCTAAACATGTAATCATCATTATAAAAATTATAAAAAATGTTGTAAAAGCCGTAATAAAGTATAATTAAAGTGATAAAATCACTATCAACAATATGCAATTGTGATTGTTTTTCCAGTCACACCCACGTTCCTTGCACAAAAGCAACTAATTAAAAAGAAAGGATGATTATATTAAAGTTATGTCTAGTGTCACTGTGTGTGCCGTGTGGTATAAAAACAACCAGTTTTTATTTGCAGACAAACTAACGTTTAAAAAGATCGGATTCAATCAAATCAATAATAAAGACTGATACGAATAAAGCTGCAGGGTGCTTTTTGACAAAGCAAAAAACATTGTTTTTATGATTTCTAAGCTCACTATTTAATGCATATATATTACCCTCAAAACTCATAAATTAAATTGAAGCTAGCACTGGCAGCACAAGACCTGAAAATGGCCGCCGGTAACTCCACCACGATCGGAAATCTTGGTCAGTTTAACACTAAATTCACTTGTTAATTAATTTTAGTAAGGTTAGATGTTGATCATATATATGAACTAATTTTATTTCAAGAATTGATTTTTTTTCATTATAACTTGTAAGAAAATAATGTGTATTACATGAATTTGAAAAAGAATTTAAAAAGTATTTAGAAATTAATCTTTAGTTGTTTTATTGAATCTCAGATGTCAACAAATGTAATACAGATTATATATGTCAAAAAAGTTAACACCATAAATTTTTATAAACTTTATAATATTACTGTGATAGATCTATATTCTTCATAAAGTTTTGCTGTGATGTGATGATCTATATATTCTGTCATAAAGTTTTGGAATCTGTATCAATCTTTAAGGATTAGCCCCGGCTATGACCAACGTAAGCCATTGAATGATAAAAGAAACATCAAGATTCTTCTTAAAGTTACTGATGTCTAAATAAGCTATAATTGTGTGGTTTTGCAAAAGAATAACCACATGTTGCAAGAATGAAAATTGCCATAATGATCATTGTTGACCACATGTTTACCAAAATGATCACATTGATTCCGGCGTCTAAGACGCCCATTTAGACGCCCTTTAGACGCCCATTTTGTGTACTTTTTTACAACATACGGGCCTACATGTCGGCGGCTTTGTCGGGGTGTCTAAGACTTCTTTTCTACCGGCGTCTTAGACGCCGACTTAGACGCCTTTTTTTGTAATAATTACAGAAAAAGGGCGTCTAAAGGCGTCTAAATCGGCGTTTAAGTTGGCGTCTAAGACGCCGGTAGAAAAGGAGTCTTAGACACCCCGACAAAGCCGCCGACATGTGGGCCCGTATGTTGTAAAAAAATACACAAAATGGGCGTCTAAAGGGGCGTCTAAATGGGAGTCTTAGACGCCGGAATCTGTGTGATCATTTTGGTAATTTTTTGGTCAACATTGATCAAATTGGTAAATACTTCAAGTGTTCATTCGGTCAGATTACGAGTTATTCTGTTTATTCGAATAGGGTTGTTTGGATTTGCCTTTTTTTGTCTCGACCTGACTCGAATTGATTTTAATCTCATCCGACCCAAAGAACCCGAACAGATATGCGTATCGATTTTTTTGGCTTCGAATATGATTTTGGTTTCATTTTTTTTCGGATTTTGGATTTTCTGAACACCCTTGACAAATACATACATATAACATATATAGAATTCGTATCCTTTACTAACCTAATATTAGATAATTAACCCGATCTTAGAGTGTTAATTATTAAACCAATATGGGACCTTTATTTTCTTATTGTTTTTCTTCTTGGTTAAAATTTGCAAGGATATATACTATAGTTATTTCATTTCCTTTTTTTATTCATACACTTCTTTCTTATCCCTTAAAATTCAAATAACTTTTACATAATTTATCATTAAAAACAAACTACATCATAAAATAGAAAATTTTAATATTTTTAATTTAAGTATAGTATTTTTGTAGTTTTTCTTTCATGTTACGTGATTAGGTACACGTTTGTAGCATTTGATTTTCATTATATGATTTAGTACGACATATGTGTAGAATTATGCATAATGTACACATATGTGAAATTATTGATTATTTGTTTAAGTTTCTTTGGGTTTAAAAGCTAGTTTAAAGTACATATGTATAAGATTATGTTAACATGTGTAAGATTATGCTCATGCGTAACATTATGTTAATGTGTAAAATTATGTATAGTCTACACATGTGTAAATAGCTTTCATATTATTCATTTAATATTTAAAAAATTCAAGTTAAATTAAAATTTTTTGATTTATTAGATATGGATTTGATAAAAAAAAATAGAACAACATTTAATTAAAAATAAATAAAAAAGTCAATTACTCTTCTATTCTTTTGCTTAATATAGGTCACATGTTTTTAAAAAAAAAATCATGATTTTTTATTATTAGCTTATAAATGTTATAAAAAAAATTAATAAAAATATGTGGATCGCGAAATTACGTATATGCAACATATAAAGTTACATATATCTAACTCATGTATGTAATGTACAAGTTACATATATGTAATCAATGAGTTACATATATCTTTTTATTTTTTTTCTTTTTGTTAACAAATATAACCTTATAATAAAACAAAACGAAAAACAAAATTGATTAATAACAATTGTGATTAGTTTCTAAATTTTCTCGAAAATGAAGATTTTCATTGGAACCCTCCCTTATAATGTGATTCTGTAATTTTTTTACAAACATGATAGTTACTTTGCTTTTTGATTATATAGCCCTTTGTAGTGTAAAACAATATATATAAATTATATAAAAAATCTTAATAAATCGAGATTTGTTCACAAACTAATCGACTATTTTGTTATTAATCTATTGATACTAATAACTAAAAATAATTTTGGACACTAGTCATAATTATAGACCATCTAAAGTTTGGTTTTTCCGCTTCTCTATCATTTTTAATTATTTATATTTATTATTTAGTGAGAAAATACAAAATAATAATTAATATGTTATTAGTTATATGCATTTAAAATGAAATTAATTATGAAGCTTTTAAATAAACCTATATATTTATTTAATAGTTTCTATTTAATTTTTAAATAAACTCAAGTTATATTATTTATATTTAAAAATAAAACATTAACGATACTATTTGTTTTTTATGAATGATTTTAAAATATTTTAAACATTTAATATGATTGGATGATTTAAATGAAAAAATACACTATATTGAAATAATAAAAAGTAAATAATTTAAAAAAAAAACAAGTCATATCTTACTATAATAATAAAGAAAAATAAATTTAGCTACTTGTCATAATATTAGAGCTCTATTGACATATGTCACTTTTCTATCAAACCCATTTAATTTTCTCATATTAAATAATAATATTCTCTTTCTAATTAAATAACTATAAGACTAATAACTAATAATATTATTTATCATTTTATTAAAAAAACATTTAAAAACGTTTATAAGATATGAAATTTTTATAATTAATTTTTTTTGAAATAAGAAACATTTTATTTTCAGAAAATCAAAGTTATATAAGAAAAAAGTTTTCTATAAAAATATTTTTTTATAAAAAATAAAATAAACTATAAACCAGAGTATTAAACAAAAAGATTATAAACCAATGTCGTTTTCTTAATTTATTTGAAAAGCAAAGTAAAAAATGACAGAAAAGTTATACTTTTTGTCCTTATGTTTAACGCTATTTTTTAATTGAGTCGTTTAAATTTAATAATTACATAAATTATATTTTATATATCTTATTGATTTTTAAAAGTTGGTCTATGATAGAACACTGATTGAAGTTTTATTATCAGTTAGTTTAAAAATATCAATTTTAATTATTTTTTTATTATTTAAGTGTTCATTAATATGTAAATTAATCATTTTATCTTATAAAATCCTTTTACAATTTTTAATTTTTTATTACTAACCATTTAATATTTTATATTAAATCCGTGTAATACACGGGGTAATAGTCTAGTGTATTAATATAAATTTAAAGTCAACTTGTGTAATACACGAGATTTTAACATAGTTGATAATAAACATCAATTACAATAATCCTAAAACTTATATTTATATTAAACTAATGCCTTAATGACCAAGTTTGCCTAATCCTATTTATAGAAGTTATTCCTTAACATCATGCCTTCATATAAACCAAATACTAAACAATATCAATTTTAAATACCATACCAAAAACAACAATAACAAACCTAAACAATTAAACTAAACCAACTCCAAAGCTTTGACATGTTATTCATTCGGTTTTATATGAACAAACATACCTAAAGTGTCATATATCCTAAAGAGGTGTCATATATAAGATAGGAGTGATAACAACTTGGAACTAAAATCATTTTAGCGTTCTAAGCATTACTCTTTTTGCAACTTTCAACTCATTCTAACATTTGATTTCTTTTTAATTATGTTTTTTTCAGGGATCAAACAACAGAAAATAATAATACACAATAATCATGGTGAGAAACTTGTGGGATTGATACATGAAACAAGGTCCAAAGAAATTGTAATTGTGTGTCACGGCTTTCAATGCACAAAGGTACTTAATTCTTTTCTGATTACTTTTAATGTTTAAAATTTTTTAATTTAAGGTAAATAAGATGAGTGACAGACGCGAATTGATTTCAATGGGATGGAAATTTTGTATGTTCGTTTGTGTTCAAGTCAGGTTGGATCGGATCGATTCGTTGTCATGCTAAAAAAAGACACCTAACTAAATTTCTTATACAATGATATTTAAAATACAATACATATAAAGTTGTTCGATACAAAATACGGGATTTCATGTTTTTATATCTATCCAAAACAACATATATGTATGCTTTCTTAAGTAATGTTTTCTATACAAAACAAATATAGTTATCGCTTAAATTCTCATCACCAATTCTTCATCAGTATGATGCTTTTTATACATTTATCAATTTTAAATTATTGTGAAAATTATGTTGCCTCCAGGAATATAATATGATGGTGGAACTTTGTTTTGCATTGGAAAAACAGGGGATCAGTGCATTTCGTTTTGATTTTTCAGGAAATGGGTAAGTCAAAATGTTAAGTTACACACTTTGACTTTGACTTTTGAAGTCAAACATACTAATTGCAAACTTCACAATTCACAGCTGGTATATTTTCTTAGTTTCAAGATATAATTTTCAAATTAGTCAAAACTCATTGCACAGCTATTAGACTTGACGCAGTGGTCGCCCCACCCGCCCAGCGGGGCTTCTACTTTCGGCGGCTTCCGGTGGGAACACCGCCCCCCTCATCAGCGGCTCCCGCCCAACCCCCTCCCACGGCCCCCGCTCCCCGCTACTTTTCTCGTTTTGTGATTGGTGCCAACCCCCTTTCTAGCTTTCTGATTGGTACCAAGATAATAGTGAGGAAGGGTTTTTAGTGGGGTGACCACTGTAGAGGTTTAAGGTTTTCAGTGGGGTGATGACGTGGCATGAAATTTCGGTGGGGAAGGATTTTCAGTGGGGTGACCGCTGTGGATAGTCTTAGCAGAAACATTTTATTATGAAATCAATATCAGAATCACATTCATCTTTCTAGTTGACCAATAACATATTCAAAATCACAAGTCAAATGCATATTTCTTCTGATCATTCAGGGAAAGTGAAGGCATATTCCAGTTTGGTAACTACCTTAAAGAGGTCGATGATTTACACGCAGTAATCCGCCATTTCACTGCAGCGAATCGTGTCGTAAGCACGATCATTGGACACAGTAAAGGCATGTCTTTTTGGCTTATTTGACTTCTTGAGGTCAAACAAGTTTCAAGTTCAGTTTTGACTTTAACATTGATATAAAATTAATAACCTTTTTGAATATTTTTGCATCCTCTCATAGTTTTGAGTTTTAGAGCTGACTAGCCGGTTACAACTGTGTTCCGTGCTGATTTTTAATAAAGTTTAAATTTACAATAAAACACAAATACAACGACAATTCAAGATAATATAATGTTAATAAAACAAACAAACCATTAATAAAAATTTAACCTAAAGAAACACAATGTAGATAATAACAGTTTATTTGGAAAATCTTTTCGCAGGTGGGAATGTTGTGGTCTTATATGCATCTTTACATCATGATATCAAGAAAGTTATCAATGTGTCTGGTCGTTATAAGATGGATCGTGGCGTTGAGGAGATATTGGGAAAAAATTATCTGGAAAGAGCTAAAAAAGATGGCGTTATCGAATTCAAATCCATAACAGGTTAACCATTTTATTAAATAAACTACATCAAAAGTGACCCGTATGGCCGTATGTACAAAACAATTATCTGTTTTTTCCTAAATCTGTTATAACCCGTTACCCAACCTACTCGCATGTAGGATTAAAGCTATTTTCTGCTTGTTTCGCAGGACTGTTGCTTCGTGCGACATATGAAAGCATAATGGAACGTTTGAATACAAACATGCATAAAGCTGGACTTAAGATTGACCCAGCTTGCAGTGTGTTGACGGTTCATGGGTCAGTTGATGAAATTATTCCGGTTGAAGATGCTTTGGAGTTTGCCAAGATTATACCTAACCATGAGTTGAAAATCATTGAAGGGGCTGACCATCGCTATGATAAACATCGAGGTGAATTAGCTTCGGTTGTTTTGGGTTTCATAAGGGACGATAAATATGCATAGGGTATTCATGCTTTTATTTATTGACCATGGTGTCTTCTAGCAACAATAAATTTGAAGCAAAACATTTCTATTTAATGTAATATTATCATAATAATGACACTATGAGAGCCCAAAAACATTTCTATTTATGTTGATTTAAAAGAAAAATGAAAAAATAAAATGCTTAACTTTAAATTTTAATATTTTTGTCTATAAACTCAAAATGCAGTTTCTTAAGAGTCCTTAAATACGTTAACTCCCTCATGTTAATTGTTGGCCGTAGGACCGGTCGGTGAGTGACGCCTAATGGTGACGTTCACCATTTTTTTTAACAAGCTAACATGTTAACCTGCTAATAATATAGGTTGTGTTATTAATTAAATGGGTAGTGTTTAGGTTGGCATGTTTGATAAACATGTTGTGCCAGCCGACCCAAAATTTGTTCATGCCATGTCGAGAATTACATCCCTTAAGATACGACGTTAAACATAGGGTTTTTTAATTGTTAACCATAAATCTTTTACATAAGAATGACTTTTATAATTGCATATATTTTTTTATATATGTTTTAATCTTCATATGTTTTTTCACCACTTTTAAAAATTGTTTTTATGTATGTTTCAATCTTCATAATCAAGTTGTGGTAACTACACACGTTTTTTTATGCGTTGAATTACATTAATGTCACTGAAGCAATACACGTGATAAAGTTTGTAAACATGACGCATCCCCTAATGTCGGTTTTCACTTTTCTTCAATTTTCTTTATTAAACTATTTTTTTAAAATTTTTATGCTACAATATAGGGGCATAAAAAGTCTTTTCTATCTACATTTCAATCACTACGTCGCAACACACATTTTAATCGCACCGTCTCGTCACAACGCCTGGGTAGCTTTGCTCGTGCTAGTTAGAAAGAAAAATCGCATTTGTTGTATTATCATAAATTGTTATTTTTATTAAAGAAAGACCACCAACATTATGTCTTCGTTTAATTTAGAGTGGTAAATGAATCAAACTTTTTTTTTTTAATAAATATCGGTTTGTTAAAAGCTTGAATTGAATGAGTTAAATGAGCAAACCGAATTTCAAAAAAGTTTGGAACCGAAAACCGAAATTCAAAATTCGATACGATTAGGAACCTAATTGGATATAGTAAGGAACCGAACTTAAAACCGAATTCAAAGTTCGGTTTTTTCAGTTCTGAACATGGTTCGGTTTAAAATTCTTTTGAACACCATTGCTATAATATTTGTATTTGCTGCGGATTTTTTTTCTTTGGCTCATCCCGGACAACTCAATTCTTAGTGCCGCCCTGCAGTAGAGTATTACATTGCCTGTTTATATATCAGCTGATGAAGTAATTTTGGTAAAAGATGGTTTGAAGTTTGTCAGGATTATACCCAACCATGAGGTGAGTATTATTGAAGGTGCTTTATATGGTTACAACAACTACCGATCGAGGCCAATTGGCTTTGGTTGTTTCCTCCTTCAAAAACGTTACTACGTTAGTATGTACAGGGGTTGAAAATTTAAAAAACCAGTTTATTTTCTTTGAATCAAATAATTATCTAAAACTTTAATTCAAGGATTATTTGTTAACAAATGTGATATGTTAACATATAGAGATAGCCAAGTGATAAGGGTGCAAGACCCTCATTCCAGAGGTCATGGGCTCAATTCCCATTAGTGACATTTCTCTGCAAGCCACAGACCGGATGTTTGCGCTCGCGGTTTACCTGTTTCCCTCGGTTAGTCGGGTATTGGGATGGCTCGGGAGTTTACCACGCAAGTGGGTTCCTACGGTTATAAAAAATGTGATAAGTTGGCGATGTATTTTAAGCAGCCACGGTAATTACTAATTACTCGTGTCATGAAGGTTTGTCAGTTAATAATTGGCAAATGCATGATTAAATTATATTTAGAAGCATAAAATTGTTGTTCAACTAAAAAGTTTCTTTTTTATTCTACTAATAATAGTTTTGTCCTTACAAAAATAATATGGGTTTAAATTCTTAGAAATGTATATTGTTAAATTTATCTATCTATTCTAATAAATCAAGCTTTTAGGTGCCACATGTCATATTTGTAGAGCATCTCAACCATGATTTCCCACCTCTTTCTCCTATTAAATACGTCTAATATTAAATATACTTTTTATACATTATTAAAATAAATTTTCAAAAACAATTATTAATAACACAATGATGTCTTGTCCTAGTGGTAAGATGGAGGTATATGGGGGAAGTGATAGAAGACACAGGTCGTGGGTTCGATTCTTGATTCCACCCGGTTTTACCGGCCTTTCACCGTCGTGCCTTTGGGCGGGTGCTTGGGTCGGGTTTTCCCTGGAATTGGTGACTGGTGGGCTAGGGGCTCCGTCCGTCTGGACTAGTGGCCAGCTTTGGCATCCTTTAGCCATTGGGGGCCGTGTACGGAGTACCCGGCAGTTGATTTGTTGGCCGTTCAAAGAAAAAATAACACAATGTTTAAAGAAAAACGTGTTTAAAAAAGTAATATTATTTTCTTAATAATTAAAATATTAAATCATACGAAATTGCAATCATATTTTAGATTGAAAAATTATCTTTATTTTCTAAATTTTGATTGATGACTATTCGTTAGATTTCTTTATTTAACCCGTGTAATACACGGGGTACTAACCTAGTTGATTAATATAACCAACATTAGAGCGATCAACTCGAATGTGACTCATATAGACAAGTTTTGTTTAATCTTCAACTTTTTTTTTAATCATAAACGATCATATTAAGATTTTAAAAGTGTTACTTAAATTTTGATATTTGTTTGTTAATACAAAATCATTAAATCCAAGTTTGTAACAGAGTAGAAAATAAACAGCAAATAAATTATAGTCTAATGGTACCCCTTGACTTTTCGAATAGGAGGTCTTGGTTTGAGCCTAGACTGGAGAAAAAAATGCTCTTAATTAAGTTAGGGGGTTTTCTCATTGTTAGTTTTCTCTTAGAGGTTGGTGTCAATGTACCCATTTAAACTGGTATTTGGCGTTAGGTGTTTAAAAAAATAAATTACATAAATATCGTGTAACCTCAACAAATTCAGGCATCCACGTTATGCACGATTAAATTCAGATATAAAAGTGGAAAACAATGATTCGCATGGTTTGTTTAACACCCACCAATTTGATCAACGCAACCAGAACTCATTGTTCATCAGATAATTCACTCAAACAAAGATCACTCATCATCATCAACCACTCGCACACGCTCACTCTCAACAGTAGCAGAAGACGAATCAATCTTCCGATGGCCGCCGGCGATTCCACCTCCGCTAGTTTCGATCAAAACCCAGGTTAGTTTTCAGGCGATATTGTGGTATACCCACTTCAATTTTAATCACAATTTTCACTTTCTTTTAGGGTTTATTTCTGAATTTATGATTAACCCCCAATAGTTCTGATGATTTAGGAATTTAAAGTTATTTTCTTTTCTTTTTTTTTTCTTATTGGCTTTTAATAAAGAAATTAAATCTCTGTTTCATTCATGTTTTACATCTAATTCTTATGACAATGTTCACTGTGGTGATGAATATTATGGCATAAAGTTTTAGGGTTATGAGCTTACTCCCTTTGACATTAGAACTTATAATTTATTAGCCAATGTGATGGACCAGAAATGAAGTTTGGAGGATGAAAATATAGCTCTTTTGGGGAGGATTTATAAATTCTTTTTATTTTTAAAATTTTTGGAAGCTAAAGTTATTTAATTTTCATCTCTATACTTCAAGATTTGAGAATTTGAATGGAATATAATTGCAATTGTTTCAGGGATTGAACAGAAGAGAGTAATTATACAAAACAATTGCGGTGAAAAGCTTGTGGGTTTGTTACACGAAACATGGTCCAAAGAGATTGTTATCTTGTGCCATGGCTTTCGAGACTCAAAGGTAAAAAAAATTTACAATTACTTTTAATGTTCAAGTTTATATATTTAGGAGCAACTTTAGCCAAGAAAATTGCATCAGAATTTGATCTTTAACCTCTTACAACAACAAAAAGAACAAGAAGTTAGTGCCATATATTGAATTTAGGGTTTTATAACTTCAAAGGCAGATCTACATGAAAGATGTGCACACTGTGAATTTTGTTTGGTGTCTTTCAGTGTTATAAAAATAGAACTTTAGTTTTTGTTATTGACTTACCGTAGTACATCGCTTGTAAAGCGCATGTTATGAGATGTGTGTGTTTGTGTGTGTATAGTGAATGGAAAAGTGAATAAGGTGTTATTACACATGTTAGTTTTGGTGAAAAATTCTTTGATAAAATTGAATCAAATATCGTAAACTACTTTTTCGAATTTCACTATACCCTTCATGCCTACAACTCTACAAGCATATTTGCTGATTCATATTGCTTCCCATCTGGAGTGTAGCCTATGCACTATACTAATTTGTAGCTTGGTTCCATGAGTTCATTTTTATTTTTTAGAAGTGCCTGCATTGGCTTAATGGGTGTGGGTGTGTATGTGTCACGTGTGGTCATTTGTGTTGACGAAATGATTCATTTAAAGTATTGTTTGCAAAATGGGCAGGTTGGGTTACAAGTATTTACAAGTTATGACAAAAAAAAATTAAAAATAAAAATACATGGTAAAACTCCACTAAGTTGTAGGGTTTGGGGTGGGTCTGATGAGGTCAAACTGCACCTCTTTTCCATAAAAAAAGAGGCTGCTTCTAGAGAAACCTCTAGCGAAACGGGTATTTATGTGCAGGTCTAGGTCTGGTCTGGTTGATTAGAAACACTTTTTTGTTCATTTATTTGTTTCCTATAAATAATTAATACGTTTATAAGATTATAGAAGCTATATTATCAATTTTCGTCCATTTAATAAAAATATCAATTTAGGAGGCTGATGTATCAAAAATACACTTTGGACAATTTTGACCCAACCCGCCTTTAAATACCCAAATCAACCTATTCATATTAATGAGTCAAAATGGCAACTTCTAACTGCGAGCGTCTTCTTCTCCAGGATCACAATATGATGGTAGGACTTGCATTTGCACTAGAAAAACATGGAATTAGTGCGTTTCGCTTTGATTTTTCAGGAAATGGGTAAGTCACACTGTTGCCAACTTCTGAATGTCTTATAGGATCACTGTATTATAAAAATCGCATTGAAATCACCATCAATTTTCTAATTAACTGATTAATTGAATTCATAAGTCAAATGTATTCTAGCAATTTGTTTTATTTCAGGGAAAGTGAAGGAGAATTTCAATTTGGTAATTACCGTAAGGAGGTTGATGACTTACAAGCAGTAATCCAATATTTCACTGCAGAAAATCGTGTTATAAGTGCAATTCTTGGACATAGTAAAGGTATGTCACGTTATCTAGTTTGACTTCTTGAGGTCAAACAAGCTTCAACTTCAATTTGGTTTCAACATTAACAAAAGTCAACATTGTCTTTAGTTTCAAATCTAATAGGCTTGACGAAAAATCATGAAATGTTTTTGCAGGTGGGAATGTGGTGATTTTATATGCATCTTTACATCACGATATTCACACAGTTGTAAACATGTCTGGTCGATATAAGATGGATAGGGGTGTCGAGGAGCGTTTGGGGAAAGATTTTTTGGAAAGAGCTAAAAAAGACGGTTTTATTGACATCACATCCAAAAAAGGTTCAACCTTTTGCAATTATGATACACCACAGTGAACCCGTATGTGGCCAATCCATCTACAGGTGAATGGATTGGTTCGGGTTATATTTTATCTTTAACGGGTCAGGTCAAATGGTAGATATTCCCTCAAAAGTATATACATATATATTTTTAACATAAATTGTCTTCAAATCATCACTGTTATGTAAATAATGTAAGTTTTATAGTCAAATTGAGACGTTAATTATTTATGAAAAAAGAAATTATTGATATAAAGTGTTTTGGATCAACATAATCCATTTAGACATGTACAATAGATTTATCTGTTTTGACCCAAATCTGTTATACCCAACCTACCTGTATGCAGAATCACAATGCTTTTCTCTTATTTAGGAGAATTGTTGTTTCGTGCAACATACGAAAGCATAATGGAACGCTTGAACACAAACATGCATGAAGCGGGGATTAAAGTTGACAAAGATTGCAGGGTGTTGACCGTTCATGGATCAGCTGATGAAGTCATTCCGGTTGAAGATGCTTTGGAGTTTGCCAAGATCATACCCAATCATGAGTTAAGAATCATTGAAGGGGCTAATCATAGTTACAACCACCACAGAGACGAGTTAGTTTCGGTTGTTTTGGGGTTCCTGAAGGACAACATGCATAGGACATGATCCTTGGAAGAACCATGCTTTGTTCTTGACCAAATAAAATTCAAGCAGAAAATTGGAATTGACTTATGATCATGAAAATATTGAACTTTATTATTATCTTTGTGAAACCTTACATTAACATTTAACTTGTAAAGTAGTTTATGAAAACAGTAGTGGGTAATAAATTTCTATTAGTTAATCGTTAAATAGATATTAACAATGATCTAATTGATTCCTACAATCCTATAACAAATTAAATTTTGTTTTTTATAACAAGCAAGTCATTTTTTGTTTGTATTTGTTGAAAAAACGAAAAACCTTTTTAGAATCTAAGCCCAACATCAACTCACATGAACCAAATTAGCCCATGAAATTAGTACCATTGCTTGTGTTGTAAATTTTGATGTAATTGGATGTTAATTAAACTTAAAGGATTGGGCGCATGCCCGTTTAAGGTTTCTGACCTCTTGATCAAGCAGGGTCAAGGGGGGCCCTTGTGGGGTCCTAGGGAGCCCCTGGTGGCAGTCCCGCATGATGGATATTACCCGTAGAAGTTAACCACAATTAACTGTCATTTTCTTCTGGTGATTAAACAAAAAAAATAAATGTGAAGAAAGGGATATACGAAATTAATATCATATACAAATCTATTGAATTATCTCTTGATCAAATTTCTTGAGCTCAATATAATAGATATATTGATTTTGGATAGTGATTCCATACACGATTCGATAGAATTCCAACTGCTTATTACCGAATATCTCTAACAGTTTGGACCATTTTGCATCTCATTCCTTCCTGTGTGTAAAAAAGCAGGAGAAATTATTTTATAAAGGTTTCATTAATGTAGAGATCAGAGATTCGTTAATTTTGATCACATGATGAAGTTTGTTTTGTGGGGTTAGGTTTGAAAGAGCCAACCAGCCCATGTGGGGAATGTTTTAGAGAACATGCATGCCCTTGCTTTTAACCTTTTACAGATTTCATCACAACAACTAGGTAATATTTTAAGTCTCATTCTATTCGGACGGTTACAATTGCAGAATGTTTTACTATTAGAATCCAAAGGCCCGGTGTCATTGTAGACACTTTTTTTTTAATCGCAGAGTATCTTCGCGTGCTAGTTATCGAGAACTAGACGATGTAACAAAGAGCGATTATTCAACCGTCATTAGACCATCCCCTCAAATAAGCGAGATCCGTATAAATTCGTAAACTCTCTTATATGTTAAAGTTTGAACCCCTAACCTCAATAAGATAGTATCAACATGAAATAAATTTATTTGAACTAATTTGGATCACTAAAGGATCAATATAGTATTATCATGCCACAAACATTACCACCCGATCATATCCACTACCAAGTCATCAGTTCCGAAGGGAACACTATATTTTGAGAAAAACTTCTTGCGGAATTTGAACCCAATACCTTATGGTTAATGAGTCTTATCCTTGCACCAAGTTGCCACTGGTTTTAATGCATTGACATCAACATAAAATACATATTATAAGGTTTTCACTCTCGCAATTAAAAATAAAGTTTAAAGATTAAAATAATTTATATTAAATGGCAATAAAGAGACTCATGATAACAATATTGATTCACATATGGTGAAATGATTAATAATAATTGATTCTCATAAATAAGGTTAAAAGCTTAATTATACAAACAAATATACCTTTTGATACAAATATTAAATTGCAAGTTGTGGGGATGACAAAATGAGCCCACCAAAGATTGGGTGTCCACACAAAATATCACATGTTAAGATGACATTACAAAAAGGGAATCTAATTTGATGATGGGGTTTTCGACACGTGATTGGCGACAACACTGGCATAATATTGATTTGTCTAATTGATAGCCGTCTCAATTCTTTTAGTTTATATCTCTAACCAGAGGTTTATCTTACGTGGTGCGACGTTAATCTTGTATTGAACAGAATAAAACGCGATATATATCTAACTAAAATTTTCTCAACAAAAAAGTCATACTGCTTTGTTGATAAGTGTACTCAAATACGATAGTGTTGACAACATCATTAATATCAATACACAAACAAATACACAACTCAATAATACTTTGCTCTTATTTTAAACTAAGAACACTAAAAAGCTATTGTTGGCCTCTAAAATGAGAAAAAAAAATAAAAATATGGAATTTAATTCACATGCTTCCATGTTCTTACTTAAAATCTTAGGATTAAATCACCTTGGTGTCTTTGAGCTTAAGAAAACAATCAATAGCTTTTGATGCTTATATGTTCCTCCGTCAATGTGCCACAACACAAACATCGACTTGCTTCTTCATTGCTTCTTTTCTTCTTGAAAGTAGTAGCCAAGTAACAAGGGTCATATCGCCTCTAGTAAATACTAAACTGTCGGTCAAGACCCCAAAACTACTTCTAAAATACCTTCACCGTTGCACCTTTTTTGGGGTATAAATGCGCAACATAAACAATGATTTGATGATCAGAGTATAAACACAACAAAAAACAAAGAATAAATCACGATTGATAATTAAATTGTTTAATTTACTTTTTTCATTGATTGGAAACATGATAATTACTAAGATTTCATAAACCACTATTATAAGTCTACTAAATTGAACGGAAAAAAATTCATATACTAATCCTAATCAAATTATAAAACCTATAAAAAAAATTAAATAATCATAACCAATCCTTAGTTAATTCAACCCAATTAACCAAAAACAAGATAATAACAAACTAACCCTTAACTTAATAAGATCAATCTAACAAACTTAAAATATGACCATTTTTTAAAAGTATTACATTGACTTACTTAAAAATGAGTCCTTGGACGTCTTTGTAACACTTTTGACATATCCAGTCCTACACCCTCAGTTCATGTAGGATGGGGTGAGAGGCCTAGCCGAGGAAGATGAAACATCAAGGAGATGTTCTAGATTGAGCTAATAACAGAACACTTCGTGATTTTTGTGCATATGGAATGTTCTCCCAAAATTCTATTGTGTCTTCTTGGTTGTTTTTTTTATTTGGAATTGCTAATCTAAAATTTTCAATTCTGACTTTTTACCCAACCAATCTCTAATATTAAAAAAAAGTTTTATTAGGTCGGATAGAGGAAAAGGAAAATCTTCCATTTTTTTCCAAAAAAGTGCCCCTATGTATTGACTGAATCACTGTAAGGGTCTAATCGGTGGAACCGGTGAACCACGCGAACTGGTTAGATGCGTGGGGTAGAGGGCTCGTAGTACCCCCCCCCCCCCCCCAAAAAAAAAAAAAAAAAAAAAACAAACAAACAAACAACCATCAATTAGGACTCTCCACCTTCTACGAGGTTTGTCTCATGATACAACTTTCGTTTTATTTCATCAGCAAGTAATATGTATAAATTTACAAAACAAAGATGAACAATGGTATGAAGATCCAATGCAACTCTAGCTTAGTCATGCAACCATGTTAATCCACATCCTTAATATTAGTCACCTACTCTTTGTACAACATTGTTAATCCACATCCTTAAAAAAACTTTATCTACGTTAAAAAATAAAGTGATTGTCTGTCCATTTAATCATTATAGAGACAACTACTTCGTTTTTCGTTAAGTACGAGAGCACACAATTCTTCTAAAGTTAGAAATATTTAATATACATACATACATATATGGATGAAAAATAAGAAACATGAATAATTAAATAGAAAAAAGGTACAAACGACGATAATACGAAATGGAAGGTGATTATGATTCTAAACGATAATAAAGGATGTGTGAATAGAACCATGATACATAAAATTTAAAAATTTCTTCTTGATTGCATTTTTGAAGAAAAACATGTGAAATTAGGTCTCAAGCAATACCTTTTTTATTTTTTTCTATGACAACTTTGTAAAGTTAGAAAAAGTATAAGTGGGGTGATGTGATAGATCTACCTAATTTGGCTTGACATATAAAGTATAAACTAAATTTATTTAATCTTTTGGATATGTTGATCTTTCTCGATTCAAATTTTTCCCAAGCGTTAGAATAAAAAATAATATATCTTTTTTCTTTTATACGAAAAAAACATATCAGCTAAGTATTGATATATTTGTGAATCAATAATAAACACATAGTTAGTTACTAGCACAACCATTACATATGTACATATGTGAAGTTTATATAGACGATTTACTGTTAACATAAATGTCATATATTTTAAAAAAATATCAAATAAAAAGTGATTTTGTCTAAAAAAATAATAATCAATGAGAGTTTAATATGTACAATGTTAAAAAATGAATGAAGGGTAATTTAGGTATAAAATTTTATTTTTTATACTCATTTTTTTTACCGTATTCTTTTTTTTATCTGTATTTTTTTATACATGATTTTTATTTTTTGTACTGAATTTTTTTTGTACTGAATTTTTTATTATTATGTTGGATTTTTTTGTACCAGATTTTTGTTTTTATGTTTTTAACATGTTGCATGTTAAATTCCTATTACTACACTCTTTTAATTTTTTTAAACAAAAATCTTTTCATATAAGATTCAACTTCTATATATATACTACGTTAATAACCCGTGTATTACACGGATTATGTAAAAAAAATATTATATAGTAACTAATAAAAATTAGGGGTGTGCAAATCGCGGTTCGGTTCGGTTTTCACCCTTAACCATAACCATAACCGCTGACTTCGGTTATGAGATTTCCTTAACCATAACCATAACCGAACTTCGGTTTCGGTTATAAGGTCGGTTTTGGATCGGTTTCGGTTAATTTCGGTTAATTAACCAAGCCTAAATTCAAGTTAAAATTTGAACTAAATGAACATGGTTAATTGGCAATAAGGCCGGTTTTCGATCGGTTTTAGTTAATTTTGGTTAATTAATCAAGTCAACATGCAATGCAATAACACGAAAACGTAGTATATGATCAAATTCTTGTACCCAACAATTTGTAGACTTGTTCACTAGAATTTGGAGAAGAAATTATGGGAGAAACACACAAGCTACAAGGGATAAAAGGTTGCAACGGTTCGGTTCGGTTAATGTTCGGTTATGGGACACCTTTAACCATAACCATAACCGATTTATCGGTTAATCAAAAAACCTTAACCATAACCATCGGTTAATATCGGTTATCGGTTAATTCGGTTCGGTGACGGTTCGGTTATCGGTTAATTTCGGTTAATGGTTAATGTTTGCTCACCCCTAATAAAAATATAGGATTTAAAAAACAATTTTTGATATAAATATATATGATTGAATTTATGTATATACATATTTTAAATAACAAAACAATAATACCATTTTTTTTATATTTTTTAAAATTTATTTTTTAACATTTCATTTTAGAAATTGTTTAAAAAACATAATTTTATATATAGAAATCTTGTTGTTTAAACTTCTGCTTTTTGTTTACTTTTAGAAAATTGTTTTATTTAATTTTTATTTTCAAAATCTATTTTTTATTAAAAAATTGATTTTTAATTTATTAAAAATTTATTATTAATATAAAATGTATAACTAAAATCATTGGTAATTAGCATTTAATTTTATTATTTAATATTTTACAAAGAGAATATATGTGCATTTAATATGAAAGAGAATTGGATATTATAGTAATATTGTGACACATGTTAAAAGTGGTTTAAAAATTTGATAAGTGGCATGAGTGGTTTAAGAACTTAACAAGTGACATTTGAGTTACTTATTTATTAATTATAAGTAGAAGATATTATTAGATTATATTCGTAATTCAAAATATTTATAGGTTAATAAAACCATAAACACCATTTAAAATCATATAACAATTGCATTATCACAATTTTTAAAAACAAGTATGTTAGCTTTCATCACATCCTTTAGAGTAAAAAAGACGGTTAAATAAAACAAAATCAAAATAAAACTAACTCTAAATCCTCATCTTGATTTGGATTGATATTAACCCACAAACAAGGCGACTTGTCATAAGCAAATTGACACATAACACCCCTCTTTTTCCCCTTTTTTTCTTGCATGTCCAACATCATCTCAAAATCAGCCATTAAAATAGTCAAAGAAACCTCTTTCTAATTAAACCATCTTTTAATCTACCACCCCATCAAACCGTTTTTCAATATTTTCCTCTAATATATATATATATATATTTTTTTTTGTTACAAAATATATTTTGGGGCTTTCTGTATTTCACAATTTCAAGAAAATCCCCCTGTTAAAAAGTCTGTAGACATCTATTCAGCTATTCTTCCCTCCTCAATATCACCAAACCGTCCTTTTAATAATCTTTGTCTGGTACACTTCTTGTTGATTCTTTAAAACTGTTAAAAATTTTGTAAAATTAGTACAACAAAGAATCAATATTGATTGTCTCGAGTGTTGTTTTTTAATCTTTGTATCATGGGCTAGCATAAAGATCGGTAGCATACAAAGTTTTGTTCGTTTTATAAAATAATATATGTTTTTTTTATCAATTTAAATCTTGAAATCAGAAGAAAACAGTTGTCTGAAACTGTAACAAGATGCTGTTAATTTTAAAGAATCAGCTCTGCAAACTACAGAGCATTTTGTTAAATTTTAAAGATGAGAATAATAGCAATATAACCGAAACCCTTTCTCTTGGTTGCTTGTTGTTCACTGTTTGTGGGTCTTATTTGATCCAACTCTAGACCCCTTTAATTTCTCTCTCTTCTTTTATTGTTGCTTCAAGTTTTTACATGGTCAGTCTATTTATTATAATTATAATTAATAACAAGAGTTGTTTTTATTATTTTGCTTTGAATGTTTTTGGGTTGATTTGGGATTGGAGATTTGGGGGTTATTGATTCATCTTCTTCTTGAGATGAATCTGATGGTGAAGTATATTATCTTGGTGTTGCAACTTTACGCCATTGCTGGTTCTTTGGTTCTTCAAGAATCTTCAGGTAATTAATTCCCTTTTTACCCTTCTCATTTTTATTTTTTTTTATGATTTTAAGCCATAATTCAAATCTAGTCATTTTCTTGAATACCCATTTGGGAAATTTCTTAAACTCTTATGTCGGTTTGGTAGTTTATTGATTAATTTGCATTGTGTTTGACTTGAATTACTGATAAATGTAGCTATTTTTCGGGGATCAGTAATTGTATAAGCTTGCCAGATAGGCAGACAGAATGTTAATTGAATCAATTTATAACCTAGACATTTTCTTGAAACCCCATTTGGGTGGGTCTGATAATTTATTGTTTCTTGTGCTTGTGTTTGAGCTACATTACTGACAAATCTTGATGTTGCAAGTTGTCGTATATTTTTGTGATCTTTGAATAGTGGAAATATGCAGATAGATGTTAAATGGTCAATATATAATCAGGGTTTGATAATGAAGTAAAATTTTTGAATTTGCAGTGTAAAGGAAACAGGCTTATATTTGATCATCAGATTTGTGTTGCTTAGAGAAAATTCATCACTTTTAAGAAATTTAAAACAACAGATTCATCATCTTGATTATGTTGCTTGTGTTTGAGCTCGTTTCTGATAAATCTTGCAGTGACAACTTGCTATTTTTGTAAAATAATTAAATGGGGAATATACGTATATAATGTTAATTGGATCGATTATAATTTGAGTTTTGATGAGATATGATTTTTAAATCTTTGTAATTAAAGGAAAATATGCTTATATAATATAAGATATATTTGATCATTAGATTTAAAAAAAAACATCATTCTTTGATTATTATCAGTGTTCTTTAAGATTACATGTTTAAGTTGTGCTTAAACAAAATATCACTCTTTAAGGTTCCTTCAATGGACATATTTATAGTTTATATAACTTAAGTTTATTAATTTTCTTTCAGCTTCTTCACATTTCGAGTCTGCTTTAGGACCCAAAGGACCTTCCTCATCTCCAAGCCCTCCTTTGAATGAACCTACACCAAATGCTGCAGGTATACTCTTTTAGTCTTTTTAGGCCCAAATGTGATATTTTTCAAAATCAAAATTCATATGATTTTGGTTATAAACTAAGATAAAGTTTTTTTTTTTGAACGTCTAATATTTGAGGCAATAACGAATTTAAACTTCCGACTGTGGTATGTCTATAACTAGAGGGAGAAAGATCGCCGGGTTGGGTAATGAGTAGAGTTGGGATTAATAAAAAATCATTATCCAGGATTAATCAAAATGGGCAGGGTTTGGGGACTGAAATCTTTTCAATATTGAACCTTAGACATATAATAGTTCCAAATTGAATCTCTTTAGAAAGGTTGCTTTGCCTTCCAAATAAAAAAAAGAAAGAAAGGTTTGGTTACAGGAACCAAGGGTGACAAGAGTTACCAATAGAGAATCAATAAGAACTGCCATTTGCCAGAAAATTATTCTTTCAATAATAAATCAATCCTTACGCTCAGAGATTTCCTTGTTCTTGAAAATATACGTCATCAGGTAATAATTCAACTATTCTTACCGTCTACATGTCTCATTTAACATTTTGTTGAATAAATCTTGAATGCTTGAAGATGTCCATGCTCGAGAACCATGAACCATTCTTGCTCTTCTCTAAAGAGAGGACCATGCATCAAGGGTTCATCCTCTCATTGTCCATCAGTTATTCTTTTCTTCAATTGTTTGATTTTTTGGTCATTTGTGGTTTATGTTTTAGAATATACATACGAGTATTACTATTTATAGTTAATATTTGTATAACTTGTTCATATTTTTATTTTCAATGTGAGACCATGTATGCATTAACAAAACCCAATGTTCTAGATTTTTCTAATTAGAAATTTGTGTTTAAATGTGACTTTTTTCCAAATTGCAGCACCAATTACATCAATCCTTGAAGAATCACCACCAGGCCCGCTAGTCACCCCGCCAACCACCACTGTTTCCTTGCCACCAATTCCTCAACCAGAAAAGGGGCCAGCTATCAAATCTCCAGTCTACCCACCAACAGCTTCAGGTATTTTATAACTTTTTAAAATTAATATTGATATTAGTTTTAATATAACAATGCAGGTTGTCTTGAATGTAGTACAAATAACACAGCCACCAAAAAATGCGCATCAAAATCCACCACCTGCGGCTCAAGCGGCACCACCATCTGTGTCTCAAGCACCACCACCATTCATTTTGCCTGGTATGCTGACTTGTTTAATCATGAATATTTTTTGTCCAATTAAGAACAATTTTAAAATTTGATAATTTTACATATAATGTGCAGAGCCTGTTACATCACCACCAACCAAAACGCCAGTGGCATCACCTCCAACCAAAACGCCAGTGGCATCACCTCCTACATCCCCTACATTTCCTGAACCACCTCGTAACTTGCTACATAATGAAATACTTTTGCTTTTTATTTCTTCTATTTACATATAAAATTTTCAAAACTTCTATTCTTTTGTGTTTATTTATACTAGCCAATCTATTGGTAGGGTCTGGGGTTGTGTTTGAATAGGCAAATTCAAATCATCATTGACATGTTCGCTTATGCAGTTCCTGTTGATTTGCCACCAAGCACATTACCAAGTTCACCACCTATGCCGCCAAGCGCATTATCAAGTTCACCACCTTTGCTGCCTATAATGCATGTACCTCCTCCTAATTTGCCAGGTAGACTATACTTTTTTTATTTGTCCATCCCTCTGTCTTAAGTCTTAACTTAAAAAAATCTATTCAGTTTTGGTACATCGCAATATGAAAATTATCTTTCTCTTTTGACCGAGTTTCATTTGGATATCACCTCTCTGTCATTAGTAATCATCGGTCCATTATTCAACTAATATCAACAACCACACCCTGGAAAATCTCACTTGTAAAAAAGATATTGGTAGGATCTTTGGGTTGGGGGGTATAAACAAGACTTTTCCTCTATTTTTAAAGAAAGAGAGTGCCTCAAAAAAGGCCTTCATATTGAGCAAAAAGCAAATACAAACAAACAATTAAAAAAAGCCCAGATTGATTGATTATGGTATAAACAAACTTTTTCTTTATTTTTAAAGAAAGAGAGACTGCTTCCAAAAAGGCCCCCTATTGAGCAATAAGCAAACACATACAAACAATTACAAAAACAAACAAAGAAACATCGGATTGATCGATTGTTTTAGGCATTTGGAGATCGACATCTCTCAATACAAAAGAAATAGTGGCAGGATAGAGAACAACCATTGAAGTGTATTATAGATAAATTCAATGCAGAATTACATATTTACCTTCTAAACCTAAAAAAATACATGTTTCTCCTTTACAAGTTTTCAAAGCATAATGTACAATATACTTCAAGCAGGAAATATGTAATTTTGAAAGTTTAGAGGGGATGTATGAAATTGCCCCAAATATAAAATATCATTTAACTGCTCTTGTGCTCAAACAACCATTCTGTGAATCAAGATTCAAGGATACATGGCAAATTTATTATTTCTTATTTAATTTTAATTATGTTGATATTTATAAATATATGCTGTTCAGCCCCAGTGGCGTTGCCTCCAAACACATTACCAACAAATTCACCTTCAAGTCAACCTGCATTGACCTTCCCTCCACCAAACTTTCCAGGTGGATTTCATTCTTTTTCTTTAAGTTTATTTCTTTCATTCTTTGTTTATTTGATTCGTGCTTTTCTGAATAAGGGGGTAACTGTTATAAAACATGATGCAATATTTATTGTTTGGATGCATTTCAAAATGCACACACCATAAGAATTGTGTTTTTGTAAGATTTTCCGTATAATTTTTTATTTTCTCTAATTTATGTTACACACAATCTGCTAATCAGCCCCTGAAGCTTCACCGCCGATCACACTGCCAAAAGATCCACCTCCGAGCCCCCCTACATTGACCATGCCTCCACCAAATTTATCAGGTGAGCCAAAATATGTATTTTTTTCGTCCTTTATCATTTCATGAATATTTTCAAATAAAGTATAAATTTTCTATGATTGTAGGATTTATATTTATATATGAAATTTGTTATCACAGTGCCTATTGCACCACCACCGCAGAAATCCCAAGTGAACGGACCACCGCCTCTTCCTATGTTTGCACAACCGCCATCTAATTTATCAGGTGGATTAAAAAATCAGCTTTGCACTGATTTTTTAAAATTTTAATTTTTTTGATTTTAAATTTTATGCTTCATATTTATTGATCCAGTGCCTATTGCATTACCTCCAAGCAATTCACCAGGAAATTTGCAGCCAATCCACCATAACTCATCCATGCCTCCTTCATACTTACCAGGTTGGTTATTTGATTAAGAATAAGAATTATTATTCTCTTTGTGCCCCCAAAACACACCAATTTCTGTTTTTAGTTATTCAAATCAAATGCAATGCTTTTTTTTCTTCTTTTTTCCAAAGTTTCATTCCAGCATTTATATCTTTACTCTTTGGTAATTGGTAACAATACCAATTATATTGGCTTTGATCCATACAATTTGTCTATTTTGTCTTGATTTGGGGGTATTCCAGATATGACTTTTAAGTCAACCCCTTTGACCAAATCCCTATCTAGGGAATTTTAGATAATTGACTAAAAAGTCAACATCTTTGGCTAAACTTGTTTTTGCAGAGCCTCATGTTTCTCCAGCAATAACTCCTATTCTTCCTCCACCTTCAAATCAAACAACAGATGATATCACTCCTAGTGAAGCTTCTCCTGTTAAAGGTTTCTTAAATACCATGTATATTTATCTATTTTTTTTGCTAATTATATGGAGTATAACAATAACCAAAAAGTTTATAATTTAAAATTTATATTTTGTATTTTCCTTTCATGTAGCTCCAATTGTGCATAAAGCTCCAAAATCGTATAATCATGCTCCACCTCCACATTCAAATCCGCCTACAAAATCTCGTCCACCGCAATCTTTACCACCACTGTATCCACCACCCCCAGGCCCAAAGAAATATCCAGCCCACCACAACTCTCCACCACCAGCTGGCCCAGAGAGTAATAATTCAAGGCACCAGGCTCCTACTCCATCAACTTTAGGTATGCATATATACTCATGTGGATTGAGTAACTGGTCAAAACCCCGGTTGACCCAAATCACCTTTTTACAATAATAGTTGAACTTTTTAAATAAAGCAATTTATTGCAGGGTCCTGTTAATTATTTTTTTTATTTTTTTTAGATGTTCATAAGTCTTCTTTGCAACAGGTGAGCAAAAACTCAGTCTTTATTGTAATATCTTATGCATATTGATTGATTTTCAGGTTCAATGGGGCCTCCAGTTGAAAACCCTATTTCACCTTCAATCTCTCCCCCAACAACTTCCCCATCTGTACAAACTACTAGTAAGAACACTCCTTGGGCTACCTGAGGATGTATCTGGTTTCATTCATTCACATTCTTGAAAAAACATGTCAACTGATGAAAATATCCTTAAAAATTTTCAAAAGACACCAATTTTGATCTATAAGATGTTGGCAAATCATGACAATCCATCAAAGCTTTTTTTAATCTCTTCAACTAATTTAAGGGAATTTTGTTTTTTAACTAGTTTTTGGCCAAAATTGGTATGATGGAACCATAGACATACTTGGGAGTTTGGTAGTCTATACTCTAGATTCCGTTCACAGTTGACCGAATGAAAAAAAAAGTTGAATATTTGGGTGGCTTCCACATACGATATCCCCATTTATTTTTCATATTGGAATGAATCATTATCGTGTTAGTTTCTTCATAAGCTTATGAGTTTTTCTATTTTTTATTTGAAAGGGCCAGTAATTTCGCCTAAAGTTTCTCCTCATTATACACCAAGGATTCCAAAGCCGCTTCAAGCATTACCACCTCCACCTCCCAATGAAGGTATATTAAAAACTCACATACAGTTATCCCAAAAATAGATTAAGAAAAGTTTGAAGCTGTAATAATTGTTTGAATTTTCTGAAGTTGTCATAATGAGTTTTTCACTTTTTACATTAATTATGTGCTTATAATGACCGGTTGACTTTCAGCAATCCAAACAGTTGACTTTTCTCATTTTGTAGATTGTTCATCAATAACATGCATGGAGCCATTAACCAACACACCTCCTGGAACACCATGCAAGTGTGTTATACCCATGCAAGTTGAGCTCGGACTGGGTGTTTCATTGTATATCTTTTTTCCTTTGGTATCTGAGCTGGCATTTGAAATGGCTTCCGGGCTCTTCATGAGTTCAAGTCAGGTTAGGATCATGGGAGCAAATGAAGACAATCAAGATCCAGAAAAGACGATTGTTTTTATTAATTTGGTACCACTTGGTGAAAAGTTTGATAATTATACAGCATATTTAACTGCTCAAAGATTATGGTTGAAACAAGTGCCTATTAACTCTACTGTTTTTGGCGAATATGAAGTTTTGTTCGTGAAGTATCCAGGTAGTTTTAATTTACAGATGGTAACATAGATGTGCCAGATGGGTTTGGGTTGAGCCAAATTTTAGTATGACATTAATTCTTATTACAATAATATTCATAATATTTGCCGCAAACCAACTTTGGAATTTTATGCATTAAAAAATAGACTTTAGGTCCCTTTCAACCAGTTTGGGATAAAGTTCAACCTGAATCAAGCAATTTTTAAGTAAATGGATTGAAGCTATCACCTTTACTATAGTTGGAGAATCGGTTTGTTTGACCACAAAAGTGAAATCGAAAATCCATTTGCTTAAAATCAAAAGCTTTGAGATTGGTCAAAACGGGTCGGGCTAGATTGACCCTCTAAACACTTTTTTCCTTTCCATTTTAAGAAAATACGAAAAAAAATTAGTACTTTGAGAAACGATTTGGGAGGTTGAATGCATTATAATTTTAATGCCAGCTCGTTTTTGATAAATCCTTTTTTGGTCTGTTTGAGGTCAAGCCCAACCCCATACCAACACATTTGAAAGTAAGCTGGTCGAAACTGTCACCTGTACTACACTTCATGAATCAGTTTCTTTGACCTCAAAAAGTCAAACCAAAAACCACTTGGTTAAATTCTATATGTTTTATTTATCTGGTATTGACAGGTCTTCCTCCTTCACCACCTATGCCATCTTCTAGCAATGGTGGAAATGGTGAACCCTATGGTGGTGGCAGCAATGGCAGGGACATAAAGCCCCTTGGCGTTGATGTGAGTAAGCAAAGGCATAATAATAAGCTAAGTGGTGGTTTGATCTCTATAATAGCTTTGTCAGCTGTTGTAGCCCTGGTTCTAACCTGTGTTGCGGTTTGGGTTCTGGTGGTTAAACGTAAGGATCATTGGGCTCGACCAGGACCCACCCCATCTGCTACTTTACTTTCTGCTACGAAATCATCAGGTAATCTCATAAGTCAGAACAGTTGTCTGAAAATGTAGTGATGTTATAATGAAGGAGTCGGGCAAGTTGTCAAAATGTGTTTGTTAATCTTTAGTCTGTTAATTCTTTTGTCTATGCAGAAACACTAAATATTGCAAGAACAGACAAAACAAAATGAACCATTCACTTTTTTCAATCTTAAAATATTTTAAAATAAAAAAATGATAGAAATGCAACGTTTATATTTCGAAAGAAATATGATCAAATTTCGTTTATAATAACCTGGACATGTTTAGATTATATTACCTACATATTGTGTAGATAAACGTTTAAAGTTTTAAAAACCATGAAGAAATTAGTTTTATCATCTTTTTTATGTACATAAACATATGGAGTTATATATAAAATGTATAAAATTTGAAAAATACGAGTCACTTTTGACCCGACTGTTTGTTTCTTGTTTTGGTCTTTTCTCCTAGTGTTAGAGTGTTACCCATTTTACTCACCATACACGATACATAATCTGGATCAAGTCATTAATAAATACATTAGATGAAATTGACACCTTTCTCCCAATCAACAACTGTAATCACAAGTATGAGTTGAGATTGGCACCATTACCAGAAGGTCCAGAAAGAAACCATTTTTATCCTAAATCTTGCAACTTCACAAACTATAAAAAATGGATTGTACGTTGCATGTTTATGGTTATTCAAAATACAAATTTATATCCAAAAGTTCTTTGCAATTTAGAGTTATTTGTTCATAAAATTCAAACCATTAATGCATTACAGGTGTTGGTGGCTCATTGGCAGGGAGTGGGCCCGAGTCGGTGTCGGCATCAGCATCATTCCGGTCCACTATAGCTTATAATGGATCTGCAAAAACGTTTAGTTCAATTGATATCGAGAAAGCAACCAACAATTTTAGTGAGTCGGGGGTTCTTGGTGAAGGTGGATTTGGGCGTGTTTACAGTGGTGTCCTTGATGACGGGACAAAAGTGGCAGTCAAAGTGCTCAAACGTGCCGATCAACAAGGTGGTCGCGAATTCTTGGCTGAAGTTGAGATGCTTAGCCGATTGCACCATCGGAATTTGGTTCGATTGATCGGGATATGCACTGAGGAACGAAACCGATGTTTGGTTTATGAGCTTATCCCGAACGGGAGTGTTGAATCTCATCTTCATGGTATTTTTTTTGCATGTTTTGCAATATATGGTTAATGGTGTAAACAGGCCAGTCTAGGTCGATCCGCTCATAGGCCACTCGAGACTGGCTTGGTAAAACTTTAAGTTGAGCTACTCACTTAATAAATGAGAACGAGCCCAAGTTTGAGCTCTACTTATTGAGCTCGAGTAGGTCGCTAATCTATACGAGTCTATCATTTTAGATTTTTTCTACTATATCAAATATATACCTACATAAAATTATTATGATATGTAATATTAGCTAAAAATAGTTAAACTATAAGTATTTAATAAAGAAAAAGATGAGCCTGGGTCAAACTTGAGCTTGAAAAATTGTTCATGCAAAGCTTGAGCTGAAGCTCTTGTAAGTTGAACGATCCAAGCACGAGCTAAGGCGGCTTGGCTCGGCTTACATGGACGCCCAAAATAGTCAGATAATCAAATCAGAATGTGTTAATCCAAATATCGAAGAAAATATTATTGCGATTCAAATCATGATAATCAGATAATAAGTTATTGGTGGAACTGATTATTTTGATTAAAATCAAAATTACAAGTTACCTGGTAATCAATTTCTCATTACTCGATTATGGGGTTCTGATTTTTGAATATTACATAATCACTTTCAAAATCACATCCAAACAACACCTCATTGGAGTCTACAAGTAGTGTGTTTGACTTTCTAAAGTCAAATATTTGTCGTTTTGGATAACTAAAAAGAACCATTTCTAGCCACATGATTTACCGGTATAATAGTAATTTTCCTTTAAAATATAAGTTAGTTACTTTTATAGAAATGGTTCCTTTAGTTGTTAACTAATACTGGTTTTCAATTAAATATCCCTAGAATATTAGCTTTGGGAATTGAACATCTCAATTGAAATGTCTATCAGATCCTAAAATAAGGTTACTCCTTGTATCTATATATACTTGTTGAAATCATTGAGAAAGGGCAAGCAAATAAGATTAATCATGTTCTATTATTTTGTTTATGAGGATGGTGTATATTATAATGGAAATTTGGTTATTCAGGAATTGATAAGGAAACCGCACCATTGGATTGGGGGGCTCGCTTGAAGATCGCTTTGGGTGCGGCCCGTGGGCTAGCTTACTTGCATGAAGATTCAAGCCCTAGAGTCATACATAGAGACTTCAAGTCCAGCAACATTCTATTGGAACATGACTTTACTCCTAAAGTTTCTGATTTTGGTTTGGCTCGATCTGCTTTAGATGAAGAAAACCAACACATCTCAACACGCGTCATGGGCACCTTTGGGTACATTATTTTCCTCAAAATGAGTGCTTTATGTATTATGGTTGACTAATCGTTAGTATAAAATCCATTGCGCATTTTGTATCAGAGGTGGCAATTTCGACCTGTTTTTTATGAATGGGTCTGTTTGGGTTTTGTTTGCATCTAATGGGTCACTAGTCATATATGCAATGGGTGAAATTTTAAAAAAAGAAAGGAGACAAGGAGAAAATGAGTCAAATGAGTTGCAGGTCAAAAGTTGGTTGAATTGTTTTTTTAATTGCATAAAACCTTCTAAACATCAATAAGTTTGTTTACTATTAATAATAAGAAATTAGTTTGGTAGTCAAATATATATATATATATATATATATATATATATATATATATATATAACTAATGGTTTGAATAGAAAGTGTTCCAGCCCATTTTGACCCATTTACTTATTTTCACATGTACCATTTATCTCTAAGTGGATTGGTTTTGATAATGTTTTATCTCTGACAGTCAAGCGAAATGTTTTACAACTTTTACTCAACTAACCTGCTCTGATATATTTTCTTGGTCATTTTAGAATTCTATCTTATCTTTATTTTTTTCTTGATTTTTTTTCCGTGACAGATATGTGGCTCCTGAGTACGCAATGACGGGTCATCTTCTTGTAAAAAGTGACGTTTACAGCTATGGAGTGGTGCTCCTTGAACTCCTTACAGGAAGAAAACCCGTTGACATGTCAATGCCATCAGGCCAAGAGAACCTAGTGGCATGGGCCCGGCCCCTACTCCCGACACCTGAGGGTCTAAACTTGCTTATTGACCCATCACTGAGCCCTGAAGTTCCATTCGACAGTATAGCTAAAGTAGCAGCAATAGCGTCAATGTGTGTGCAGCCTGAGGTGTCACACCGGCCCTTCATGGGTGAGGTGGTTCAGGCGTTGAAACTGGTGTGTAACGAGTGTGAAGAAACACGAGACTTGGGCTCGAGGAGTTGTAGCCAAGAGGACCTTGCACTAATGGACTTTGATCCACAGGCTAGGACAAACTCAGGCCTGGGCCCAGGCGCAGGCCCAGCCCCATCCCGATCCACCTTTGAAAGCTATGAGTCTCCACTAGATGTGGAGAGTGGGTTTTCGGGTCTTGGGCTAGATGTAGATTTGTATAGGACGAGCTCGAGCTCAGGCCCGTTGAGGCCCAGGAGAAGGCTGCAGATTTGGGAACGGGTTAAGAGATTTTCGAGTGGTAGTATGAACGACTATGGAGAACTTTTGAGGTTCTTGTCTCGGTCGCGCTGACTTTTTTGAGTTGATTTTGTTTACTTTGACCATGGTTGACCTGACCCACTCTAATGTTGAGCAAGTGAATGGTGAAATGTACAGATAAAAGTGAATTGTGTTTTCTTGGTATAGTTGTAAATACACAAAGCAAACAAGAGGTTTGAAGACCTGAGGCAATTTCTGTTTTTAGTTTAAAAAAACAAATGCCATTGTAATTTTATGCTTTTATAATTTTATTAGTTTCTCTTTTTGGTATTATACTTTCTGATTTTTTTATTAATTTTGGGTAATATCTACATATGTTAGCCACTAGAGACAGGCATAAAAACCGGTTTTGGAACTGGAACCGAAAGTTCGATTGGAAACTGGAACTTTTTCCAAACAAGTACACAAGAACCGTCTGTATCTGATCCAACACATCGGTTCCTACCTGTATTGGATTTTAAATTTTTTACTTGTTCCTACCCACCCAATAAAAGCAGGTTCTAGCCGTTGGATCGATTTTGAGCCGTTGGAACCCAATTTCTAGTTTTTTTACCCCCTTAACTTAGTATAAATAAATGTGTGATGAATTGGTTAAATATCACACTTAAAAACGAAAAACAAAAGCAAAAAAGAACGGTCTCTTTATGCTCCTTTTATACTCTTAAATATTTTCATTATGCTAGTTTTAATCTCTATTTTATTCTTTCAGGTCTTATATTACAGTTCACTTGCAACCATTTGTTAGTGATGGTTCCAATATTAAGTCAACGTTCATTTTTTGTACCAAATAATGAAACATACGATTCTTTTTGAACTTTTCTTGCATTCATACACAGGAGATTACTTGTTTGAAATTTTAAATTACATAACAATCACATTTAATTTATAAAATAAAATATTTTTAATGACATTTAATAATGCCACAAACATTACCGACACAGTTGAAAAGTTAGAAGAAAAAAATATCAACCAATTTATAACTATGGGTTCACGTTTTTGTAATAACACAATAATAATATATAAATAATAACGAGACTCTCGTTATTCATAGGAAATAATCTAGTACAATACCTGTTATAAGATTAAAATAAAATAATATGAACTATGAGTTTATATATCAAACTTGTTTTGATCCATGTCTTTGTTGGGTACTCAAATAACCCTTTGATTTAGAGGTGGCCAAACCGGTTTTTTTCAAGAACCGGAACCGGTTCCAAACCGGTTCCTAACGCCCGTCGGTTCCCCCAAACCGGTTCCACCCAGAACCCAAACCGGTTCCGTACCCGGTTCCACTCACAAATAACCCTATTCGGTGTACCCGGTTAGGGTAGGGTCCCGTTCCGGTTCCTGTTTAAGAACAAACCGGTTCCACTTCTTTTTTTTTTACCTCGTTGACCGTTAGACGTGAACAAAATCCTAATAAAACCTTAAACTAATCAAACCTTAAAATAATAATTAGTAAAACCCTAAATCCCTAATAAAACATTAAACTAATTAAAACTTAAACTAATAAGAGAAAATGCAGATTCCGAAACTACCGTGGAAGCTTGGACAGTTAGTAAATCACGGGCCATGGCGGCAAGAATCGGAAACTCGGATTCCTTTGCTTTCCACCAAGCCAAAATATCAAAATTGCGATATGACTCGGCCGTCATATCAGATGAGTAATCCGTACCACTATACCGGCTGAGTTCGCTTGAAGGGATATTACCCCTTTGACGTTTAGCCGTGACGTTTCGAACCGTGTTCAATAGGTTAACCATCGGATCTCGTGCTCGAGAAGCACTCGAACTTGATGAGGAACCAAGGGTGGGCATATGTATGTTGGAACCATATTTAATCAAATAAAAGTCATACATAGATTTTAAATTATTAGTAAAAACATTTTTTGCTTCGGTTGAAAAGTTTGGGTATATCTCGTGTATGTCAAGACCGTCATAAATTTCTTCTATCAAGCATTCTACCCCCGTAACATTTAAAATTTGGTTTAAAGCGGCCGCGCAAGTAAAAACGGGTGGTAAGTCAAGAAAATATTTTAGTAATTTACTTCGCATCGGTAATATCATGTTAGAAAACATTTCATTTTTATTTTCAAAATTTTTAAAGTTTGTAACCATTAAAAATAACTCCGAAAGAACCAAAGAACTAGTCGGGTAATAAGTCCCTGATAATTTAGTAGTTGATGATTTAAAATTTTCAAGAAATTCAGATAATAATTGGATATTATCCCAAGAACTATCCAAAAACGCGTCGACCATTCCATTGTCGGCGAGACTATATGGTGAAACATTTGCAAAGTATCTTTTTTGTCGTAAAGCATTTTCAAGCATTAGGCAAGTGGAATTCCATCTATGAGGTACATCCCAATTTGCACCCAAAGCAACCCTCCCCGTATCTTTACAAAATTTCCTATATGTCATATGTCCTTTCCTACTCTTTTTAAAAATATCATGTAGCATTTGTCTACAACCGTTTATAAATGTTGTAACATCATCAGTGCCAATACCGTCTTGCACAATTAAATTTATTATATGTGCAACACATCTTGAGTGAAAAAATACACCATTACATAACGGCAAATATTTTAGTTTTAATTTATCAACCGCCGTCGTATTGTTTGAAGCGTTATCAAATGTCATTGAAAATATTTTATTTTCTAACTTAAACGACCTTATTACATAATCTAAAATTTGAAATAAAAGGTCACCGGTATGTGGATACAGAAAAAGTTCAAAAGCAATGGTGTGTTTCATCATTATCAATGATGACGGTTCTACCCAATGAGCGGTGACGCAAAGGTAAGATTCGGGTAGATTATGTGGAGCCGACCAAACATCACTAGTTAAGTTAACCCCCGTATTTAAATTTTCAAAATATGCAACTAGTTCTTGTTTGGCATTTTTCCGCATCTTTAAACAATAACGTCTAAGAGTTTTTCGACTTACGTGGGTGTAGCGTGGTTGAAGCGTCTCCCGAATCATGTTTGTTACCTGAGGGTTGTCGAAATGGCTAAACGACAACGCCTCTTGAATCACGAACTTCGTCATTCGATCCCGAACCCGATCAAGGTCATAATTAAATATTCCACCTTGAAAATCCATTTGCGTTTGTTGGGACTCGGGATCCTTTTTCAACGCCTTGCAAAACGGTTTGGTGATGTGTTTCTTCAAATTCGAATTCGATTCTTTCCCTAAATATATTCCACAAAACTTGCAACGAGCTTTTATAGACCCGTCACTAAGCTCGACCAAATCCCAATTGCACCATATCTCCGGGTTCCGATTGTGTTCAATAACACGAACAAATGATGGTTCATTGTTGGAACCTTGACCGACCGAAGAATGTGAACCATCCATGATAACAAAGGGAAATGTATAAAGAGTATTGAGACTTTGAGAGTAGGAAACAAGAAAACGAAAAACCAAAACGAGAGATGGAGACTAAACAAGCACGTATAAAGAGCGTTTTTTGCGTTTGGGATTGCGTTTTGAGTTGTGTGATCACTCCATACCACCCAATCCTTATTTATACTAGTTTAGAGTGTTAAAAACGGCTAGATTGGAGCTCCAAAGGTCAAAAAACGGCTAGAAATCGGTCTCCAACGTTCAGATGGATTATAACGGCTATAACCGGTTCCAAACCAGTTCCGGTTCAGGTCCGGGTACTAACCGGTCGAATGGGAAAAGTGTGGAACCGGTTACTATCTTTCGGGTACTACCGTGTACCAACCGGTTCTTGGGTTTACCGGGTCGGGTCTTGGAACCGGGTTGGATGGCCATCTCTACCTTGATTAGAGTATGATTGATGTTGAGTAAAACAAGCATATTGACAAGTTGGTAACAAATGCCTCAAGTATATTTTTTCTAGTTTTCAACCATTTATGTCTTCCACTGATTCTCCATTGACATAGAGTAAACATGTTGATGGTTCTCGTTGAGACATGTAATCAATACGTTTCCCTTAAAACATATTATCTTGAAAAATTCTATAAAGTTGGAAATTTTTCAAAGTTTGTGTGAGATGGTATGTAGTATTCTTTAAACCAAAGAAATCAGACGAATTGTCTTGTATTTATACTACAAGATGGTGATGCCAAGAGTCTTGACTTAATACATACAATCAATATATGTAATTTAAAAAGTCTTGATTTAATTGAGTAATATGAAAAGTCTTGATTTTAATTCATATTAAATTTGAAAGTTACTCAAATATCTCAAATTTCCAACAATAACGTTGCTTTTTTTTCGCACTCAATGTGTTGCACATATCATTGATTTAGTTGAGCAAAACAGATCGTCGTTGAGCACATTGAGGTGTTCAAAAATGGTTTTAAAAGTAAGTTGCAAGATGTTTTCAAGAAAAAAAAAGTTATACCAAGTAAATGGAATTTTGTATAGATAAAAGAAGGGTTTGTTTAGGTTCTGATTGGTATGTCTTATTCCGTGGAACTCCACCCATAAAATATTTGAACATGCTTTAGGACAACGAGTAACTTTATAACATTTTCATGCAATTATTTATGAAAGTAGTATAGTCGAGGAGTTTTTGGACATGTGTTAAGAAAATATTCAATATCTAATTGATTTTTTATGTTTCAAAACTGGCACTAGAAATTATTCAGTTTATTATCCTGCTTGTTTTATTTATTTGTGAAAAATATCCTAGGAGTACCTTTAGGGCCTCTCAATGCTAGCATTTTTAGGCAAAGTACATGATTTCTTAGAGACTCATGGTAGCACTCTTAGTTTCCTACTACTTAAAGAGAAACCCACATCTTAGGTTATGCCTATTAAAAAACTTCTTGTTCATCCATAAACGAATTACTCACAGGGAAAACTCAAAATTAAGATATGTTATAAAAGAAGTTAAAGAAGGCTTGGTCCTTTCTACTTGGAGACTAGGGTCCAAGTTTCAATTGTGATACTTTAATGGATACCAAGTGAGGGAGGAATCTTGAGCATAATCTCAGGTTCTGAACTAATGAGGGTGAGGGTTTACCTATTCCACGAGATTCCCGTGTCTCAGGGGGTACGGTCTCACTGTTGGAGATCGAGGAATCAATCTTAGTTACTAATCGCTAGGATAACTGAAGGTAGCACGACGGGACATCGGTTGTTGAAAAAAAAAAAGTCAAGGAAGGGTTCGAACTAGTTTTGATTTAAAAAAAAAAACGTTTTGCGTACCTATGCTACTAGAGTACAGTGTACAATCAATGTGCATATAACACGTGTTTCTTTAACTGGGCCGAGCATTTGGTCGGTGAGAATGTGAGATTGTGAGTCTGTGACAGAGACGATTGCTTTTGCTGCAGTAAAAATGTGGGCTGGTTTGAGAAACTCATTATTAATGTGTCAACTATCAGCCCAAATATAAATTTAAATGTAGGCCTATGCCCAAATGGCCAAAATCATGACTTGGATCCATTTCTTATAGTCGAAGCCCATCAGGCCCATTTGAACCGTCACCGGTCACTTAATAATCATACTTTTTATTTTCTGGCAATTAGATATAATCACAACTAAGCTACATGTTGGAGTTTACTCTTCATAGTATTATAATTCATGAAATTTTGGTTTATATTCAAATTTAACAGGATGTGACGATTCGTTTGGAATTAGATAATTATTCAAATTCATCTACAATTCCAACATATACTTGCTTTGATAAATACAATTTGAGGCATCAAAATAAAACCTTTGTTTACATGTTTCAACTATCTAATAATATAAATTTGTCTAACAATGGGTCTAAATACCTCATGGACCTCTAAATTTTGTTTATCAATAACTCTTATGATCATACGCTGAAACAATTGAACTGCTATTTTAATAGTAAGGATGTATATATATTATTATAATGTGTTAACATTAGCATAATTTAAGAAAGAGAAAGGACGGAAAGGGAGAGGGAGAGAGAGATGCACGGTGAAGAAGTGTTTCAACAATCTATCGCACGTCACTTTATTATCACTACCCCAAACTTAGCTGGATGTCGGCCTGTTGAGTGTGTCAAAATTTTGTGTTTTTAAATAAGGAATGTATCTAAAACATTTAACCCACACAAATGTACTTTTTATCTTATCGTTTCTACATGTTATATTATATTGCTAAGCAATGCAATTCCAAATTAAAAGATAAATTGATATTGCTAATATAAAGTGATTAAAAATAAAGAATTATAGCCATTATTGGTTGGTCATGAAAACTGAAAAACTAGGTGGGGTCTTAGTCAATTGGGGGAGTCAAGATTTTGACTAAGTGCCTTGATTAGTCTTCGATAATGATGCCTCCTCTTAATCCCGTATTATAATTGCTAATCTAATGGTGCATCTAGACTACTATTACTTCACTAACACCCAACTCTTACTATTTAAATTCGTTTTTGGTACAACCTCAACGTTACCTTTATATCATATTTGTAGCCTTTAATTAAATATACGTTTAAATATATATAATTGTTACGTGTAATCTTTATTAAGAGATATTTATTATGTAAATGTTTTGAACATGGCTTGTGAGGTGTTACAACTTAGATATTCTTATTCGGATTTTTATTTAAATAAATTATTGTTATTGTATGTATGTATGTATGTATGTATGTGTCTATATATATATATATATATATATATATAGGGGAAAGGTCAAATAAAAAGTTTTTTTTGCCTAAGAAGGCTAAAAAGGATTTTTTAAAACCTTCAAAACCGACCCAAACGAACTCCGATTGAACTCATTTCGATGTCATTGGAATCATCTCATCGAATCTTACAATATTAGCTTTTAGGTTTTAGCTTTAACATGTAGTTTTAGAATTTAGATTTTAGGGCTTGATTTTTAGCTTTTATGTTTTCTCTTTATGTTTAAGGTTTGTTTTTAAAGTTATGATTAAAGTATTTGGGTTTATTGTTTATAATTTAAGGTTTGGGTTTTAGGGTTCGATAAAACGGTTCCAATGACGCAAAAATGAATTCAATCGGAGTTTGTTTGGTTCAGTTTTCGAATTTTTAAAAATCCTTCTTAGCCTTCTTAGGCAAAATAGACTTTTTAGGAGAACATTCCTCTATGTATATATATATATTGGAAGAGGATCAAATGTTAACCTATGTTTATTGCGTTAACCAAATAACTACATCTTATTAGTTTAGGGTCCACACTAAAGTAAATATAAAGATGTATGTTTTTTTAATTAATGTAAGACACACTTACATTAATAAAAAAAATAAGAAAAAAACCTACACGTTTAGATTTACTATAATGTGGGCCCCAAAATAACAAGATGTAGTTATTCGGTTATCGTAATAAGGAAGAGTTAACATTCGAACCATCCCTTATATATATATATATATATATATATATATATATTAAGGTTTGGCTAAAAAGTCTTAAAACCATAAAAAGTGTGAGAAGTAATCTAAGTCATACACGTGTATTTTCCAACGTTTACAAGATATGGGTATTAACGTAATTTGTTCTCATTATTGTTAGCGGTTATTTTGGGAAAATACCATGATTCTTGCTAAAAAAATTTTAAAAATCCAAATCAATTATCGATTACAAGAAGAAATCACAGATTGTAATTGATTATATAATTCTAATTTCATCTGGCGAATAATCGTTTGGTTTTTTGGGGGTAACGACGTGATGGAATCGAACACAGAAGATATGCAAGGTTATGATGTTTTTCAGATTGTATGGTGTTATTTCGTATGTTGTTTGATATTTCGTTTTAATGATGCTCTGTTTTTTTATATTATGGTGTTTTTCGAATTGTATGATATTTTTTCAGATTGTATTATGTTTTTTGGATTGTACGGTGTTTTTGAATCCAAGTATTACTACTTATTTTGAATCCAAAAGCCCTAATCACCATGATATTTTAATTTTTTTTTAAATAATGCTCTGTTTTTTGATTTTATACACATGTATGGTGTTTTAATGGTGGTTATATACGTAGTTTAGAGTTTATGGTGTTTTTCAAATTATATATTTGTTCGGATGAAGTCTTTTATAAAATAAGTCAAATATTCTGTATTTCAAATAATTTTATGTGCTACGGTGTTTTAACGTGAACTGATAAGTCTAAAACGCCATAAAATTTAACGAATGTTCAAAACATCAATAATCTCACAACTAAAATTTAACGAAGTTCAAAACACCGTAAAATCTAAAACGTTATAAAATTTAACAGATGTTCAACACCATATGTCGGGATAGATCAATAAGAAATACATTATAACACCATAACTTGACAAAAACACCACAAACCAAAAAAAACACCATACAACTATGAAGGTTGCGATTTCTGTTTCATTTTCAAAAAACACCATACAATCTGGAAAAACATCATATAATTCGAAAAACACCATAATACGTTTATGCCCATCCCGCGACTTTCAACACCATACTAATTATAGAATTGTCACCGCGCAATTCTAACCATAAAATGTCACACCCCCACCTCTCTTCACCTGAGAATGATGTCATCAAAAGGGTAGCGGAAGCATAGTGGTGATGTCTCAGAGCATGAGGGGTGACTTACTTGATCCGGTATCATCATAGCACACAGATTACGAAAAGTAAAACTTACATTACAAGGTTCGTGGTTACAAATATTATTACAGTTTATACATATTACAATTTATTTAATTACAGTTATTGCTAGTGCTGTGAGTGCATCCTCACCGTTGTCCTTGATTGCCTGCAAAAGTTTTAGTTTCGAAAACATCAGCACAAAGCTGGTGAGTTCATACAGTTTAGTTAAATCATATGATATGACAGTTAAGTTCAAATACATGTTCACAGTTCCGGATAACCATGGGACCCGTATCTAGTTCCTTTCGGACGATATGTTCAGTTCTCGATATTACCCGTCGGTACATATCTTATTGCCTCATTATCTTAATGTCTATCACACCATTAAGAAGTTCAGGAAACAGATAACAAACATTCACACCAGGGGAGATGCAATCCTCCCAGTGAATGGGGTGTCAACCGATAGTACTATCAATGTTTTCTGCTCGGCCACACATGGGTTCACTAGATACAGTTCAAGAATGAGGACTTTGATATCATGATAGAGATACTAACGGCAACAATCCCATGAAATCCACAAATTCAGTTAATCACATGAAATCACGCAGATAACAGTGACACATATCATATGATCAAGAAAAGTTTAGCAGTTATACCCCGATGTTTATACAACATTAAAAGAACAGGGGTGGTACGAAACTCACCTGATGATAATATGGTAGCAGTGTATCACCAAACTGATAGTACAGAGATGATTCTGCATTTAGTTATCTTTAATAAGTTATTTATGTTCTAGTTTACTGATTAGATCCTTCTGAACGTTCAATGTCAAAGACATTGCTTAGTAAATCATCAACTCGATATTAATTATATAATTAATTAATTTAATGTCATATCATACAATGTATGATAATGTAGGAACCTACATTGCATTAGATTCCTAACACAAAGCTGATGACACTCTAGATTAATCAGGATAATCTCTGATTAATCAGATAGTTAATGTTGTTGATTGTAATGCTAAAACAGTTTCTAGATAATTTAATGGCTTAGAAATGATTAATCCTTATTATTGATTACCCAAATATCATGAAATATCACAATGTAGCATTAGAATAGGTTAAATAACCAGATTTAACATACTAATCTGACTGTTATCACAAACATCAGATAATCATTCCAATGAGTATGTTAATGATTATGATTAGTTTGAAATACTTGGATTTAACCTTTGCATTTCAAAGATTAATCAAACTAATCACCTACATTGTTATAATCAAATGGTTAAACCATTATAATCATGGGTATGGTTTCATGCAAACCGGGCATTACAACGGATCAAAACAAGGATTTAACCGTTAGAACTTCGTGTTCTTCGTTTATAATCAATCCTAGCCATCATCTAGGCAATAATCAACAATCCTAACTATCTCATTACGTTCAAAATCAAGATCTAATCAATCAAAATCAAACTAGAAGGTTAAAACGGATCATTACCTAAACAGACGGATATCTACGGTTGAAACTACGATCAGTACTTGAAAACACGTTCCCGGGTGCGATCCTTGCGTTCGGAGGGCTTGAAATAGGAATTTAGATGGTGTTTTGGTCGTGTTCTTCGTCTGGTTGGCGTCCAAGTTCGAGAGAAGTAATAAAATTTATTTCTGCATGAAGATCTGATAAAAGGATCAACTTGTTCCACCGCCTCATCCGTCGCGTACCGCGACGGAGAGTCTATTTTGGCTTCGCGTACCGCGAAGTTTTTCGGGAATCTGAGATATTTTACAATCATCGCGTACCGCGGAGGACTCTCAAGCCCACCTCCGCGTACCGCGATAAGCCCTTTCGACCAATACTTAAAGATTTTTCTTCTTTTATCGATTCCGGGCAATCCAGGACTCCGTTTTGAACACGGTTTTCGTCCACGTTCATCATTTCTCACCTACTATCATTCTGTAACAATTACAAGTATTAAAACAACATGGGTTTCTAGAATGATCAAATGTACCCACGTCATGGATGACGTAATTCTCGTGTACAACTGTCACAGTCTCCTCCTGTTAGAGAAATTTCGTCCCGAAATTTAGTGAAGACTTATCTGTCGACAATTGTCTATGAGAACAAGTGAGGATATTTTGCTTTCATCTGATCTTCACGTTCCCAGGTATATTCAGGTCCTCGTTGAGAGTTCCAGCGAACTTTAACGATTAGTATGCGACTGCGTTTGAGTACCTTAACTTCTCGATCCATTACTTCTACCGGTTCTTCGGTAAACTGAAGTTTATCATTGATCTGAAGTTCTTCGAGAGGTACAATCAAAGATTCATCGTTTAAACACTTTTTCAGATTTGATACGTGAAAAACGTCATGAATGTTACTGAGTTCAATAGGTAATTCGAGTCTGTAGGCTACAGATCCAATTCGTTCAAGAATTTTAAATGGCCCTACAAATCTCGGTGAAAGTTTACCTCGTTTACCAAATCTGAAAATGCCCTTCCAGGGTGATACTTTCAACATTACACAATCACCAACTTGGAATTCTAGTGGTCTACGACGGTTATCAGCATAACTCTTTTGACGATCGCGAGCAGCTTTAATTCGTTCTTGAATCAGTGCGATCTTGTCAGTGGTTTCTTGGATGAATTCTGGGCCAATGATTTGATTTTCTCCTATTTCCGACCAGCAAATAGGAGATCTGCACTTGCGCCCATACAGTGCCTCGAATGGAGCGCATTGTATGCTGGTATGGTAGCTGTTATTGTACGAGAATTCCACAAGTGGAAGATGAATATCCCAGCTACCTCCAAAATCAATCACACAGCTTCTGAGCATGTCTTCTAACGTTTGATTTGTTCGCTCCGTTTGCCCATCCGTTTGTGGATGATAGGATGTGCTCATATTGATTTGCGTGCCCAGAGCATTCTGAAGAGTTTGCCAAAATCGTGACATAAATCGACTATCTCTGTCAGAAATGATAGAGATCGGTACTCCATGTCGAGATACAATCTCATTAACATAGAGTTTAGCCAGTCGATCCATAGAGTAATCTTCTCGGATGGGTAAGAAATGCGCAGATTTAGTAAGGCGATCAACGATAACCCATATCGAGTCATGGTTACGTGACGTTCTGGGTAGTTTTGTAATGAAATCCATAGAGATCTGATCCCATTTCCACATGGGAATCTCAGGTTGTTGGAGTAACCCAGAAGGTCGTTGATGTTCAGCCTTCATTTTAAGACACGTTAAACATCGGTCCACGTATTCTAATACGTTTCTCTTCATCCCAGGCCACCAGTAAAAATCTCTAAGATCTTTATACATTTTATCGGCACCTGGATGAATAGAATACCTGGATTTGTGCGCCTCATCCAAGATGGTTGTTCGAGAGTTACCGAACAGAGGAATCCAGATTCTGTTTTTGAAATACAAAACTCCATCAGTTTTAGTTTCGAGTAATTTGTCTAATCCTCTTAGGTTCTCAGCTGGATAATTCGTTGTTTGTAAAGCTTGTTGCTGAGCATTTCTAATCTGAGGAATTAGACTGGTTTGGATAGTCAAACCTAACGCTCTCACACGTAGGGGTTTGACTCGTTCCTTGCGACTCAAGGCATCGGCCACAACATTTGCCTTGCCTGGGTGATAACGGATTTCACAATCATAATCGTTCAAGAGTTCAACCCATCGCCTTTATCGCATGTTCAACATTTTCTGATCTAGAATATGTTGGAGACTTTTGTGATCCGTGTACACAATACACTTGGTTCCGTACAGATAATGTCTCCAAATCTTGAGTGCAAACACAACTGCACCAAGTTCTAGATCATGAGTGGTATAGTTCTTCTCGTGTACTTTCAACTGCCGAGAAGCGTAAGCGATCACCTTATCGTTCTGCATTAAAACACACCCAAGTCCCTGACGGGAAGCATCACAATAAACCGTGAAGTTATCCGTACCTTCCGGTAGTGCTAAGATAGGTGCATTGCAGAGTTTATGTTTCAACAGTTGGAAAGCCTCCTCCTGTTGGGAACCCCATATAAACGGTTGGTTCTTCTGAGTCAAAGTGGTAAGTGGCAGAGCGATTTTTGAAAAGTTCTTGATAAATCGACGATAATAACCTGCCAACCCCAAGAATTGACGTATTTCAGTCGGGGTTCGAGGTGTCTCCCATTGTTCTACCGCTTTGATCTTACTGGGATCCACTTGAATACCATTCTCATTCACAACATGCCCCAGAAACTGAACTTCTCGTAACCAAAATTCACACTTGGAAAATTTGGCATATAGCTGTTCACGTGCTAGAAGTTCTAAGATGAGTTTCAGATGTTGGGCATGTTCCTGCTGGTTCCGGGAATAAATGAGAATATCATCAATAAATACAATCACAAACTTATCCAGATAAGGTCTACATACTCGGTTCATCAGATCCATAAAAACTGCAGGTGCATTGGTTAAACCAAACGGCATTACTAAAAACTCGTAATGTCCGTACCGGGTTCGGAAAGCAGTTTTTGGAACATCATTGTCATGGATTCGCAACTGATGATATCCGGACCTCAAATCAATTTTTGAGAAATATGTAGCACCTTGCAATTGATCAAACAGATCATCAATACGAGGTAATGGATAACGGTTCTTGATTGTCAGTTTATTGAGTTCCCTGTAGTCGATACACATCCTGAATGATCCATCTTTCTTTTTCACAAAAAGAATTGGTGCTCCCCAGGGTGAAAAACTGGGTCGAATGAAACCTTTATCAAGAAGTTCCTGTAATTGACCTGAAAGTTCTTGCATTTCAGATGGCGCAAGCCGATACGGGGCTTTAGCAACAGGTGCAGCGCCAGGAATCAAGTCAATACGAAATTCAACCTGTCTTGTTGGGGGTAATCCTGATATATCTTCAGGAAAAACTTCAGGAAAATCTTTGACTACTGGGATATCAGTGATACGTGTAGGTGAAGAATTGTGCTCGGTCACATGTGCCAGGAAAGCATAACAGCCTTTCCTTAAAAATTTCTGAGCCCGCATACAAGATATGAGACCAAGTTTTCTACAGGCTCGTTCTCCTTGAACTACCAGTGTATTACCGTTAGGTAATGGAATACGGATCACCTTAGTTTGACATACAACTTCCGCTTGGTTATCAGAAAGCCAATTCATGCCTACCACGACATCAAAGCTACCAAGCTCAATAGGAAGTAAGTCGATACAGAAAAGGTGATCATTCAGATTCAAGGAACATCCTTGAATAACACTGCTAGTTTTGATCATCTTGCCGTTTGCAAGTTCAATGACATAAGGAGTTTCTAGTTCTACCGTAGGCAATGAAAGTAATGATGCAAATTCAGGAGAAACAAAACTCTTATCTGCTCCTGTGTCAAATAAAACTGATGCATAAAGATTATTGAGAAGGAACGTACCAGTGACAATGTTTGCATCATGTCTTGCCTCGGCTGCACCAATCTGAAAAGCTCTGCCCCTAGCTTGATTCCCTGGATTGGTGTTATTGGTTGGACAATTGCGCATGAGGTGATCAGGGCTTCCACAAGTGTAACATGACCGGTTTGTTTGAGCAGTGGGTCGTGGAGCTTGGTTTGGTTGACGAGCAGGAAAGTTGCAGTATTTAGCATAGTGTCCTACCCGATTACATTTTGCACAAACAGGACATGGTCCTGTGTGATGGTAGGGACACCTATCACATTTGGGCGCCGGCCCAGTGTAAACTTTCCTCTCCGGTACCGCCGCTCCATAGTTTTTCACGGTTGGTTTGTTCTGACTGGTTTCAGCTGGAGCTTTGGTCTTGGACTTGCCAAACCATTTACGTTTGGTACCTTTAGAAACGTTCGAGGTACCAGCTTCACTACGGCCCACGGCCGTCTGAGATTTTGAGATCAATGTACCACTTCTTACCGCCTCATCGGTAAGCTTGGTGGTCAACAGAATGGTTCTTTTGAGGGTTGTGGGTTCAGCAGCAGTTACATTTCCCCGAATCTGGGGAACCAACCCTTTGATATACTTCTCAATCAATGCTGCCTCAGTTGGAAACATATTGGGAAGTAGGCAAGTAAGTTCATGAAAACGATCGGTGTAGGCTAAACAATCAGCACCGACCATTGAGTGACTCCAGAATTCCTCCTGAAGTTTTTGGATTTCAGTGATTGGGCAGTACTCTGACATAATCAGAGTTTTGAATTCATTCCAGCCCATAGAATCAACTGTAACAGAACCCAAAGTTTTAGCCTGGGTATTCCACCAGGTAAGAGCTGATTCTTTCAAAGAACAGGCAGCATAAGACACCTTATGCTCCTCCAGACACTGGCTGATTTTCAGTTTTGTTTCCATCTCCTCGATCCACCTAAGGAGTCCAGCCGCTCCTTCCCTACCTGTGAAAGTAGGTGGGTTACAGGAAGCAAAGTATTTATACGTACATCCCTGTCGTGGTGGATCAGGAGCAGTAGTAGTTGTGCCTGTGGTATGAACAGTTTCAACGTGTCCACCTGTGGCATTATGTTCCACATGACCAGACCCAGAAGTGACATGTGGCTGTGGTGGTATTACAATGCCAGCAGCCGATAACTGTTCCTTTACGATTCGGGCTATAGCTGCTTCATTCAATACCGACCCACTAGGAGCTGCCATTGGTGTCGGGTTTGGGTCCTGGTTCACCAGAGGAACGGTATTTGTTTCAGAAACAGGTGGTGGAACTGGATTCGGTTCAGGGGGAGTAATATTCTCGGTAGCTTTCTTAGCTGGACGACCTCTTTTCGGAGCCATAGTTCTGCTCACATGCAGACAAACTCAGATCAGTTCAAGAATATTAAAGATATAACCCTTTTTAATCACATAACTCAACCATGTTCAGACATGCTGATAATTTCATGTTGAAATGTGATCATTCAAGTATTCAAGTATAACTACATTGAAAAGATCCAGATACGTTCTCAATTCACACTAGTCATTCAGATATTCGTAGTTATACTTAGTCCTGTTATTTCAAAACATGTGTAGAGTATAACCCAACTCATTGCCTCGCAATACATGTTTTTAGAGATATGTTCATACAGGACTAGGATATGTTCTCACACAAGTCCTCTGATATGTTCTCAGTTCATGTACTAGATATGTTTTCACACAACAACAGATATGTTCACGTGTTCTCGTACAGTATGGCTCTCGTACTGTACTTTAGTTACAGATATGTTCTCATTAGATATGTTCTCGTTCACATTACAGATACGTTCTCGTTCAGATATGTTCTCGTACAGTATGGCTCTCGTACTGTACTTTAGTTAATATATTCGCATACAGTATGGCTCTCGTACTGTATTTTCGCGCAATATATGTTTTTAGTTAAATATATTCGCATACAGTATGGCTCTCGTACTGTATATCAGCGCAATATATTTTCAGTTAGATATATTTGCATACAGTATTGCTCTCGTACTGTATTTTCGCACAATATATCTATTTTTAGTTCGACATATTCGCATACAGTATGGCTCTCGTACTGTATATCAGCGCAATATGTTTTCAATTAGATACGTTCCCATACTGATATGTTCATAGATACGTTCTCATACTGATATGTTCATAGATACGTTCTCATACTGATATGTTCATAGATACGTTATCATACTGATATGTTCATAGATACGTTCTCATACTGATATGTTCATAGATACGTTCTCATACTGATATAGATATAGTGTTCACATAACATACAACAAATATACAGAAACAAACGTTTGATTAAAACAACACTGTTATTATAGAACCATAAAGTTTATGATACAAAGAGTGCCCTCATAATACATCCATACAAACAACCTATCCGTCTATGAGATGTACAATGAAAATCCCAAAAATGTAGGTCAACTGATCTGACTTATCGTAAGAAATACGGTAAACAGGCTAGCACTATAGCTATAGTAGCAAGTACTATAGCTAACCAGATAAGTCTAGCCTCGGTGCTCAGCGTACCGAGCATCCAGATCAGTCCCTGCAGCCTTTCCCCAAAGGCTGCCACCCGCTGCTTACATGCAGCAATCATCTCCCTCCACCAGGTCCTCCGAAGGCGATCCTCAATGGTCGCCCTCCAGGCTAGGGTGTCCGCACCCTGAGTAGTCACCTGCTCCATAAGAGCCAGGTGAGACGTGAAAATCTCCAACACCGTGTTACGGGTGTCCTCCATCGTGACATGTTGCTGCTGCAGATCCTGTCGGAGGCCCAGCAGGTCCTGAGAGACCTGCTGTACCTGAGCCCGAAGCTCAGCCTGGTGGGAGGATTCTCCCACCTCGTATACTGGTGCTGGCTCGTCCCGTGGAGCCATAGGGCGTCGTGGAGGTAACCCCGTGGTTTTGCGGGCCTGGCCCCGCATACGCCTGAGCCCGTCCCATGCCGGGGCTCTGTGTGGTGAGGAGCTCTGCCTCCTCATGGCCGAAGCGTCGGCCAGCGGTGAGTGGGGTGGACTGTGCACCGGTGGGGATCCCGGTGGTGGTGGTATAAACGGAGATCCGGGCGGTAGTGGTGGTACAAAAGGAGATCCGGGTGGTGTAGCTGGTAACTGTGGTCCCACCTGAGATGATACAGAAGACGCATGAGATGGTACTGCACCCGAGCTCGATCCCGAGCTGTCACTGGGTGTGTCGTCAATGATGATGTAAGGGAATCTCTGGTAAATATAGTTTTCTCCCGGGTTCGCCATTGCTGAATAAACAAAGTTCTAGATCAGTATCATGAAATAAACATTGAATAATAATATTCAATACAAACATGATATGATATCTCTTCCTATCTCAAAGCAACTATTAGTCTTTAGAATTGTTAGTGTTTTGCTTGAATTAAATCAAACTAGAATGCACACGTGTTGCAAATTTCAGTTATGCTGGCCACTCATAACTGGAATTTGTACCACCTGATTATCCTGGTTTAATTCAAAACAAGTTTTGTTCAATATTAATGTTCGGTGCTCTCTGTGTTACTATACGAACCTATGGTTATAGTCTAGGTTTCTAAGTCAACCTAATTCTCTATAACCTGTGGCTCTGATACCACCCTGTCACACCCCCACCTCTCTTCACCTGAGAATGATGTCATCAAAAGGGTAGCGGAAGCATAGTGGTGATGTCTCAGAGCATGAGGGGTGACTTACTTGATCCGGTATCATCATAGCACACAGATTACGAAAAGTAAAACTTACATTACAAGGTTCGTGGTTACAAATATTATTACAGTTTATACATATTACAATTTATTTAATTACAGTTATTGCTAGTGCTGTGAGTGCATCCTCACCGTTGTCCTTGATTGCCTGCAAAAGTTTTAGTTTCGAAAACATCAGCACAAAGCTGGTGAGTTCATACAGTTTAGTTAAATCATATGATATGACAGTTAAGTTCAAATACATGTTCACAGTTCCGGATAACCATGGGACCCGTATCTAGTTCCTTTCGGACGATATGTTCAGTTCTCGATATTACCCGTCGGTACATATCTTATTGCCTCATTATCTTAATGTCTATCACACCATTAAGAAGTTCAGGAAACAGATAACAAACATTCACACCAGGGGAGATGCAATCCTCCCAGTGAATGGGGTGTCAACCGATAGTACTATCAATGTTTTCTGCTCGGCCACACATGGGTTCACTAGATACAGTTCAAGAATGAGGACTTTGATATCATGATAGAGATACTAACGGCAACAATCCCATGAAATCCACAAATTCAGTTAATCACATGAAATCACGCAGATAACAGTGACACATATCATATGATCAAGAAAAGTTTAGCAGTTATACCCCGATGTTTATACAACATTAAAAGAACAGGGGTGGTACGAAACTCACCTGATGATAATATGGTAGCAGTGTATCACCAAACTGATAGTACAGAGATGATTCTGCATTTAGTTATCTTTAATAAGTTATTTATGTTCTAGTTTACTGATTAGATCCTTCTGAACGTTCAATGTCAAAGACATTGCTTAGTAAATCATCAACTCGATATTAATTATATAATTAATTAATTTAATGTCATATCATACAATGTATGATAATGTAGGAACCTACATTGCATTAGATTCCTAACACAAAGCTGATGACACTCTAGATTAATCAGGATAATCTCTGATTAATCAGATAGTTAATGTTGTTGATTGTAATGCTAAAACAGTTTCTAGATAATTTAATGGCTTAGAAATGATTAATCCTTATTATTGATTACCCAAATATCATGAAATATCACAATGTAGCATTAGAATAGGTTAAATAACCAGATTTAACATACTAATCTGACTGTTATCACAAACATCAGATAATCATTCCAATGAGTATGTTAATGATTATGATTAGTTTGAAATACTTGGATTTAACCTTTGCATTTCAAAGATTAATCAAACTAATCACCTACATTGTTATAATCAAATGGTTAAACCATTATAATCATGGGTATGGTTTCATGCAAACCGGGCATTACAACGGATCAAAACAAGGATTTAACCGTTAGAACTTCGTGTTCTTCGTTTATAATCAATCCTAGCCATCATCTAGGCAATAATCAACAATCCTAACTATCTCATTACGTTCAAAATCAAGATCTAATCAATCAAAATCAAACTAGAAGGTTAAAACGGATCATTACCTAAACAGACGGATATCTACGGTTGAAACTACGATCAGTACTTGAAAACACGTTCCCGGGTGCGATCCTTGCGTTCGGAGGGCTTGAAATAGGAATTTAGATGGTGTTTTGGTCGTGTTCTTCGTCTGGTTGGCGTCCAAGTTCGAGAGAAGTAATAAAATTTATTTCTGCATGAAGATCTGATAAAAGGATCAACTTGTTCCACCGCCTCATCCGTCGCGTACCGCGACAGAGAGTCTATTTTGGCTTCGCGTACCGCGAAGTTTTTCGGGAATCTGAGATATTTTACAATCATCGCGTACCGCGGAGGACTCTCAAGCCCACCTCCGCGTACCGCGATAAGCCCTTTCGACCAATACTTAAAGATTTTTCTTCTTTTATCGATTCCGGGCAATCCAGGACTCCGTTTTGAACACGGTTTTCGTCCACGTTCATCATTTCTCACCTACTATCATTCTGTAACAATTACAAGTATTAAAACAACATGGGTTTCTAGAATGATCAAATGTACCCACGTCATGGATGACGTAATTCTCGTGTACAACTGTCACATAAAACACCACAGATCTACGTTTAGGATTGCTTCTCACGCTTCTCATGGTTTTTATCCTTTTTAAAATATCCTTCCTCTCTCTCTCTCTCTCTCTCTATATATATATATATATATATATATATATATTTTAATAAACACTACTAAAACGTTTAAATAATTAATTGGTCAAATATCATATACATTTGAATTTTTATTAAAATTTTATTAAATAAAATAAATATAAAATAAGATAAATAATTTATGGTTTTTATGCTTAATATTTTTTTAGTTGCTTTTTATATTCAGAACATAATTTGAATTCATGTAAGACCCTTTTGCCCTTTTAAAGTCTTTATAATTAATATAAAAGTAATTTGTCGATAGAGTCTTTGTGTTTTGTTAGTATTTCACCATTTGTTCTTGTGTTTCATAAATTACTCATAGGGTCTAAAATCTTAAACATTTGTAACATATACAATCTTAGTTCACAAAATTGCCCTCGCATGATTGACCAAATTATCTCACCTAAGAATTGTGTGTGTTACAAATATTGAAACTTTGATAATAGAAGTAATTTATGAAACTTATAGACTAAAAATGAAATACTAACAAATTATAAGATCGTCCTGATAATTTACTCTAAAGATAAAAAAGAATCTTGTCTTTCACAAATATATTATAATATAACATGGATGAATATTACGTTTTATCTTGTCTTTAACTTTGGTCTTTGGTTTGGTTTTAAAATTTGAAACTTATGAATCGATCATAGGTTTTTTAAGAGAGATCTAATTTATGCTTTAACTTTATTTTGTTTTTAATGTGACCACTAATTAGAGAATTACATAAACATATGCACTACCTTTGAAGAAGATTTAGGTGGGGTTTCAAAATCTTGATGTATTAGGTTTAGCTATAATCATATAATTGTTTAAAGGTAAATTAGCTGTGTTTTGATAGAATTGATAAATCAAGATCTGGAGTGACACTCAAGAAATTTGAAGTAATTGTTTCATAACCATACACACAAATAATTAAAACGAAATTCTATTTTACATATATATGACCAGGTTGATATAATAACCCTTCTTTATTATGTTAATATGTATAACTTTGACAGGATAAATCCAAATCTTTGTTATGTTTTTTTGATTATCATTATTACACATACAAAACACTTTCTAATTTTATGTGTTTACGTAAATTCACATGCGTTTAAGGTTTAAAAAAGTGTGAGTTCGTGTTATAGTTTAGCGCCACAATTAATGCAACGAAAACTTACTTGGGTGTAAGATCTTAAACGATTGTGAATTTGCGTAAACACAAATAAGAAAGTGTTCAACATATATAATACAACAACAATATGTATCCAGTGAAATATCACTTTTTGAGGTCTGGGCGGCGGGATGAACACAAACATTACCCCTACTCTAAAATGTGGTAAAGATATTGCTTCGTATGAGTCCTTCGGCTCACAAAGATTGGATTGATCCTGCGGAGTTATTCGGGTTATCGTAATAAAGGTGAGTTAACAAAGGAACTATGCCCTATGTGTGTGTGTGTGTGTGTGTGTGTGTATGTATGCCTCTGTGTGTGTGTGTATGTATAGGGATTGAATCCTGTGAAAACTCGATCTTAAAGATAAAATCATTAAAACTTATCTGGGCCATTGATTTGGAATCTTGATTATAAATATGTAGTGCACATTAAATCACATCTGTTTATTCAAGCCAATATTTTATTCAGGTTTAATGAGAACCACATCTTTATTTTCAAAATCCAAATAGACGGTCTAGATATGGTTTAAGGGTTTTCTCTCTAAGATCAGGCTTTCACAAGCTACACTATATATATATATATATATATATATATATATATATTATACTAGGTTATTATCCCATGTATTACACGGATTTATTATAAAATATAAAACAATTAGTAATAAAAATTAAAAATTCTAAAATGATATTTTAAGATAAAATGATTAATTTACATATTAATAAATACTTTAAGTAATAAAACAATAATTAAAAACTTTAATAACTTTACAAATAATATATGATCTTTCTGATTTGTACAATGATTATCTCTGAACCAACTAATAATAAAAATTTCATTTTATATTATATCAAAATCTAACTTATATAAATCAAGAAGTTTAAATATAATTTATGTTATAGTTGTAAACATACTGGGCCAAAAGTATAACAGTCTTTTGTCATTTTTTGTATGTCAGTTTTTAAATAAATTGAAAAAACTTCTTTTGTTTATAAAAAACTTATTGTTTAAAACTCAGGTTTATTGTTTATTTTAGTTTTTTTTTATAAAGAATCATTTTTAAAGAAAACTTGGCTTTTATATAAATTTCATTATATGAAAATAAAATATTTCTTATTTAAAAAAAACCATGTTTAAAAAAATTTAATATTTTATAACCTTTTTAAATATGTTTTCTAATAAAAAGATAAATAAAATTATTAGTTATAAGTATTTTAGTTATTTAATAAAAAAGAGAATATGATTATTTAATAGGAGAAAAAAATTAAATGAATTAAAAAATTGACATGTGTCAATAGTGGTTTTAAGTATGACAAGTGTCAAAATTTATGTTTATTTATTAGTATAGTAAGATAAGATAAGATATGATGTTACCGCAATAAAGCAAGTGTAAGTTTGAGTTACACTATAAATATTTATTTGATGTTACTACAATTTACACTGACATAATATTACAAACGGTGATAAATTTGAATAAACACATAAAATAACATATATAGTCTTCTGCATTTAATAAAGATCACGAAAAAACAAATACTTGGGTTTGATCTTGTCGGAGTTTATAGGATTTACGCGATTAAGGTGTGTTATTATTTGATATAATCATATGTATGTATGTATGTATGTATGTATGTATGTATGTATGTATGTATGTATGTATGTATGTATGGAGATGATCAAATGTTAACCCATGTTTATTATTTTAATCGAATAACTACATCTTATTATTTTTGGCTCATATTAAAGTAAATTTAAAGATGTATGTTTTTTTCTTTTTTAATTAATATAGGGTTCGCTTACATTAATAAAAAAAGAAGAAAAAACATAAACATTTATATTTACTTTAATGTGGGTCCCAAAGTAATAAGATATAGTTATTCGGTTAACGCAATAAGGAATGATTAACATTCGAACCATCCCCTATATATAGGGTATGGATAATTTGAAAACCGCTTTTTATTGTGAAAACCATGGAAACCCATGTAAAACATACGTAACAAAATGTAAAAAAAACATGCAAAACATACGTAACAAACGTAAAAAATTTCGTCAGATCTGATGCAGCGTTACGTATGTTTTACAACGTAAAAATTTTTTATAAAATATTTTTTTAAAAATATTTCTTCGGCGCTTTTTTGTTTTTTTATAAAAATGTGCCCAATAATGTTAAAAACCTGTAAAAAAAATTCAAAAAAAAGCGTTTGTTTTACATGAGCTTTCGAGGTTTTCACCATAAAATTAGCTTTTCATTTTATTAATTCCCTATATATGTGTGTGTGTCTATATATATATATATATATATATATATATATATAGGGGAGGGATATTTTAAGAAGGCTAAAAACCATGAGAAGTGTAAGAAGCAACAAGGAAGTAACATGTGTACATTAGGTTAAAGGGTATAGATGTCAAAATAAAAAAGGAGGTTGCACATGCAAGTCACATGCAACTTTATCCATTTTTTTTAAACGTTCGTAACTATTTTACACGTTAACATTTTTTTAAAAAAATTACACCATAATATTAAGCGTTTTTTTACCTTTTTTACGAGTATAATATTGCTATATTAAAAAAATTAACAAAACTAGATGTTCATGAAACTTGCGTTTTTATGGTGTTTTTGAACACTACTAGCAGAACATAAAACACCACAGGGCATTTTATGGTGTTTTTGAATGCAAAAAAACACCATAAACACTTAAGTTTAAACCTGGTGTTTTTTAAGTTTCGTTTTATGGTATTATCGAATAAAATATATTGAAAAACACCATAAAACACATTTATGCTTGATTTTATGTTGTTTTTGCTTTATGGTATTTTTGCAGGATGAAACTAAATGTTTTATGATGTTTTTGAACACTAAACAAAATAATAACGCTTAATTTTGCACTTGATGTTTTTAAACTACATAATTTTACATAGGGGCATTTTATGGTGTTTTCTATGTGTATTTGCTGAATAAAAACACAGCATGTATTTTAAAGATAAAACACCATAAAAATTGTTATTCGAAGAAAACTGTGAACTTAAGAAAAAACATATAGAATAACACCATAAAGCATCATTTTTCTTTTTGTTTAATCATTAAAAAACACCATAAAACAAGTAATTTTATGAACATCAAAAAAACCATAAAATGTTTAGTTTTCATGCACCTACGATAAAACACCAAAATTCGCAAAACACCACGTTGATTTACAAAATAAAACGAATGTATGTATTCAACAACATGTACATTTGCTGAATGAAAACACCATGTGTATTTTTAAGATAAAAACACCATAAAATATTGTTATCTGAGAAAAATTTAGATGTGGCGTAAAATAAACACCATAAAACATTTGTTAACATTTTTGTTTATTTAGTGAAAAACATCAAAGTGTTTTATGAGCATTCAAAAAAACACCATAAACGCTAAGTTTCATTGATCTACGAAAAAACACCATAAAAAACCAGTTTCTTAAAACATATCAAAAACGCCATAAAATGTCCTGTGGTGTTTTATGTTCAGCTAGTAGTGTTTCAAAAACGCCATAAAAATGCAAGTTTTATGAACTTCTAGTTTTGTTAATTTTTTTAACAATTAATATTATACTCGTTATAAAGATAAAGAAATGCTCGATTTTATGGTGTAACTTTTTTTAAAAAATAATAACGTATAAAAAAGTTATGAACGTTTAAAAAAGATGGAGGAAAATGCATGTGACTTGCATGTGCAGATATTTTGCTAGATCATCCCATTCTATCCCTACTGATGGTTTTAACTTATAATTAATTACGAAAATACCACCAGATTAATCTCAACCACAAAACAAATTGATCTAATGGTTGAGATCCCTTCTCACACTTCTCATGGTTTCTAAACTTTCTAGCCAAACCTTATACTATATATATAATAGGAATTTCACGTCTACAGAAAAAAATAATGTTGAAAGTTTGTTAATTGAGTTTTTAAGACGACATTTGTTTGGTTTTTCTCTTGACGTGTGCAAACATATCCATCACTACAGTGAAGAAATAATAATTTTTAACGTGTTCTTGATGTAAATGTGTATAGATTGATTCATAAATATGAGGAATAATTAATAATTCATTTGTCTCTAGCAACGTTATCATTGTCTAGCTAACAAGTAAATTTCAATATAACAACCTAAATTGCACAAGATCCAAATCCAACCATTATATATGAACATTCAATTCGGGCGTAAACACGTATTTTTAAAATTTTTTAAATAATTTAACAAGTATTTAAAGAATAATAATCTTAAATTTCATTTGAAGCAAGTTATAATACTTAATTCACCCAAACCACTCCATACGAATCCAACATATATCAACTAACTAGCTGGCTAGCGTACTTTTATTTATTTGTTTATTTATTTATTTATTTATTTTATTAGGATAAGCTAATTAAACCATGTAAGACTAATTTAAAGTTTAGCTCAACCAATTGAACAAGAATCCCATTATTAAAATTAATATAGTATATTTTAAATAAAATTTAAAGATATAAAACTTAAATTAAGAAGACAAGCTAATAGATTCCCCTTTCACTTTGTTTTGACTTGTTAGGGGGTATTGAGTTATATTAATATGCTTTGATCATAAAGGCACCTTAATTAATTAAATTAAAGCAAGGTATATATGCCTTTAGATAACATATTAAACACTCGATTAAAGTATGTTAGATATCGAAAGGGACACGCACCTCTTAATTTTAATTAATTATTTATTTATTTATAAAATTAATATGTGTTACCGGTTCTTAATGTTGTATTCATAATGAAATGAGATAAAAGCTACAATTAAATACTAAAGTATCATTGTTTATCAAGAGAACTTTAATCTACCTATGGTTCTTTTTATTAAAAAGAAAAAATGAAATCTATATGTACTTGTTTTTGTAATGGTTCTTAAATGGTTATATTGTTAACATATTTTAAACACACTTAAAACAAGAAAGTGAAAGTAATTTTTTTTTAACTTAACTCAACATTTACAAATTTCCCACGTACTCATAAACATAGTTAATAATATACATTACTAATTGATGTCTAGTAAAAAAGTACATGATCTAAGCTTAACTTTCGGTCCTAATCAATCAATTTGGTCCCGATCGACCCTTTTAGTCGTGGTCTCAATTAAAACGATATCAAAACCGATCCTTGGTTCAATTCGTTTATATCTTGGTGTGAAAACTTAGCATGGTCCATTGTGTGTTTGTGGTGAGGGCAATCCTAGATTTTCAAATCAAAATAGGGGGCCATTCTTTCAGAAGAAAATAGTAGATTTTGTCTTTATAAACCACTTTGGATTATAGCAATAAATGCATGATTAATCTATAAAACATAGATAGTGACAGGAAACAGTGTTTAGAATAATATGTATATATAGGGATTCATTCTAATAAAAACCAATAAGTTGTAAAAAACTAAAAGAATCATTTTTATAGATAGTGACATAAAACAATGTTTAGAATAATATGTATATATGGGGATTCATTCTAATAAGAACCAATAAGTTGTAAAAAACTAAAATAACAATATTTATAGCTATATGATTTAAGGAATATAAAAGTAATTTTCTTTTTCAATAGGGGACGTTATTATTATACACTTGAAACTTGTGGCTCGAATTAGTTTCTTTAGTTATCAAATAACAATGGTTCTCAATTAAATATCCCTATATATATAGGATTGGTTTCATGTGAAAATCCTTAGATAGAGTAATAACCAATTAACTATAATCTAATGGTTAATCTAAAAGTTAATCGTATAATATTGTGTTCCGTGTCTTTATTTATTTTTTTATATGAAAGAACATTAAAGACATTATGCATAATATAAAAAATTTAGATTTACTATGATGATAACATGTGTCACTATCTAATATATTTTAATAAATTTAAACACGTCTTATAAAAAGGATGATATTATAAATTTATTTTTAAAGTTCTAAAGTGAAAGCAAAAAATAAAAACCTATCGAATCATATAATTAAAGTCATGCAAGTTAAAGTAGAAAATTTAAAGTGTATTCGAGACAGAATCTTTTTAGTATAGAAAGCTAGGTTAAGACACTAATACTAGTGAAAATCATTATGTAAATGTAATTTATGCTTAGTTCCTATTATCTCATAATTACATGTATGTATGTATGTATGTATGTATGTATGTATGTATGTATGTATGTATGTATGTATGTATGTATGTATAGGGAATGGCTATTTGAGGAACCTTAAAAACTAGGAAACATTAAGAACTCATATCAAACGAACTCTGACTTAACTTATTTCAGTATCATTAAAACAAGCTTATTGAAGCCTAAGAGGAAAACACTAAGCAGTAACCTAAACTCTAAAATACATAAATAGGAACTGAAATACATATATGGGTTTAGTGTCGGAGCTTGAACATTTTAAAAGGGGTGATAATTCAATGCATGTTAATTTTTTGAAATGAGGGGGCGATACCAATAACGAAAACAAAAAAATAATTAACTTTTCAGTCGAAAATTAATAATACGGACGGATAAAAGAGTGGGAGGCGTCGCCCACTCCGGCCCTATAATCCTTCGTCAACGTATGGGTTTTTAGTCCGTATCTCAGTGATTTTCTTATTTAGGTTCAATGAACCTTTGTCGTACACATGTATGTCCACACATGCATATTGTCACACAGCCACCCACTTGCACACACATACACACACATGACTGTGTGTTTTTTTTCCTCTTTAATTTTATAAACAATAATAATGATACAAGATACGAGTTTTGTCTGATTTTAAAGCATGATAAATGAACCCAATTTCGTTAAATAGGTCTAAGGGGGTAAGGGGTTTTCTCAGTGACGTTTTCTTTTGGGGTGGTTGTGGTGGCTCGTGGAAGGTCTAGATAACTAGACTTTAGTGACATGGCCTGGAAACAATGGGCTCACACGATTGAGACCTTCGCAGTTCAAAAAAAAATAAAAGATAAAAAATAAAAGTCGAGAATTAAAAACGTCATCAGAGTTGATAGCTTCTAATTAACACGTACGCAATGATACACCGTCACTACTCGGACATGAAGCACATCGGCAAAAGCTTTTATAGCGAGGGGCGACCACCCCATTGTATTCCCTTCGTAATATTAATTTTTCGGCTAAAAGATTATTTTTTGTTAAAAATATTGGTTTCGTCTATTGCTTAAAAAAATAATATGTATTTTAGGTCACATAAATTTCTGTTCCCTTCTAAAATCTCAAAGGCGAAGCAAGAGATAAGTTTTGGATTTGTGTGTTATGTACTTATGTTGTTGACCCGTATAACAGGTTTAATAAAGATGTATGTAGATGGTATAAAAGTTGAAGGATCCGACAATATAACATATTTATTTGAAGTGTCCTATACGTATATCATAAATATAGCATATTTATTTGAAGGGTCCTATGCAAATATTATAAATTTTTATGATGTAGATTTAAAAGTTTGATATTTTAATTATTAATTTTATGCATACTTTCTTAGTAAGTTGATTTTACCAACCACGTGAAAAGTATATATATATATATATAATAACTAATAACTAAGCTAGTATCCCATACATATACACCGATGAATACAACAAATATTAAATAGTTTATTAGTAATAAAATTTAAAATTTGTAAACGATATTTTAATATATGATTGAAATTTTGCAAAGTTTGCATTATAATTAATATAATAATAATATCAATTTATAAACTTTTGTTTTATAAAAAGTTTCTTTTAACATATTGTTTTAAAAAGTCTATTATGAAAAAAAAAATGTCATTCTTTAAACAAAAGTATAAGCAGATACATGTGTATAATACAAGTTGAATCAAGAAAATATCAAATATTTAGTAGATATTTTAAAAATTTTATAAAATGATATTTTGTGGAAAAAAGATATGAATAACTAAATAATTTAACTAAAAAACAATAATTTTTTTTAACTTTTTTGTTTTAAAATAAGTACGTTCTTTTGAAACATTCCGTTCCAAAAACATTGTTTTTGAAAATTATCGTTTTTTATAAATATATCGTTATTTAGTTTTGAATTATATATTAATTTTCTTTTGATTTAAATTATTCTATAAAAATATTTTTACTAAAAGATCATTTTAAAAATATTTTGTACAATCACCCTTATGAATCAAGAATTTTTCATGTTTACAGCTGATGTAATATTTTTCTAAAATGTTACAATCACCCATGGATTCATCGTCTTCAATGAAACACCCCATCTCCTCATTAAATATGTGATTTGCCTTAAATGTTCATCTAAACACCCTTGGGAACTCATCACATTTAATGAGGTTTGACTCACTATCTCGAACGATAAAGGTGCGACTCTCATACCATTTGTAATATTTGGCATCATTTACCATCAATATTTTTTGTTTTACCCACTCGAAACTTATGAATTTACTTTAAGCTAATCAGGTGAAGATTTTCCAAAGATATCACTTACGGATAAATGTTACAATTGTTTTTCATATTTGTAGCAGAATTTGGGTCATTTATACCCAAAGAAACAACTATTTCTTCAATAGTAGTCACATTGAAACACAGATTCAATGCGTAGCATAAATAAGGGCGGCGAACATCTCTTGAAAATATATTAAAATTCAACTTTGATTGTGTAAGTAAAATTTTTGTAAAATGTCACTTCTTGATTCGTATTCATTTATTATCATAATATATAGTTGGTGAAGTATAAATCTACTTGGTGATAATATACCCCTAACAAAATAGTTGTTATGTCTTTAAAAACTTTAAGTAGTTAAGTTAGACATCCAACACAATGAGAAAAAAATCTTTAACCCGGTCCCGTTTGACTGAACTAGTATGCAAAACTTTCAAAGTTTCTACTTATCATATTGTGGAATCAAACATATTTCAAGTTGAATATCACCTAGTATGTGTCCCAAATCATACCTAAAAATATAAAATTCATATTCGCACGTAATTTTTGATAATTAATATATGGGATTTAGAATGGTAATCATGTGTGTTTAATGTCAAATTTTACATAGATTTGAGTGGTTGATTGGTTGGAATTAGATAACTATGCAAGTTGTGTTGTTGCAGGTTAAATGCGAAAATTGGAAGCAATTTTGGAAGCACTAAACCATTTCAAAGTGAAAGGATCATGAGTTAATATGCTAGAGGATCTCGAGACGAAGATTTGTGTTTTCACGGTGCAAAAACGGACTTAAAACGAGGAAGATATGCCGAAAACAAGAAATGGGAGTCTGATAGGCCGAAGCCTACGGCCATGGCCGCAGCTTACGGTCCTATCGCGATCTGGGCATATAAAAAGGCATTTTTTTAGGGTTTCTGTACATCTTTTTCCATTTCATTCGATTCCAGGTGATTTTGGGCGATCAATAAAGTCAAGATTGAAGTTTTTTGGCCATTCTCTTCCATATAATCATTGCCAAATCATCCCTGATGATGATCCAAATCAGATTTGAAGATCAATCCAATGAGATGAGGGGCTAATTTCTACGTGGGTTTCTCCGGGTAGAGGATTCTTGTAAGTGGTGACTTAGATTAGTTTGCTATTGTGTTTGGAACTAGCAATCTAAGCATCCGATGCTTTTTGCTTATCGTTTATTCATTAAGTCAAAATATTGAAAATATTCTTTGTTCCTCGTGCTAGGTTTGACCTCATAATCATTGGATTGTTTGAGGAAGAAGCATTAACACTAATAGAACTTTTAACTACTTCTTTAGTTTGTCATTTACGGTTTCAAAAGTTAAGTTGTTAGAGATTATAACATGTTATTATAGTAATAGAGAAATTGTTTAATGAAACCAAAACACACGTCATTTATTTATAATAGCTTATGAGGGCAAAATGAATAAAGTTTTAAACAGTTATAAACGGGTATACAGTTGTTTTACACATCTATTTTTTTCACTTCACAACAAATTGATAACTATTTATATAGTCCTCAACGGCCAATTTTTTTGCACAACGTACCCCTAAATGGTTTCTACCTTGTTAAAAAAAGGCTTCTCTTATACCGGTTATGAACCGATTTTAGAATTAAAATGTAATAACCGATCAAAAACCAACAATTTTTTAATAAACTTTAACTGACACAAAATAAGTGATATGTTAAGTACTAATTCAATTAACTAATTTTACACGTAGCATCTTGAAAGTTTTTTAGTGGAAAGAAAAGTTACTTTTTGCCGTTAAAAACCAAAAGAAAAGGTTGATAATAATTATCTATAAAAGTCATATTTTAAAAATAGGTAGTGAAATGATATACAAAATTAAAGTAAAAATAATTATTGGTGATGGAAGCGATAATTGATAGGTGAAGGGGGTCGTCCAAAGATAAATTGGCCAATGGGTGAAAGGCAACATATAGATGATTTTTTCGGGAACAATTTATTTATTTATTTTTTGAACAGCATATGTTATCTCTTCCTAAACTACTCCACAATAATTACACCATTGCATGGGTTAGAACCCATGACCTCCCATTCTAAGAGGCAAAGCCTCTACCAAGTAGGCTAGTCCCACATAAAGCCTCTACCAAGTAGGCTAGTCCCACATTGACAACAATTTATTTATATAAGATCACTCTTTTGGTGCTTATTTTTATGGCATTTACTTTATATTTAAGTATTTAAGCTTGAAAAGCCATTAATTTCAATCATGCATATGAGTTCACTTTTTGTTTCTTGAAATCAACCTCAAGATATTATTAAAAGAAGTTAAATGAGTTGGTTTTGCCTCTTAGGCCACAAGGAGTGGTACCACATTTCCCCACTTTTCCCCGTTGCCACATCAGCGTCACATCAGCTTTCCCCACTTTTCCCCATTTTGCACGGTGTCGTCCCACTTTTCCCCACTTTTCCCCATTTTCAAATCTTATTTTTAATTAATTATTTTAACAATAAATAATAATAATAATTAAATAGATTCATTAAAAATAAAATATAAAATTACATTAAAATTTAAAAAGATATTACATTAAATTAAAAAGATATTACATTAAATGAAAATACTAATTATTCGGGTTATTGGCGTGATATTGTTGCGATAAATGCTCCAAATGCTCGATAAGGTCGGCTCGAAGATTTTCGTGCGTTGTTCTTGATCGTAGCTGATAAAGAATGTCTTCTTCAGGCTGTTCATCGCTAGGAGGGTCCTCTATGTGTTCTGGTGATATTGCTGACCCATTCCATTTTAAAATCATATTGTGTAGAATGATACAAGCATACATAATTTTTCGTAAACTTCGTGGATGCATTTGCTTTGCGGGACGATGCAATATATTCCACCTTCCCTTCAAAACACCGAAAGCTCTTTCAACATCTTTTCGTGCAGCTTCTTGTGCTCTCTTGAATCGACGACGTTTTAAATCATTTTCGGGAGGATGCTGGAACGATTTCACTATAGTTGCCCAACTAGGATAAATCCCATCACCAAGATAATATCCAAGCTTGTATTCGACGCCGTTAACTATAAACGGGCACTTTGGAGCTGATCCATCAAGTATGTTGCTGAAAACATACGAACGATCAAGAACGTTGAGGTCATTGTTCGAGCCGGGAGGTCCAAAGAAAGCATGCCAAAACCAAGTGTCTTGTGATGCCACCGCTTCAAGCATCACCGTCGGAACCTTGTAATCACCCCGTGTGTATTGTCCGCGCCATTCAATCGGACAATTCTTCCAAACCCAATGCGTACAATCTATACTTCCCAACATCCCCGGGAATTTGTGTCTTTCAGAATGCGCTTGGTACAGCAACTGAACATCATTGTAAGTGGGTTTTCGAAGAAATTCTTTTGCATACAAAGAAATAACACCGTCACAAAAATGATCGAGGCTTTCACGCGACGTTCTTTCAGACATTTGTAAATACTCATCAAGAGCATCTGGAGCGTTACCGTATGCTAATTGTCGTATCGCGGACGTGCACTTTTGAAGTGCAGTAAAACTTTGATGACCTCTTGCATCAAACGATATTTGAAAGTATTGATAATTCATTTCAATATCGTCTACGATACGCAAAAATAAATCTCTAGGCATACGAAATCTTCTTTCAAATAATTCGTTGGTGAATGTTGGGTTGGTTTTGGTGTTAAAATAATGATCGACAAGCCTCTTGTGTGATTCGGCACGATCGTCCCGACATATATACCTTTTAAAAAAATTGTAACTTATATATTGTAAAACACATATAATAAAAAAATATAAAAAAACAACTATACTAAATAAATTGTGTATACCTTCTCGAAGAGGATGCGGTGGATGCAGACTCGTTTAAACTCGTGGCGATGATGGTTGACAAAAACTCAAAGTTTCGTTTTTTGATATTGATCTCGTCTTCTTCTGAACTTGACGATTTACTTTCAAATGTGGGAAGCTCCAACGTAAATGGATCCATTTTTTTAAACTTTAAAAAATTTGAATGAAGAATGAAAGAATAAAATGATAAAGAGTGTGAGTTGTGATTGTTTTGGAGTTGTTTAAATAGAATAAAAATTAGTTTTTTTTTTTAAATTCTCCTACGGTCTCACGACCGTTACCCCTTTCCCCCACATCGGTGCAAAACGGTGGAAGAATCCCGATTCACCCCACCCCACTTCCGGGGGGTGGTGTTCCCGGTCGGGGCCGAATTTTCCCGGCTCTCCCCTCCTCTCTCCCGGCTCCCACTCCGAGTCCCCTTAGAATAGGAGGTCATGGGTTCTAACCCATGAAATTGTGTAATTAGTTTGGAGTAGTTTAGTAGGAGATAATCTTTGTCGTTCAAATATATATATATATATATATATATATATATATAATTGTGGTATTAACTGGTTTCAAAGTTACATGTAAGTGGTGCAGTGGTTTAAGTGAATGACAAACAACATAAAGCTCTCAAGTTTAATTATTATGCATTAAGGTTGATTTTTTTTGCACGTCACTGTCCTGATTGTTGCGGCCATGCGTTATCTGTTTCTTTTAGTTAGTTTAGTAATGGAAGGACCCACGGATTACCACACAAGTGGGTTCTCTCTCTCTCTCTCTCTCTCTCTCTCTCTTAATATGAATAAGAGATAGAAAGAGAAGGGAGGAAATTCATCAACAATATATTTGTGTCTTCGTTTATCAGATACTGTTTACTTTAGAAAGAGATAGCTAAACAAGCTTGATAACAACTGACTAGGACTAATTATTTATTTTAGGTAATTAAGGCTATATTTACGAGTTTTTTCCAAATAGGTGTTGGTGGAAAACTTATTTACCAAAATGGGTGATTTGAAAAATATTTACCAAAATGGGTGTTTTTCATGTATTTTCTTTATTTTGAACTAACTTATTATGATTTCTTTTTAATTTAATCAACATATTTCATAGTTAGTTGGTTGAAAATAAAATAGAAAAATATTATAATATATTGATTGAATTACAAAAATAGTTAGAAATAAATGAAAAAACACACATTTTGGTAAATATTTTTCAAATCACCCAATTTGGTAAATAAGTTTCCACCAACACCTATTTGGAAAAAAACTCCTATATTTACCATCCAAACCCTCACAAACCATATAATAACGATATATATACTTGTAACTAACAAAACCATCGACGGATAATGGTTTAGACTTGTAAGTCTACCATCTCACTTTGACTTCCTTGAAATCAAAGTTTGTTTATAGTTTTCATCTTATTGTTTTCAAAAACCTATAGGTCGATTCGGACCCGTCATGATCATCTTTACAAGAAGATGATTATTTTTTGACTATTACAAGAGGTCAAATGTCATTTACCTGCAAAAACTACCAATCTTATAGTCAAACCAAACAAACAAGTTTCTATATATAACTTGAGTGAAAGTTTTAGTAAATTTAAGCTTTAAACCAAGGGGAATGAGGGGTGTGATGCTAACTTGGCTCCTTAAACAGTCATGTCCTGTCTTAAAGGCCACTTTAGTTGTTTTCTTATTTATTTATTTATTTTTGAGTTTTTATTATTTTTATATATTGGGGTGGGTGGGTGTGGGGGGGGGAGGGGGGATTGGGTGCGATGGGGTGAGAGGTCGTTTTGCATTATTTAAAGGTATCTATAGAGTTGTTGTACAGTATTAGATGCCCCAATGTATGTCTGCATGTGCATGAAATTGGACCTATCAAGGGCAATGGGTCCTACACAAACCAATAAGTCTTAGTTGCACTAAAAGATCAAAACAAGCATATGTCCATAGAGCATCTCTACTTGTCTCATTACTTGGGACATTTTGGAACCCAAAACCCTAAAATGGGCATCTAGGTAGTAGTGTCACATCCAAAATTTCTCGTAAATATATACATTGTAAATTATTTTTCCTGGATTGTATATTGTAATAACATGTTTTATTTTTATTTTTTTTTATAACCATGAGAAGTTATCATATTATTGATGAGACCATATAAAGACTCAAATGGTTACTATATATTGTACCTGAAAGTTTTATTTTGTTTCATGTTAAAGTAATGTTCGTTTGTTTTTTATTAAGTTATGTGTATGCATTATCTTCTTCATATATCCGCCCCTCATTTTGGAGGATTCACACTATCTCGTAAGCTATGTGTTATGGGGCGTTAAAAGGGGGCTTGACCACCCTCCATCATGCACTCGTGCCTTGAACACCCGTGCCCCTTGGGGCGTGACCAAGGGAAATAATCTGATATGTGACCATTGGTCATGGCTTGACCAAACAATCCACCAATCATTTTTTTTATATTTTTTAAACCAATAAAAAAACACCCATATCACTTTCATTTTTTCACCCACTACATATTACCATTACACATTTTCTAATCATACTCACTAACCACATTCCTCTTGCATGACGCCTGCATGGCACAAGTCAAACTCTCATCAAGCCCCACCATAACAAATAGCCAGAGTGTCACAAAGAAACAAAAACCAATCAAGAATGAACCGTTTTTAATCAGACTCAAAGCTTTCTTTACAAGCAAATCTACCAGTAAACATATATTCAATGACAAAATTAAACGACCTCAAACATAAAAATATTGCCAATGAACTCATCAAAGAGCAATAGAAAACTTAAAAGAAGGTTCTTGAATATGCCCCATCTCACTTTCATCCCAAATATTGCTTATGTTAATTAATTAGAGAAAAGGGTGTTTCAAAAAATTGAAAAAAGGAAAATAATAAAAACTGTGAATCTAATAATCCAAACAAGCATAGTACCACTCATACATCAAGACAATGATAATGTTGAAGAAGCCTATTGGCTTCTCTAATACCACTCAAATAAGCACCATGAGTTGTTGAGTAATGAGTTTTATGTGTGGCTTCTCCTGCAAAAAGAATTTGAAGTTGTGGTGAACCACTTGTTGACCCAAAAACTGTCGAGTTTGGCATTGGTTCAGCCACTGTATCCATGTCAGCAATACTTGACCCGGTTGCAATGTAACTGTATGATCCCATAAACAATGGATCATTGCCCCATTGACTTTTCAAAACCTTGTAAAATTTAACATTTCCATTACCTTCTATATGGGACAAAAAGCTAGAAATTGTGGTAGAAGCCTCATCAAGAATCACTTCATCAGGAAGTGATTCTAGCTCAAGTGCTTCTTCACCTGCAAACCAAGATAATAGCACACTTGATTTTTCATAAATTGGTGACAAAGATGTTGTCCTCCTTATCCACCTCGGGATTTTAGGATTCTTAACTTGATGATCCGGTTTATGGAATACCATTTGCAGGAATGGAAATCGGTTAATGCTGGGATTATAATCAGGGCTTAGTTTCAAGAAAAGCTTGTTAACAACACCGTACCCGAGTCTTGAAATTGCTTCAATCTTGTGATTAGGAAGTGGTGGTTTGAATTGAAACACGCCTGAATCGTTGTTGTCGTTAAAGATTCCTGCTTTAAGAACTCCTAATGAAACTGTGACAACAACATGATCTGCTGACATGCTTGTACCATCAAGAAAGTGAATCTTTACTGGTCTTGAAGAATTACCACCTTGTATATTTCCCATTATACCCATTACACTTTCAGGCTGCCATTCAATAATATTTACTTTCTTGTTTAATTGAACAACCCCAGGTGGTAAAACAGATGCTAATGATTCTATAATGCTTGAATACCCTTTAGCAATGGTGATTTCTTCACCAGGGAACATAATATACTTACTTTCTGCTAAGTAATCAAGATTGTGCAAATCATTAGCAGCTGTAAAAGTCCTTTGGGTGTTTTCATGCATTGCAAAGATTGCTTCTTCTAATGACTTCCTATTCCACTCCCCACATCCAAACACTCCTTCTGTTTCATTTCTTGATTCCAGTTTCCAATAAGATTCAAGACCCTTTTTAAGAAAAGACCCAACACTTGAGTTCCCATTTCTGCCAAAATCAGTTCCAATTCCAATCTCAATCCCTTCCCCTATTAATTTCTTTTTCCCTTGAGCAAAATTCATTAAATTGTTAAAAAGATCTGAAATTGGGTCAACAAGAGATGAATTTAACACATACCCATTTTCAGCAATGGTGATTGGATCATCAAGAAACCCATCCATGCATTCCCATGGTTGTTCTGATTCAAAGGAATTGATTTCTTGAGCAATCTTGTGAACTGGGCTGCCTTCAATTCCATGGATCCAAGTGGCCCCCATCTCAATTCTATCACCACCAAACTCTGAGGAGTTAATCCTCCCTCCAATTCTATTCCCACCTTCAACAACACAAAGCTCAAATGCTCCCTTTTTTACACCAGATTTGTATAGCTTGTTTGCAGCTGTTAGCCCTGCCATACCTGCCCCAATTATCACTATTCTTGGTTTCTTTATAACCATTTTTACTATGACTTCTAAAGATTGTAGTTTTTTCAAGAAAGATTGTTTTTTTTTGGCTGAAAAGATGACAAAGATTGAAAAAATCTGTGGGTTTGAGGTAGCTTAGGGCATTATGAACATATAAATAACCTGTGGGTTATCAAGAAAGATTTTTTCTATATATTCTTTTGCATAAAAGATTGCAAAACTTCAAAAAAGATTGTGGGCTTGAGTTTAGAACATTATGAGCATATAAATAACTTGTGGGTTTTCAAAAAAAGATCCTTTTTTTTTTGTTTTATATATTCAGAAAAGATTGCAAGGCTTTTGAAAAGAATATGGGTTTGAGTTTAGGACGCTGTGAACATAACAAGAACTCAGGGTTTTCACTCTCTTTTTGTTTCAAGTGAAAGAGAAGCAAGAGTTTGAGGTGGGTGATAAGTCTGGTAACTGATAGTTTTTAACAATGAAGAGAACTTGAAGAAAATAAATACCCTCTTTGAGAAGCCTCTGTGGGCTTACAAGTTACAACTATTGTATGCACCTGATTGCTTCCATTATTTTATTAAGATAAATTACAAGTTTAATAATCCAAATTTTAATGCATTAGTCAATTATAGTTCCTACTTACAGTTAAATCAATGAGTCACTCGTATCTTTTAGTTTCATCTACAAAATCAATCTTAATTTATATATAATTTTTAGTTGATTTTCACTCACAATGATAATTATCAATGAAATAAAGAAATATATCTTCGTTGTAAACGAATTCGAATGTAAATTTATTATATGAGAAGAATTATTAATGAAGTAAAGAAATATATGATTGTTGTAAACGACTTCGAGTGTAAATTTATCATATGAGAAGATCATCTCCAGCAACAAATGTGAAAGTTGAAAATAATATTCGTAGTTAGTATAACATTTTGATTCATTAAAATCTAATATGTCTCCTACTAATAAATGTATAATGCTAATTAAACTTATATTTTGATGTAGCCTGCTCCACCTTTTAAAGACCTAACACAAAGACATATTTGGTATTAAAAAAACAAAAAAGAAACTAAAAAAACATATTTATGTGACCTATAAAATAAATCGATATATAATAAATATGAGGGTGTTTATATTCTCGAAACAAGGTCAGGGATATGTTGTTTGATTAAAAATTTGGTGGCATATGCAGCCAAATTAGCACCCAAAGTTACAGCAAGATCCTGACATATGCATACAGCAAATGTAGGGAATGCATGACTGGATCAACTTTGGTTTGATTGCAAAAATAATTTCCTGTTTTTCTTGTTTTACATAATTAACTAACTGAATATATGGTTTTTATGAGATCCAAATGGAAAAATAATAAATCATTTGTTATTTTTTTATTTGTGTGTGTTTATATCAAATATACTATCTCTCTCAAACTTCACATCCTTTATACGTTTTGTATATGCCTAATTAGCCGTATATACGAGACGTTTAAAGAGTCAATCACTATTTTATTAATTATTGATTTCATCTACGACTTGTATAGACAAGTATGAGTTATATACGAAGCCAATCATTATCAAAACAGTGAATATTATAGATTGTTATACGACTCGTATAAACCTATATGAGACATAGTATTGTCGGTGGGGTGCTAAATTAAATAAAAAAGTGTGTAAATAATCATTCTTACTAAATAAATCAAAGTTTATAAAAACACATGAAATGTTTCCATATCATCTTAACTTTGATTTTCATCTCTCTCATATTAAATACATATTATATTAAATGTTAAACATACTTTTTATTCTTTTTTAAATTAAAAAATATTTTTATTACATTAACAATATATTAGTATTAAAAAACATATTTTTAAGAAAACCAAATTATAATGTAATATAAAATTTTGAAAAAAAAAGGTTTTTTTTAAAAGTAAATGTGTAAAGAAACAAACTTTGAAAAATTAGCATTTAAAAAATAATATAATTAATAATATTTTATGTTAAAAATCGTATTATAAAATCCAAATTTTCATTAATAACTATTTATTATATATTTTTATTTAAAACATGTAATACATGTGATATTAACCTAGTAAAGTAGATATATCTATTTTTTGGTCTCTCTCATATTTAATTTTAATGACTATAAATAATTAAATTCAATAATTAATATTTAAAATGTCTCTTTTTTTTAATAATTTATCAAAACTTAATTAAAAAAATTAATTATATAGTATTTCAAATATAATTTTATAATTTTTAAATCTTCATTATTTGCTATTTATTAATCTTAAATCTTTATTATTCCTTGTGAGTCAAACATACAAATCTTTATAAAAACTATTAATTCACGACATGTTAGATTTATTATTATGTAATATATGAATTTAAAGTTCAGTAATTCTAAAGACCAAAGAGCATTTGTCACAATGTTATCAAGATATGTTAAGATGTTATTCTGTAAAATAGGTTAAGTATTCAAGTATTACAGTGAACAAAAAAATGTGGAAAAAATGACTATTAAAAATATATATCCTAATGTAACATCTCAATTTTTAAACTTTATAAATTGAAGTTTTATATAAAAAAAAAATAATAAAATAATGAAAATGAATGATAAAGTTAAATAATAATAATAATAATAACAAATATATAAAATATATGTGGTGGACAACATTCAAAAAAAAAATTATTATGGATACATATCCTTGTAGGTTACGTGGAAGGACAACAAAAGAAAAAAAATATATATGTATACGTATACATGTTCTAGGCCACAAGAAACACCACAAAATATATATATATATATGTATGTATGCGATGGATTCTTCAGAAAGCATCAAAACAGAGCAAAAAAAAAACAGAGAAGAAGAAGAAAGAAGAAAAAGGGAAGAGGGGAAAGATCCAACCAACGATCCGTAACATCGAGCTACAATCGTGAGTCTAGGTTGTGAACCACTAGAGGAAAACGAGATTTTAATCGAGAGGATAATCAAGCAGGATCCTTTGCAGATAGAGGTAAGTTACCTTTTTGATTGAACTTGTAGTTGTAGGATTGGGTGAGTCCACAATACAAGTATTTGTGCATTTAGCATATATGTGATTTGTTGTTTTGAATGAATTTAATATAAATTCTTATGGTTAGTGCGGTTATTGTAGTTGAATGATTTACAAGGGGTGTGAACATTCAACTAGTAATAATGATTGAGTTGACTTACAAGAATGTAAACAACCATCATAATTTGGAGGTTATGATCTACAAGAATGTAGACATTAAAGTGGTAATGTGCATGCTTCGATTCACAAGATGTGTGAACATAAGACTTGCAAATCTAATGTAATAGATTCACAAGGTGTGTGAACAAAAGATGATTTACAAGAATGTAGACATCTAATTTCAATAGTCAAATTGTTTAAGTTTGACTTTTGGGAAATACGATGCACAACTGGGGTTTTATGTGCACGTATGTGTTGTGTTAAATTAAAATGATTATGCATGAATGAGAGATTTACATGTTGTTGGGTAGAAACGACCCGTTAGTAAATCGTGTTGTATACGATTGAATAATGTTATCAAATTATATTTGAAACATCATTAGTGTATCCATATGATGTTATGGAATACACTTGAGAAAATAGCGGGGTAATCTTACTTAGTTCTAATGAACTAATGGTGAATTTAAATGTGGTGTTTACAGGTACTAAAGAGTCGGGTGAGCGGTGATGGTGATCGGAATCGAACATGAAGGCTCGTATGATGGTTTTAAACTTAATAACCAAACTTGTGTGAACTTTTGTGTAATAAATGTTTTGTGGAGTTTGTAAACCTTGTTTTAACAGGTACTAGTAAATAGTATGTTTATAGATGTGTAAAACACAACAGTTTTTGCTGGGACCTAAATGTAGTTGATTAAATAATGTTTTAAAATGTCTGGATGGGACATGAAAGTGACTGGGGTGTCACAGGTTGGTATCAGAGCCAACAGTTTGAGCAATTTGAGTGCGTCATGAACACTTGAACTCAAACCATTGAGCTCTGGATAGATGGGAAGAGCCGTTCGATCCGAAATCCGATCACAAAGCCGAACTCACCAGGTATTATGTGTCTGTTAATTGTTGTATAACGTTATGTGATATGGGGATTTGTTATGTTACAAACCAATATTCCTAACTTGTGTGAAACAATGAACGTAAGGACACGGATATATGGTGCATATCTTGCTATGCCTGGCCAGCCTAGTAACATATACACTATATGAACGTATCTTTGGGAACATTATTTCATATTAGCATATGGAAGATTTGGTAAGATGTTAAAACGGGGTGTATGTGATTGGTTAAAATCACAATTGTGTCATTATTATTTAAATAATTGAGTAATTCACAAAAGTGTGAATATTCAATAAAGACACATAAATATGTAATGTATAAATCCGTTAAGGATGAGTATGTGGTTTGCATATATGTTAGTATATGTAAAACTAATGACGTGTTTAAACTATTTCAGTCAAAAAAAAAATGACTGAGGAACATAACTCAGGAGGGTTATATCATGAAGAAGAACATCTCACCGAACTGCAAGTGATGGTGAGGGAGGAAGTAGCCAAAGCATTTGAAGCTACCTTACCAACTCGTCTAGATGGATTACAAGCTTTGTTGAAAGATTTTATACATGAAGAGTTTGCAACTCTTAAAGATGAAATAGGTGGGGAAAAACCTTCTAAAAAGGTTACTTACAAAGAGTTTGTGGCTTGTAAGCCAACTGAATTTAAAGGTGAAGTGGATCCACTGCTGAGTCAAAGGTGGATAGCTGATATGGAAAGCACGTTTGAAACGTGTCATTGTGATCCGTCTGACGAGGTAATGTTTGCTGGAAACCAATTGAAAGAAAGAGCAAAAGATTGGTGGGAACTTCTCCGAAAGGAGAAGGGTCGGGATGGTATCAAAGATTTGACTTGGGGAGCATTTAAGGAGTTGTTCCTTAAACGATTTTGTCCTCAGGCAGCTATTGATAGAATTACTGAGGAATTCCTAAATATGAGGCACAAGGAGGAGGATATAGACACTATTACTGCAGTGTTATTTGATAAAGCCAAATTTTGTCCTGACCTTCTTAGGACTGAACGAATGTGGATTAACAGGTACCATAGTATGCTGAATGCTAAGTACCGGGAGTTCCTCATACCATCAAAGTTTGAAACTTTGTCTGAATTGATTGATTGCGCTCGTGAGCGGGAACTGGAGTTAAAGAGACAAGAGGACCGTGGAGAAAAACGAAAGATGGAAAAAGAAATGGGATCCTCTAAAAAGGGGAAATTTGTTAGTCCACTCAAAAAGTCTAGTTCTTTGAAAGAAGCTAGACATTGTTTAACTTGTGGGAAGAAACATGCTGGGGAATGTTATTTCAAATCAGTAGTGTGTTATAAATGTGGCAAGTCGGGGCATCTTGCCTCTCAATGTGCTAGTGCACTCAATCTGTGCTACAATTGTTACAAACCGGGGCACCGAAGAAGTGAGTGTCCAGAGTTAAAAGGGGCAGGTCAAGCAGGAGGTACTAGTGGTGGGCCTTTTAAGGCTCAAGGTAGTGGCAAGAAGGTTGAAATACCCCCACCAAAAGGTAGAGCCTTCAAAATTACGGCAGAAGAGGCCAAAGTCACTTCAGACGTGGTGACAGGTACTTTTCATATTAATTCCTTGCCTGCTTATGTATTGTTTGATTCTGGAGCTAGTCGCTCTTTTATATCCGTGAAGTTTGTGAATCATGATTTGTTTGTACTAGCTAAGCTACCTTATCCATTAGAGGTAGAAATAGCTGACTCTAAGAGTTTCTTAGTGTATGACATCTATCATAGATGTAAACTCACGATTGATGGTGAGGATTATGAGGTTGATTTGATTCTAATGAGCTTGGGAGAATTTGATGTTGTGATTGGGATGGATTGGTTGTCTAAATATGGAGCTAACATTGTATGTAACCGTAAGGTTATTCAATTAATATCTCCGGGTGGTTATGAAATATGTATTCAAGGAGAGAAACGGGGTGGAACCATATTGTGCTCTCTAGCTAAAGCTATGAATTACATGAACCATGGGGGTCGGTCATTCTTAGCTTATGTTCTTGATGCACAAAAGGAGATAAAGGAACTTAACGATGTTCCAGTGGTTAGGGATTTCCCTGATGTTTTTCCAAATGATTTACCGGGAATTCCTTTGGATAGGGATGTTGAATTTAAGATTGATCTTATTCCTGGGGCTAAGCCCATAGCTAAAGCTCCATATCGTTTGGCACCATCTGAAATGAAAGAATTAATGACACAGTTACAAGATCTTTTAGATAAAGGTTTTATCCGTCCAAGTATCTCCCCGTGGGGTGCACCAATTCTTTTTGTTAAAAAGAAAGACGGAAGCCTTAGAATGTGTATCGACTATAGAGAGTTGAACAAAGTGACTGTGAAAAATCGATATCCTCTACCTAGAATTGATGATCTTTTTGATCAGTTGCAAGGAGCATCGTGGTTTTCTAAAATTGATCTTCGCTCGGGTTATCATCAACTCAAGGTTAAAGAGGAAGATATTTCCAAGACCGCTTTCCGTACTCGTTACGGTCACTATGAATTTCTTGTAATGTCGTTTGGGTTGACAAATGCACCAGCTGCGTTCATGGATTTGATGAACCGGGTGTGTCGCCCAATGTTGGATCGATCTGTCATTGTTTTTATCGATGACATTCTTATTTATTCTAAAAATGAGGGTGATCACGCTTGTCATTTGCGTGAAGTCCTTGAAACCTTACGTAAGGAGAAACTATATGCCAAATTTTCTAAATGCGCATTTTGGTTGCGTGAAGTCCAGTTTTTGGGACATGTGGTATGTGCTGATGGCATACTTGTTGATCCTTCGAAAGTTCAAGCGGTGATGAAATGGAGTCCTCCTAAAACTCCAACTGAAATTAGAAGTTTTCTTGGTCTAGCGGGTTACTATCGGAGGTTTATACAGGATTTTGCAAGAATTGCATCTCCTTTGACTAAATTGACAAGAAAAGATGTGAAATTTGTTTGGGATGATGATCAAGAAAAAGCTTTTAATGAACTCAAGTTCAAGTTAACTCAGGCACCGGTATTGACCCTACCAGATGGACCTGATGATTTCGTGGTGTACTCTGATGCATCTTATCTTGGGCTTGGTTGTGTCCTTATGCAAAGGGGCAAAGTGATTGCCTATGCGTCGAGGCAACTGAAAGTTCATGAAGTCAACTATCCTATTCATGATTTAGAATTAGCAGCGGTGGTGTTTGCCTTAAAAATTTGGAGGCATTACTTGTATGGTGTGAAATGCACAATTTACACTGATCACAAGAGCCTGAAATATTTCTTCACACAGAAGGAATTAAATATGAGGCAAAGACGTTGGATAGAACTACTCAAGGATTATGATTGTGAAATCCTTTATCATCCGGGAAAAGCAAATGTGGTGGCGGATGCCTTGAGTAGGAAAGAAGAACATGAACCCATTCGGGTTACAGCAATGAAGATTATGATTTCCTCTGATTTGGTAGATCAAATTAAAGAAGCTCAAGTTGAAGCTTTAAAAGAAGAAAATTGGAAACGAGACCGAATAAAGGGGCAAGCTCATAATCTGGATGAAGATAGTCGCGGTTTAAAGACCAGATGGGGTAGGGTGTGGACACCTCCCACTTGTTCTTTGAAAACTGATTTGATGGAGGAGGCTCATAAATCAAAATACTCAATTCATCCGGGAGCCACTAAAATGTATCGAGACCTTCGGGTAAATTACTGGTGGCCAGGTATGAAACGAGATATTGTTAAATATGTTGAAAAATGCTTAACTTGTTTACAAGTTAAGGCTGAACATCAAAAGCCTTATGGCAAATTACAGCCTTTGGAGATTCCTATGTGGAAATGGGAACACATCACAATGGACCTAATTACTAAACTCCCGAAAACCAGAAAGGGGTACGATACGATTTGGGTTATTGTGGATCGGTTGACTAAAAGTGCTCATTTTATTCCTATTCGTGAATCATATTCTTCTGAGAAAATGGCGGAAGTGTATGTAAAAGAAATAGTGTCGCGTCACGGAATACCAGTGACGATTGTGTCCGATCGAGACACACGATTCACTTCTCATTTCTGGAAGAATTTTCAAGAGGAATTGGGCACGAAACTATTGTTGAGCACGGCGTATCATCCTCAGACTGATGGTCAAAGTGAACGGACCATTCAGACACTGGAGGATATGTTACGAGCATGTATTATTGATTTTGGAGGTAGTTGGGATGACTATCTACCTCTGGCGGAATTTTCTTATAACAACAGTTATCATTCCGGGTTGGGAATGCCTCCATATGAAATGTTATATGGGAGACGGTGTCGTACTCCCGTTTGTTGGGGAGAAGTTGGCCCGCGAGAGCTTGAAAATAAGGAGATACTTAAGGTTACAAACCAACGAATTGATCAGATACGAGCTCACTTAAAGGCGGCACAAGATCGTCAAAAGTCGTATGCAGATAAACGAAGACGACCGATTGAGTTTCAAGTAGGAGACTTTGTGTTATTAAAGGTTTCCCCTTGGAAGGGTGTGATTCGTTTTCGTAAGCGAGGGAAATTAAGTCCACGATTTATTGGACCGTTTAAAATTATAGCTCGTGTGGGCAATGTTGCTTATCGTTTAGAGCTACCAGAAGAGCTGAAGCTAATTCATAACACTTTTCATGTTTCATATTTACGAAAGTGTTTAGCTGATGAATCCACATACGTTCCATTAGAGGACATTGAGGTGGATGACAAGCTTAATTATGTACAAAAGCCGGTTGAAATTCTTGATCATAAGGTGAAGCTGCTTCGTAACAAAACCATTGATCAAGTAAAAGTAAGGTGGAAGCATAGGAGAGGGTCAGAATATACTTGGGAATCGGCAGATGAGATGAAGAAATTTTACCCTTACCTTTTTGCTTAATGTAGCGGTTTCGAGGACGAAACCTTAAATAAGGAGGGTAGATTTGTAACATCTCAATTTTTAAACTTTATAAATTGAAGTTTTATATAAAAAAAATAATAAAATAATGAAAATGAATGATAAAGTTAAATAATAATAATAATAATAATAATATTAATAATAATAATAACAAATATATAAAATATATGTGGTGGACAACATTCAAAAAAAAAAATATTATGGATACATATCCTTGTAGGTTACGTGGAAGGACAACAAAAGAAAAAAAAATATATATGTATACGTATACATGTTCTAGGCCACAAGAAACAACACAAAATATATATATATATGTATGTATGCGATGGATTCTTCAGAAAGCATCAAAACAGAGCAAAAAAAAAACAGAGAAGAAGAAGAAAGAAGAAAAAGGGAAGAGGGGAAAGATCCAACCAACGATCCGTAACATCGAGCTACAATCGTGAGTCTAGGTTGTGAACCACTAGAGGAAAACGAGATTTTAATCGAGAGGATAATCAAGCAGGATCCTTTGCAGATAGAGGTAAGTTACCTTTTTGATTGAACTTGTAGTTGTAGGATTGGGTGAGTCCACAATACAAGTATTTGTGCATTTAGCATATATGTGATTTGTTGTTTTGAATGAATTTAATATAAATTCTTATGGTTAGTGCGGTTATTGTAGTTGAATGATTTACAAGGGGTGTGAACATTCAACTAGTAATAATGATTGAGTTGACTTACAAGAATGTAAACAACCATCATAATTTGGAGGTTATGATCTACAAGAATGTAGACATTAAAGTGGTAATGTGCATGCTTCGATTCACAAGATGTGTGAACATAAGACTTGCAAATCTAATGTAATAGATTCACAAGGTGTGTGAACAAAAGATGATTTACAAGAATGTAGACATCTAATTTCAATAGTCAAATTGTTTAAGTTTGACTTTTGGGAAATACGATGCACAACTGGGGTTTTATGTGCACGTATGTGTTGTGTTAAATTAAAATGATTATGCATGAATGAGAGATTTACATGTTGTTGGGTAGAAACGACCCGTTAGTAAATCGTGTTGTATACGATTGAATAATGTTATCAAATTATATTTGAAACATCATTAGTGTATCCATATGATGTTATGGAATACACTTGAGAAAATAGCGGGGTAATCTTACTTAGTTCTAATGAACTAATGGTGAATTTAAATGTGGTGTTTACAGGTACTAAAGAGTCGGGTGAGCGGTGATGGTGATCGGAATCGAACATGAAGGCTCGTATGATGGTTTTAAACTTAATAACCAAACTTGTGTGAACTTTTGTGTAATAAATGTTTTGTGGAGTTTGTAAACCTTGTTTTAACAGGTACTAGTAAATAGTATGTTTATAGATGTGTAAAACACAACAGTTTTTGCTGGGACCTAAATGTAGTTGATTAAATAATGTTTTAAAATGTCTGGATGGGACATGAAAGTGACTGGGGTGTCACACCTAAGGAAATAAAAGAAGATGAATATGGTACCAGCGATTCTATATTGGACTGTAAGTATGCAAAACTAAGACCGCCCGGTGTGCCATGTGAGTGGGGTGAATGGGGCGTGATTGGGCGTGGAACACTGCCCCCTCCGGGGCGTGCTCGGGCGTGGAGGGTTGGGCGTGAGTGGGGCAACGGGAGAAATAGGCAGAGAAAGAGAGGAGTGGGTGGTTGTGGCCAACCAAGGGGCATTTCCACCAAAGTGGTGGAGTGGGTGGTTATGGTGGGTGCCTACGTAACGCCTACGTGGAGTGGTTGGACCAAATGGGCATACCCCATGGTCTAATAGTTTTTAGAGCATTGATCAACTTAAAACTGATTTTAAGGGTCGTTTGGTAACGTTTAAACCATTAAGTATTGAATGGTTATGAGGGTTTGAACTTTTAAGTTTAAATTGTTTGATTCAACATCTGAATGAAAACATAAAACACCGTCATCCTTTACAAAAACCCCCAAAATGGCAGCCGCCCCCGGTCGATCTTCACATCCGTAGGTTGTCTCCACCGGCTTCTGTCGTCACCTTCGGAGAGGAACCATCGGTTTGTTCGGTCGGTCGGAGAGGAACCTTCGATTCATTATGTCTTCGTCAGTCAGTCGTCTTCTTCATCTTCGTCGGTCGATCGTCGTCGTCCTTCTTCGGTTCGTCGGTACACACTGCAGTGACGACGACAGGTGTGGGAGAGGAGGAGGGGTCGCAGCCTGAATGGCTTAGACTTGAACCAGCATCTAAATGGTAGGGGTGTGCAAATCGCGGTTCGGTTCGGTTCGGTTTTCACCCTTAACCATAACCGCTAACTTCGGTTATGAGATTTCCTTAACCATAACCATAACCATAACCGAACTTCGGTTTCGGTTAATCAGTTATAAGGTCGATTTTGGTTAATTTCGGTTAATTAACCAAGCCTAAATTCAAGTTAAAATTTGAACTAAATGAACATGGTTAATTGGTAATAAGGCCAGTTTTCGATCGGTTTTAGTTAATTTTGGTTAATTAATCAAGTCAACATGCAATGCAATAACATGAAAAAGCAGTATATGATTAAATTCTTGTACCCAACAATTTGGAGACTTGTTCACTAGAATTTGGAGAAGGAATTATGGGAGAAACACACAAGCTACAAGGGATAAAAGGTTGTAATGGTTCGGTTCGGTTAATGTTCGGTTATGGGACACCTTTAACCATAACCATAATCGATTAATCGGTTAATCAAATAACCTTAACCATAACCGTCGGTTAATTTCGGTTATCGGTTAATTCGGTTCGGTGAAGGTTCGATTATCGGTTAATTTCGGTTAATGGTTAATGTTTGCTCACCCCTACTAAATGGGTTCAGATGCTCGTTCAGACTTTTTTTTCGTTCAGACGTTCGACACAAACGATCTGAATCTAAACGATTCAAATTCAGATTTATTCAAAAATCAAAACTATATAGATACAACCCCTTAATTTGGATGGAACTATATTTGATGCGTTTAATATGTGATAATGTATTGTGAACTTAGTTTTAAATTGAGTAACATGTCATTTTAGTTAAAGTGGTTTGACAACTTTTATCATATTTAATCTAATTGTTTAAATTTTGCCATTTTATTAATTATTGTTTCATTTTATTTTCATTTTAATCATTATGGTTTTCATATTATTGCAATTTTAGTTCAATTAAATTTTAAACTTTAGAACCCCAATGACAAAATTAACCATAACACAAGGACAAAATGACAAAAAAATGAAAATCATAGTGATCAAAATAACAAAATTTAAATTATTAAACTAAAATGATAAAATTTGATAAGGCATATTGAGGAAATTACATTTTACTCTTTAAAATTTTATTGGAAGGAACAAAAATCTAGGGTTTGATCATGACTTGATTGATGCAAGTACTCAACCATTATTTGATTTGACGGATTGCTATTAATATTTACTCCAAATTCCTTTTCTCTATCCAAACCGTGAAAACAAAAGTGATTTTAATTACGGGTTTTAGCAAGATTTGATCATAGGCTTGTAAAAATGTAAAATAATGTGACAAACATTAAAAATTAAAATTTAGCGTAAATTGCGGTTTTGACTCATTTGTTTATATGTTTTAGCTATTTCAATTTAAAATATAATATTTTATTAATACAGTCTCTGTGATTTATACAATAGCGATTTTGGCCTCCAATCATAGGTATGTTTGAGGACCAAAATCATTAGTTGTTTAAACCCACAGAGACTGCATTGTTACAAAAATTATATTTTAAGTTAAAATAATTGAAATATTTAAACCACAAGGGTCAAAACCATAATTTACTCTAATGTTTATTATATTTTTAGCAAAATTAGATTTTGGTAATTCAAATTGTTACTTACTAATTGATATGTTAATTTATACTAACACTTTATTTAATGAAAATTTTAAATTTTACTTTTATTGTCAATAAAAAATTAAGTAATATAATTATCATTTATTTATATTTATGTCTCACTTGACTTCCATCACTATGATAATTTTGAAAGAAATAATAAAACATATAAGTGGAAATTAAAAATAAATCAATGATGATTTTATTATTATATTTACTATTAACAACAAAAGTGAAATTGATATATAAATTCTATTAATTTTAACATTTAACTTCACAAAGCAATATATAGTTTCTTAATTAGATATGCAGACAATTCCTTAGTGTTTTTACTTTTCCTATTATCCTATGGTATTTTCAGACAAATGCAATGCCTCTCACAAAATCACATTTACCCTTCAAGAAAATGGTGTAGTGTTTAGAGTAGAGTAGAGACAATATAAAGTTCTCTAGTTCAATCTATATTTATAATAGGGATCCTGTTGCTTGTGATCGCACTTTACACGTTCCTCTTAACTATAGTTGGGTATTAAAAGAATCAGAGGTTTACCATACAAATGGATTCATGTTTGTAAAAAAAACACATTTACCAAACAATAATGTGCTACCAGAAAACGTCTGCTTGTGTTCTGACACATTGTAACGTGTGCTAGATTGCAGCATGTTCAACCGTGAAAAAAAGGGTGGTGTTATTCACACACCCCATCTGTCACACCTTACACCCCCAATACGTCCAGTATTGGTTAATACGAGGAGTATTGATGGGTAATCATTAGATGTCAGTACCAATGATTTGGGTGTCAGTGTCAATGATTGGACCCTTATACGCCCCGTAGTGACCACTACGAGGAAGCTATACGCCCCTAGTGACCAATACGAGACATATACTTGACAGGAGGTGTTAAAATATATTTTTGGGGTGTGTAGATAACATCTTCTAAAAAAAATCTAGCATCTTTGAAACTTTATATAACAAGCAAGCAAAACCTTTGTGCATTTTGGTGTGTTAAACCGTATAACAAAAGGGGAAATTTTTAAAATAGTCATTTGATTAATTTTTTTTCTTAAAAATGTTTGTCTAATATTCATCTTATTATGGGCATCGGCGACTATGAGTGTATACGCGTCCACCTATGAAGCTATCCAAACAAAACTTTTCACGTGTCTTATATGGGCATCGATGCCCGTATACTCTGACATAGGTGCATGTAATATATGAGCAGGTGCCTGTAAAAGTGTTTTATGGACGGTCGCATGTATAGGACACATGATTAGCTTTATGTGGTTGGCTATGTAGACGGACACCTATATACTAACGTGCGATGGTGCTCATAAAAGGTATGTACATTTTGATGCATGAAAAAATAAAATGGACATTTTGAAGGAAAAACGTGATTAAATGGACATTTTAGTAATTATCCAAAATAAAAAAACTAATGTCTTTCAAACTATATATTTTAGAAAACTTTAATGTCTAAAAAGAAGAGAGAACAGCAAAATAAAAATAAATAAATATTTAAATATATAAATAATTAGGTTGTCTCGAAATTGTTGAGCGTTAAATGGGTAAAAAAAATCATTTCAAAACTTTGTAAAATATAAAATTAGAAATTTAAATAAAAAAGTAAGAGTGAAGAAAAATAGAAGAGGATGGAAAATAGTTTATTAAATATTAAAGTTTACTAGTTGTTTATTATAGCTTAGTGATTCGTCATATTTAGATTTATAAATATGTTGTGGAAAAAAGAGTACAAGTGATGCATCATATTTTTATTTATACCTACGTGATGGAGAAACTACATAATTATATATTATATATATATATATATTAAAATACATTGAAAATGAATAGTAAAGTTTTGTTTTTACCATTTTGGTCACTAAAACTTTTATATAATATAAAGTTTTTTTTTTCAATTTTGACCACAAAAACTTTTAAAATTTTGTTTTTTATATTTTTGCCACTAAAACTTTTATATAATATAAAGTTTTGTTTTTTCGATTTTGACCACTAAAAGTTTTTAAAGTTTTGTTTTTTCGATTTTGGCCACTAAAACTTAATAGTAAAGTTTTGTTTTTTCGATTTTGGTCACTAAAACTTTTATATAATATAAAGTTTTGTTTTTTCGATTTTGGCTACTAAAACTTTTAAAGTTTTTTTTTTCGATTTTGGTCACTAAAACTTTTATATTAGGATAGTTTTGTTTTTTCGATTTTGGTCACTAAAACTTTTGTATAATATAAAATTTTGTTTTTTCTATTCTGGCCACTAAAACTTTTAAAGTTTTGTTTTTTCGATTTTTGCCACTAAAACTTTTATATAATATAAAGTTTTGTTTTTTCGTTTTTGGCCACTAAAACTTTATAAAGTTTTGTTTTTTATATTTTGGCCACTAAAACTTTTATATAATATAAAGTTTTGTTTTTCCGATTTTGGCCACTAAAACTTAATAATAAAGTTTTGTTTTTTCGATTTTGGTCACTAAAACTTTTATGTAATATAAAGTTTTGTTTTTTTTATTTTGGCCACTAAAACTTTTAAAGTTTGTTTTTTCGATCTTGGCCACTAAAACTTTTATATAATATAAAGTTTTGTTTTTTCGATTTTGGCCATTAAAACTTTTTAAAGTTGCCTTTTAATATATATATATATATATATATATATATATATAGGATGGAATTTTTGATAACCCTCATCTTTTGCTACAACCCATTAACCATCATCCAATGGTTACTTTAAAAAGGTAAGTTTATAGGATCGTGACACGTGTCAGATTCCTTTTTTTTCCTTTTTTTAATATAAAGGGCATTTTAGACATTTTTTTTAAGTAAAGTTTACCATTTTTTTTAAACATTCATAACTTTTTTATACTATATTATTTTTTTAAAAAAATTGCACCATTATACTCGTCTCATTTTTCTCTTTAATTTCGTTATAGTCTCCACTAGTTTTTTTTTTTTTATTTTTTTGATGTCATGTATTTACATCATTGTAACGAGCTTAAAGATAGCAAATTAATTAGAAATTTTTTCTAACAATGGTAAATTACAGTAATGTAACAAAAAATGAAGTAATGTAAACACAAAATGAAGTAATTTACAATGACATAATTAACGGTGACGTAACACATTATTTTATTTTTTTTCTCTAACAATGATAATTACAATGATAAATTACAATGATGTAATAGAACACATTATTTTGATTTTTTTCTCTCACAATGATAATTATAGTGATATAATTTATCATTGTTCGAAAAAAATTTAAACTAATTTGTTGTCAATGTAAATTACATCACTGTAATTTAAACCAAATTCACCGAAAAAAACCGAAACCGAATTTTACGTTAGTATAAATTACATCACGGTAAATTATGTCAATGTAAATTACATCACTGTAATTTATCATTTTTAAAAAAATTTCAAATAAATTTGTTATATTTAAGTTCGTTACAATGATGTAAATATAGGGCATTTAAAAAAAGTAAAAAAAATTAGTCGAGATTATAACGGAATTAAAGAGAAAAATGAGACGAATATAATGGTGCAATTTTTTTTAAAAAATAATATATTATAAAAAAGTTATTAATTTTTAAAAAAGAGGGGGGGAAAACTTATAAGGGGTAAAATGACTATGATGCCCTTTTTAATATTTTAATGAAATGCTTATGTGTAAGTTTATAATTGGTTGAAATGGGTTATGTAGTTGTAACAAAAAATAAGAGTTATTTTTTACACCTTGCCCTATATATATATATATATATATATATATATATAATTCAAACGATTGGTTGTCGGTGAGAAAGATTTTGTAAGTAATTTTGTCTAATGTTTTTGTAACATATTTGTCAGGATTTTGTATAATTTTATGTTTTTATGAAAAATTGTATAGAGTTTGTGATGAGATATTTGATTTTGCTATGTAACTTATACTTTTGCAAATGATATATAACACCCGTTCTCGAGAGTGTACTGTGATAACCTGCCGCAACGCGCGGGTGGGATTAAACCTAGTATATATTAAAAAGCATTTAAAGGAATAGTGTTTATATTGTTATTATATAATTAGTGGGTCCCATTGTGTATGTATATATATATATATATTCAAAATAACACACACACACACATATATATATATTATTTAGGTTTATGATCCATTTAATGACGTTTTAAAAATTTAGACTTAAATCATCAAAAGTTTTTTTTTTAACTTTAAAAAGTAGTAAACATAGATAAGATTATTAAATTTGAGAGTTTTTTTTTAAGTTTTTGTTAAATTTTAGAGATTTGAGACACTATTTAGTAACGTTTTAAAATTTAGATTTTGACCATCAGAATTTTTTTAACTTTAAAAAGTAGTAAACATAGACAATGATATCAATTTGAGAGATTTGCTTATATATTTGGATTTTTATTAAATTTGAGATATTTACTTAGAGATTTTGGTTTTTCTTTTAATTCAAACGATTGATCAGACGGATTTTGTGAGTAATTTTTATATTATTTTTAAACATATTTGTGAGGTTTTGTATGGTTTTATGTTTTTATGAAAAATTTGTATATAGTTCGTGATGAGATATTTGATGTAACTTATGCTTCTGCAAATGATATAAAATATCTGTTCTCATAAGTGTACTGTGATAACCCGTCGCAACGCGTGAGTTGAATTAGCCTAATTATTATTATTATTATATATATTAAAAAACACTATTCCCTTTTTAACTCTTTGTAATCCATCATGTACAAGTTACTAAAACACATATCTATATATACATTATACATATATTATTATAGATATTTATAGATCTTATGTGTTTGGGGAAAAAGACAAATCATCCCTCACAAAAACATTATTCCTCCTCTAACTCTTTGTTAGGGGTGCTCATCGGTTCGGTTAACGGTTTATTAGGTTTATTCGGTTCGGTCTAATCAGTTTTTAAATTTTTCCCCTAACCGTTAACCGAACCGAATTCAATTCGGTTTGGTTTCAGTTATAACCGAACAAACCGAATTTAACCGAACTAACCGATTAAAAACAAAATAAACCGGTTAAAAACCGAATAAACTGAACCGAATAAACCGAATTCAACTTTATATTATTAATAAAAATAATAAATTTAATTATGAATTCGGTTTAATCGGTTAACCGAATAAACCGAATTCAAAAAAAATCTAAAACCGAGCCAATGTAAAACATGCAACTTGATAGAGAAATTTAAACCAAAAGGAACACAATTACAAAATCATGTATACTTAACAAAAGAAATTCAATCTAAAATTAGACACTAAGTAATTCAACTTTATATAAACTTACATGTACATGTCTAACATATTTAACATCTATACAACTTTATATAAACTTACATATATAACACACCCCAATGCAACGCACGGGTCCTTACAACTAGTATATATTAAAAGGTAACTTGAAAGAAATAGTAATGTTTCGTTTTTTTTTTTAATTTTGGTCACTAAAACTTTTATATTATAATATAATGTTTGTAATAATTAAATAATAATATTAATTAATATTAAAGTCAAAAAAAGCGGCTATATATATATAATTAAATAATATTAGTAGTAATTAAATAGAATAAAAAAGTTTTGTTTTTTTTTAAATTTTGGCCACTAAAATTTTTATATTATTATATATATTATTACAATTACCTAAATAGAATAAAAAAGTTTTGTTTTTTTTTTAATTTTGGCCACTAAAATTTTTATATTATTATATATATTATTACAATTACTGAATACGAGAATATATACTACAATCTTCATGCGTTGCTTGCGATCGGTTTCTAAGGTTTCGGTGATGTTCAGAAAAGGTAACAGTGAATTTTTTTATCATAGAAAACCGATGTTTATTTGGAGACTTGGGTTTTTGTTTTGATTCAACCGATCAGTTGCCGATGATAAGAATTTCATTAGTTTTTTCGTCTTGTTTCATAACAAACTTGAACGAAATTTGTCTAATTTTCTGTTTTTATGAAAAATTCATATACAGTTCATGATTAGAGATTTGGCTTTACTATGTAACTTATACTTATGCAAATAATATATAATCTTATGCTACCAGTTCTCGACAATGTACTGTGATAACCCTAGTTAAAAAGTAAAAAGAAAGAAAAAGTAAAATATATAAGAGGAAGGAAATGCAGGGAAACGCCAACAAGGGAAGGAGTTTTTACTCTTGATCAATGTTTTCAGAACCGGACCGGATGTCAAATTATAATAGGGATGGCAGAAAAATATATATCCTGTGAGAATACCTGAAACCCGAAACTTTAGGGCTGGGTATTGGCCCGAATATTAGGGTATGGGATCAAAAAAAATTATTTTTTCGGGTTTAGGTACGGGTATGTGATTAAGGAATACCTGGCCTGATGTCACACCCCCAAATTCCCACGTGCGGTCTGACACCGCACGGGTGTGGCCAGGATCACAGCTCATGGTCATATAGAACGACTCTATATGAGTTACACAAAACACAGTTTTGTAAATAAACATGATTTCATAATAAAGCAGCGGAAAATACAAGTGTTGCAGCGGAAAGTAAATTGTAACATACGAAATATGTTTTAAGTTGCTAAAACTAAACAGATGAAATAAAAAGCCTAGGATTAGAGTCTATATGCATGCAAACTCTCTTGTGCATATCCACGTGCATCCTAGCTCGTGCTGTTCAGTTACCTGAGAATACATGCTAAAACGTGTCAACATAAAGTTGGTGAGTTCACAGGTTTAAGTATTTGAAAGCAGTAAAACAGTTATATACTGGGTATGTTAAATAGTTTTGTTGGATCTACGATCCGTGGAGTGTGTCATGTCATCTTACCGAAACTCGACTGTTTCCATTTGCCTCTACGGGTCATCGCTGAACCCGACATCAACATCGAAATTACACTCGTTATGACCTCCAGTCAACATTGGTGCCGAGTGGGGCTAGTCAAACCCAGTAGTACTACGTAATAACGACTCGTTTGTTACACAAATAACGGTAAGGATAATGAGGACTTGTAGCGATAATAGTACACCCAAAATGGTTTTACAACATACCAGTCATATATCTAAAACATTTGCATAGTATTCTCACCCCAAGAGTTTAACAAAATCAGTTAAAGAGTAAAAGTGGAGCTGTAAACTCACCTGAGTCTGATTGAGTGTGTTCTTACGAGAACGGAGTAGCTCACCGGCTAGTAGTTACCTATATCACATAGGTGTTATAAGTTTGTGTTCATATTTGTCTGGGTCTCACAGGACCGTATTCGTATCTAAACAACTCCTGGTTGGTATGTGGGTCGCGTTGACCGTGCTGACCGTGTTTGACCTAACGACCCGTTTGTGACAGTTTTAGTTCAAGTGATCTTGTGACGTGCGATATAGTGTCGTGTGATGAGTGCGGATACCAAAATCACATCCGTGAGGTTATAGTAAGTTTCTATTTCAGGATAGTTTCCAAATTAGGCAAGTCATGCGATAAATCATATTCCGATTATTCTAATATGCATCTTTATCCTAAGTGAGCATATTATCACATATCACATAGTCACAATTAATCGATTAAGCACAATTCGCGTGTAAAAGTTACTATATTTAGAAAGTTGCACAAATGCGCATGTTTCACCAAGTTTTAATAACCAACATCAACTAAATATCAATATCTTAGTTCTAAATAGTCATTTAATCACATTTGTTACAACAAACATGTTATCATTTATTGACTTTGCAAAATAAAGTTGCTATTTATAGTAACCTATGACAAATGCGCATACATCAATCGTTCTAAGGCATAAAATCATTTATCATCATCATAATAACTTCAACTAAGCATGTTAAACATACAATATCATCAAGTTCATCATTTCTTAGCAAATTTGCGACAAAAAATTACTATTTTTAGTAACATTCATAAAAATCATACCTTTAAAGATTCTTAACCATTCTAATGCATCAAATAACCATCGTATTAGTTTCTAATCATCATTTTAAACATAACTTATAGATCTAAACATACAAATGTGGCCATTTCATCATCCATACATATTTTGAGATAATAAAGTTACTATATTTGGAAATAATGCAAATAACCATGTTCTTGACCACAATCAACACTTCTAATCCTTGTAAATCATTACAAACATTAATTACAAAAACATTTTAACATCAAAAATCATGTGAATGGGCTTGGATTGTACATGCATGTAGTCAAAAGTACCCATTTCATAACAAAATCAACAAATGGTCATCTAATCCCATCAAGATCATCATAGATCATTATGAAATCACTAAATCAGTAACAATAACATCAAATAATAGACTAATAAGCCCAAAAATTCGTGATTAAGGTGGTGATGGTGATGCATATGGGTATTTCCCCTTGCATGTGTGTGTGATGGTGATTTTGAGCCATATGAAGCATATATACTACCTTACAAGGCTCCAAATCTCTGAGATAAAGCTTGTAGGAGTCGTGATTCCTTCCAGAGATCGTTGAGAAAGCTCCAATAGCATGTGAGGTGAATGAGATGAGGTGGATGAGCTCCTCCAATGCTTCAATGCCTTCAATCTCTTCAAAAACAAGCTCCCAAAGGTACAACAATGGCTTCCAGGGGTTAAAATGGTGATTTACAGAATGAAATGTCGAGCAAGATAGGTCTGGAGCTCGAGAAAAGAGTTATAGGTCGGTTAAACATGATTGCATCTTGGTTTAATAAAGATCTTGCGTGCTGGACTCGTCGTGTACCGCGGAGAGAATCTTCGAAAGGCTTCGCGTATCGCGATGGATTTCGGGATTCAAATTGCCCGCCCATCCATCGCGTACCGCTATGCTCCTTCCTGTGGGCCTTCGAGTACCGCAAGGGGTCCCTGAGGAGCCCAATAGGCCCAATTTTGTAGTTTCAAACCGATCTTCCCGTTTCTCGACACATAAGCATTGTTCTACCTATTCTGGGTTCCTTAGAACCTAAGTGTAGTGAAAGTGTACTGTGATTTGATCCGTTCACCAACGTTCGTTATTCAAGACACGTGCGAGTGTTTTACGATAATTCCTCAAATTTTCGGTGCGTTTGGACTGTTGTGCCACGTGTCACACTAAGCATTCATAATTCTAGTGCCACGTATGAAATAATATTACATATTATTATTAAAATAAAGTTAGTGCTGACCTGGAAATTGCGAGGTGTCACACCCCGACCGGTGGCGGAATATGCCGGGGCATGATGTGTACAAGATTGTTCAAAGACTCATGATATAAAATCCAAAGTTCCATGATTCAAATTACAAAGATTTCAAAGTCAACACAAACATTACATTGCAATTTCAAAGGTCAAATACAAAATTTAAAACATAAGTCTTTTGATAAACTAGCTAAGTCCATTCTTCCTAGATTAGCAAAATGATCCTTCACTTAACCTGTCACACATGTAAAGTAAAAGTCAACTAAATGAATAGTTGGTGAGTAGTCATATTTTTGATAGCATAAGTATAAAAATATGCAAACTCAAATGACTACAAGTATGAATATTATCATTGTGTATGAATCAAGCATGCATAAAATGGTGTACCGGTCCTTTTTAACACGGAATTCACACGCGAAGAGAGCGCGACTCCCTTAGGAACCAAGTACAAGAATACGTTTACGATTACGATTTCAAGTAGCAAATAAGATCAACAAAACACATAAGCAACAAGTATACAACACAAGCTCATCACATGATAGCATTTCAACTAGATAGGCATTCCTTAGTTTGCATAAGTATCAAAAGATATAAGTTTCTAAGTTTTTGAATAAGGACATGTGTGAAAGCCCCAAAGCATAATAAAACTAAAAGGGGGGATATGAAAACTCACTTGTTTGCTAAGCACTCCAAAAATTACAACTTAAGAAAGTTGTGAAATAACAACACTTGTCAACCTGTTTGAACATATGTATAAGGATGTATCTATGAGTTTCTAAGCATAGGCAAACTTAATGAAAGTCATAAAGTGGACTTTTATAGTTTAATAATAAATAAGATAATTTTATAAGTTCAAAATAAATTTTATAAGTTCAAATAATTAATTTATAAGTTCAAAATAAATTTTTATAAGTTTAAATAATTAATTTTTGAACTAAACCTTTAAAATTTGATAACTTAAGATTTTAAGCTAAAACACTTCATAAAATAAATTTTATAAAAATTTCTTTAGAATTTAAATAAAGTTAGACATGGCTTTCATAAATAATATTTAGCAATAATATTTATTAAAATGAACCATAGTTTTAAGTTTTATAAAAATAAAGTAATAAAATATTTTTTTAACATAAACAGAAAGTTTATAATTATTTTTCTAAAACTTTTTACACATTAATTTGTTTTTATAAATTAAAAATAATGGTTTTAAAACCCATATTAATATTTAAAGACATCGAAATTATTGAAAATATTATTTTTAAATATTTTTAGAATTTAAAGAGGGCATAATATCATTTTTATAATTTCCTAAACATTTTATTAGGAATTTTATATATTAAAATGATTATTATACACTTGTAATAATCTAAATAAGGAAATAATATCAAAAATAATATTCTGGAATTTATAAAATTAACAGAATGTTAGAAAATATTTTATAGAATTTTTTTGATAATTTTTCAGATTTTTTAAAAGTGATAAAAGTAAAAAAAATGGTGTTAGAAGGCTAAAAAACCGGTTTTGGGCATACATAAGGGATTCGAACCTGGGTCTACGCTCCCCAGCCCGAGTGTGTTAACCACTCGGCTGGGCGAGGCTTTCTTGAACTATTCGAAAACCAAATAGTTTTAACCCGTAGGTATTGTTCATCCCCAATTCAAGAAAGAAAGAAACCCTAAGTCCTAATCATTTCTAATCCGATTCGATGCTCGATCGTGAGCCCTTAAAACCTTAGGGCTTTTGTTCTACAACCAAATACGAATCTAATGATCATAATACTAACCTGTAATCGTTTGGTTCGAAGGGGGTTTGAGTTCGTGCAAAGCGTCGGCCGTTCTTGAGTTAGCTTGATCGATTGGAGCGTTTTAAGCACGAACTGATGCTTTAGGATGATTCAGAGGGTTGTCGCAGAGCTTATGGTGAGTTTAATTCGAATATGGTGAGCCAGAGAGTCGGATTTGAGTTAGAGATATGTTTTATGGTTCGGTTGAGTTAATGATGGTGATTACGCGTGATTAGACCGATTTAATGACTTAATTGAGTTAGTTGGGGGTTAGATGATGTCGGCCGAACGTGTTTGATGCATTAAATGCTCGAGTTAGGCGATTGGGGGTGGTGTTCGGTGGTGTTCGGTGGCCGACGGGGACGCAAAGGGGGGGGTTTGGGTAATTGCTGAAAGTTTGGGTATTTGGCAGAACAGGTCCCTCCTGTTCTGCCCTTTGTCTCCCTTGTCCGAAACTTCTCACACACACACATATAAGGTTTCAGTTTTTGACAAAAGCACCCCTTGTAGTTGCAAAACCCATTAGTTTTAGGTTTAAAAGCATTTATAAGATTTATAGAGTAATTTTTATAACTTATCAAGTTTATAAGGTCTAAAAAAGAAAAATGTTTATAAGACATTTTATTTAATAAGGTTTAAATAAAATTCATAAAGCTTAAATATTAATAACAATGTTATATTTATAATAACATAAATAATGCTTAAAAAGATATTTGTTTTGCAATTTATTATTATTAATAATATTACAATATAAAAGGTTTATTGATTGTTTAAATAAAATTTTAAGTTTTATAATCCTTAAAGAAATAAAATTAATAAATAATTTAATAGCACATGTAATTAAGTTTAAAATATTTTAATTAAAATTGCAACATATGTGTGTGTAATGAAATGGTTTTAATAATAATAATAATTCCCATAACAAAGTGTTTAGAAATTACAAAATAAAAATAAATCAAAATTTGCAAATGTTACAGTCTCCCCTACTTTAGAAAATTTCGTCCCGAAATTAATTACGAGGAGCCCTGATCAAAGAGATGAGGGTATTTTGTCTTCATTTGGTCTTCTCGTTCCCAAGTAAGTTCCGGTCCGCGTTTAGAATCCCAACGTACCAAAACTAACGGGATACGCTTGTTTTTCAGCTTCTTGATGTCTCTATCCACTATCTTCACTGGCCTTTCTACGAAATGCATCGATTCGTCAATATGAACTTCATCGAGGGGTATGTGTAAGTTTTCATCGGCTAAACACTTTTTGAGGTTTGACACGTGAAATGTCGGATGCACGTTTGACAGTTCTTCAGGCAGTTCGAGTCGGTAAGCAACCTTACCGACCCTTTCCAAGACTTTGAATGGGCCAACGTATCGAGGAGCTAACTTTCCCTTTTTCCCAAAACGAGCAACTCCCTTCCAAGGAGATACCTTAAGAAGGACGAGATCATCCACTTGAAACTCTAACAGCTTTCGCCGTTTGTCGGCATAACTCTTTTGCCGACTCCGAGCGGTGGTAAGGTTTTCATGAATACGAAGAATCTGGTTTGTAGCTTCTTGTATCAATTCAGGACCCGTAACTTGAGCTTCCCGAAGTTCATTCCAACAAACGGGAGATCGGCATTTCCGACCGTAAAGTGCCTCGAAAGGTGCCATATTAATACTACTATGGTAACTGTTGTTGTATGAAAACTCGATAAGAGGTAGGTAAGAATCCCAATTCCCACCGAAGTCTATCACACAACACCGTAGCATGTCTTCCAAGGTTTGAATGGTTCGTTCGGACTGTCCGTCCGTTTGTGGATGATAGGCGGTGCTAAGATTTAATCGAGTCCCGAGAGCAGATTGCAATGATTGCCAGAAATGAGATATAAAACGACCATCTCGATCAGAGATGATGTTAAGTAGAATGCCATGTCTACAAACAATCTCTTTGATGTAGATCCGAGCTAGTTCTTCCACTCGATAAGTTTCACGGATAGGGAGGAAATGAGCAGATTTCGTAAGCCGGTCAACGATCACCCAAATACTATCGTAACCCTTGGTAGTGCGCGAGAGTTTGGTTATAAAATCCATTGCAATACCTTCCCATTTCCAAATGGGAATTTCCGGCTGTTCAAGTAATCCTGACGGTCGCTGATGTTCGGCTTTGACCTTGGAACACGTAAGGCACTTGGTTACAAAAGAACAACATCGTTTTTCATTCCCGGCCACCAATACTGAACACGAAGGTCTTTGTACATTTTGTCGGCACCGGGGTGAATGGAATATCGAGACTTGTGGGCTTCTTGCATGATGAGTCCCCGTAACTCGTTTTGACTTGGAACCCACAGACGGTTGTGCAAGTAAACCAAACCATTTGGCTTAGTCTCGAGTTGAAGTTCAGCGCTGTTTGGTACTTCCTCGTGCAATTTGCCCGAGGTGATTGTCAATTGTTGCGCTTCAAGGATACGATTCTGAAGATCCGATGTGATTTGAATGCTATGGAGTACGATGGATTCATTATACGCCTTTCGACTGAGCGCATCCGCTACGACATTAGCTTTCCCCGGGTGGTAACGGATTTCGCAGTCGTAATCGTTTAACAGCTCAACCCAACGCCTTTGCCTCATGTTGAGCTCTTTTTGGTTTAGAATATGTTGGAGACTTTTGTGATCCGTGAACACCACACACTTGGTACCGTATAGGTAATGTCTCCATATTTTTAAGGCAAACACGACCGCACCGAGCTCGAGGTCGTGAGTCGTATAATTCTTTTCATGAATTTTCAATTGGCGGGACGCGTATGCAATGACCTTTCCTCTTTGCATTAGGACACAACCGAGACCTTGATTCGAAGCATCGCAATAAACTACGAAGTCGTCGTTTCCGTCGGGAAGAGTAAGGATCGGTGCATTGCATAGCTTGTGCTTCAAAATCTGAAACGCTTGCTCTTGGTCAGATTTCCACTTGTATGGCTTGCCTTTGTGAGTTAAGGCAGTAAGTGGTAAGGCTATCTTGGAGAAGTTTGAAATAAACCGACGATAATAACCAGCTAGACCGAGAAATGATCTAACTTCCGTAGGAGTTGTTGGTGCTTTCCAATTCTTCACGGTTTCAATCTTTGCGGGGTCCACGTGAATCCCTTGCTCGTTTACAATATGTCCCAAAAATTGAACCTCTTTAAGCCAGAATTCACATTTTGAGAATTTGGCATAAAGTTGCTCTTCCTTTAGGAGTTTCAGAATGGTTCGAAGGTGGTCTTCATGCTCGGTTTTGGACTTGGAGTAGATCAAGATGTCATCAATGAAGACGATGACAAACTTATCAAGATACGGTTTACAAACTCGGTTCATTAAGTCCATAAACACCGCGGGTGCATTAGTTAAGCCAAAAGGCATCACCATGAACTCGTAGTGTCCATACCTCGTACGAAACGCGGTTTTTGGTATGTCTTCTTCATGCACACGTAACTGATGATAGCCCGAACGAAGGTCGATTTTTGAAAAACATTTTGCACCTTGAAGTTGATCGAAGAGGTCATCGATCCGAGGTAAGGGGTATCGGTTCTTAATCGTGAGCTTGTTGAGTTCACGATAGTCGATACACATTCGAAAAGAACCGTCTTTCTTCTTTACAAATAGAACGGGTGCACCCCAAGGAGAGAAACTGGGTCGAATGAATCCTTTATCAGATAATTCTTGCAGTTGACTTGCAAGTTCTTGAAGTTCAGATGGTGCGAGACGGTAAGGGGATTTTGCAACGGGGTTTGCACCTGGAATAAGATCGATACGAAACTCGACTTGTCGAGTCGGAGGTAAACCGGTAACGTCTTCGGGGAATACTTCAGGAAAGTCACGAACTATCGGAATGTCTTCAAGTCTTCGTTCGTCGGTCTTGGTTTCCACTATGTGAGCCAAGAAGGCCACATACTTCTTTCGTAAGTATCGTTGGGCTTGAGTGCAAGTCATAAGTTTAAGACCCTTAGCCTTTCGTTCACCATAAACCTTGAGTTCTTGACCTTGCGAGAGCGGGATACGGATGTACTTTTCACCACAAATGATTTCAGCACGGTTCTTCGATAACCAATCCATGCCTACTATGACCTCGAAACTACCCAATTGCATGGGTATTAAATCAATGGGAAAATCGTGCTCGTTTAGGTTCAACGTGCAATTAGAGATCACCGAGTCAAGTTTAATAAGTTTACCGTTAGCTACTTCAACCGTGAACGGATTTTCTAATCTAGTTCTAGGCAAAGCAAGTAAAGGTTCAAATTGCAAAGATATAAAGCTTTTATCGGCCCCTGTATCAAAAAGAATAGAAGCATAATGACCGTTAACAAGGAACGTACCGTTGACCACGTCATTGTTGGCTTGTGCCTGATCGGCATTGATGTTGAAAACTCTAGCTCTAGCACCTTGGTTGGTCTGGTTTGTTGGATTGGTAAGCAAGTTGTTTCGGTTGACCCGCAGAGCACAAGTGTTAGCAAAATGGCCCGGGTCACCACATACATAGCAAGATCTGACAACTGGGGCATTTGGGGCATTGATACGAGGTATATTGGCTTGATTTGCCGGTGCTTTAGGCAAACGACACGTGGTATAGAAGTGCCCGTAACGTTTGCAGTTTGAGCAAACCCGACATGGAAAAGTAGGCATGTGGTGGAAATTACAAGTTGGGCACAAAGGAGCTGTACCGATGTAGGCCTTTTTGTTGGTTTGAGTGGCAGGTGCAACTTGTTGTAGTGGTGTGGCTTGAGTGGCTGCAAAATTCACATGATTAGCCTTCCTTTTGTTGTTGAACTTCTTGAAAGGAACGAGTGGTCCGGCTTGCACTTCTTTAGATGGCTCAATTGAACTCTTCCTTTCTTCTTTCTTGGACCCTTTCCGAGTGAGAGTCCCGGCTTTAACATGGTTGTAGGTAAGTGTTGCCGACAGCCGAATGGCCTCCGCTATAGAAGCGGGTTTGCTGCTCCAAACTGAATCCTGAATTTGGATTGGCAGGCCGCCAATGTATTTTTCGATCCCTCTAGACAAAGGGGTCACCATTTCAGGAACTAGAGCACTTAGTTCATGAAAACGGTTATTATAGGCCATATTTTCACCGCTATCCTGTTTCAGTAGCCAAAACTCATGCTCCAGTTTCATTATTTCATTTCGGGGGCAAAACTCCCGAGTCATAGCATCCTTCAATTGTTCCCAAGTAAAGGCAGTTGTGGCTTCTTCACCGAGGGTTCGTTTCTCGGCATTCCACCAAGTAAGGGCCCTCTTTTGAAGGGTCGATGTGGCATAACGCACTTTGAGTTCATTTGGACATTCACAGTTCAAGAACACACTGTCCATGCTTTCGAACCATTGAAGCATTGCCGTGGCTCCTTCGATACCATTGAACTTTGTCGGGTTGCATGAGTTAAAGTCCTTGAAAGAACACCGAGGAGGATTGATCGGAACTTGGTTGATGGGTATAGGGTTCAATTGCTGTTGTAGTTGTTGCATTCGTACCACCATATTCGGTAGTACAGCTTCCATTTGACGGGCAATTTCCGTAGCCATCTTCCTGCTTGAAGATCCACCACGTCTATGACTCATTTTGATCAAGCTGAAATTATAAGTTTAGTTAGAATTTGGATAAAAGAAATTTGAATGATATAAGGTTCAATAAGTGTGACATCAAAGTTTTTGAACCTTAGTTATAGAAGGTCATAAGGATGATGGTTCATTTGAACTTGCTTGGAATTGCTTGAGATCAAGGAGTGGCATCCAAATGGGACCCTTTGACATATTAGAGCTTGTAGTTTGTGAGACGTTTGATAACATGCTTTGGCCTATAAGTGAAAATACTCTCATCGAGAGTCCCCAGGAAAGCTAAACTGGTCCCACAGTACATCGGGGATTTAAACGAATAACTTTCCTAGACAGGAGTCTCAACTACCGGTATTTCACCCTTCCAGTTAGTACATGTCCGTCTTACAAACCTAGTTCTAACGAGAATAAGATCACAAAGATATTCGTATGTATTATTGATGTTTAGAAGGTCGCGTATTTCCAAAGTCCACGTAGAGTCCACGAGCTTGCGAGAATGTAGAGGGTTTAGAATAGAAGTTTATCACAAGGTTCATATGAGAGTTCTCTAGGGTTCAATATTGAAGGTTCATTGAGGAGGGTCATTTAGAAGTTCAATGATAGAGCTCACAATGTGGTTCACTAAGAGAAGGTTCTCCTAATGAAGGTTCATAATTGGAGTTCAACGTGTAAGGGTTCAAAATAGAAGTTCACCTAACAGTTCAAATTGAGAGTTCACTAAGCAAGAGTTCATGATATAAGTTTCACTAAGTATAGGTTCATAATGGAAGTTCAATAAATAAGAGTTCATCATAGAAGTTCACTAAGCAAAGGTTCAAAATGTAACTTAAAGTCTAAAGTTCACTTAGTCTAAGGCATTTTACATGTGAAGTTCATAATGTCATAAGAAGCATGTAACAAATAAACAAGTATTGGTCATGACATCTATTATATGAAAGTTCAAATAAGAGGGCAACTTAGTTATAGTCTAGGTCACTATTTCTAATCACCTAATTCCCTATAACCATGGCTCTGATACCAATCTGTCACACCCCGACCGGTGGCGGAATATGCCGGGGCATGATGTGTACAAGATTGTTCAAAGACTCATGATATAAAATCCAAAGTTCCATGATTCAAATTACAAAGATTTCAAAGTCAACACAAACATTACATTGCAATTTCAAAGGTCAAATACAAAATTTAAAACATAAGTCTTTTGATAAACTAGCTAAGTCCATTCTTCCTAGATTAGCAAAATGATCCTTCACTTAACCTGTCACACATGTAAAGTAAAAGTCAACTAAATGAATAGTTGGTGAGTAGTCATATTTTTGATAGCATAAGTATAAAAATATGCAAACTCAAATGACTACAAGTATGAATATTATCATTGTGTATGAATCAAGCATGTATAAAATGGTGTACCGGTCCTTTTTAACACGGAATTCACACGCGAAGAGAGCGCGACTCCCTTAGGAACCAAGTACAAGAATACGTTTACGATTACGATTTCAAGTAGCAAATAAGATCAACAAAACACATAAGCAACAAGTATACAACACAAGCTCATCACATGATAGCATTTCAACTAGATAGGCATTCCTTAGTTTGCATAAGTATCAAAAGATATAAGTTTCTAAGTTTTTGAATAAGGACATGTGTGAAAGCCCCAAAGCATAATAAAACTAAAAGGGGGGATATGAAAACTCACTTGTTTGCTAAGCACTCCAAAAATTACAACTTAAGAAAGTTGTGAAATAACAACACTTGTCAACCTGTTTGAACATATGTATAAGGATGTATCTATGAGTTTCTAAGCATAGGCAAACTTAATGAAAGTCATAAAGTGGACTTTTATAGTTTAATAATAAATAAGATAATTTTATAAGTTCAAAATAAATTTTATAAGTTCAAATAATTAATTTATAAGTTCAAAATAAATTTTTATAAGTTTAAATAATTAATTTTTGAACTAAACCTTTAAAATTTGATAACTTAAGATTTTAAGCTAAAACACTTCATAAAATAAATTTTATAAAAATTTCTTTAGAATTTAAATAAAGTTAGACATGGCTTTCATAAATAATATTTAGCAATAATATTTATTAAAATGAACCATAGTTTTAAGTTTTATAAAAATAAAGTAATAAAATATTTTTTTAACATAAACAGAAAGTTTATAATTATTTTTCTAAAACTTTTTACACATTAATTTGTTTTTATAAATTAAAAATAATGGTTTTAAAACCCATATTAATATTTAAAGACATCGAAATTATTGAAAATATTATTTTTAAATATTTTCAGAATTTAAAGAGGGCATAATATCATTTTTATAATTTCCTAAACATTTTATTAGGAATTTTATATATTAAAATGATTATTATACACTTGTAATAATCTAAATAAGGAAATAATATCAAAAATAATATTCTGGAATTTATAAAATTAACAGAATGTTAGAAAATATTTTATAGAATTTTTTTGATAATTTTTCAGATTTTTTAAAAGTGATAAAAGTAAAAAAATGGTGTTAGAAGGCTAAAAAACCGGTTTTGGGCATACATAAGGGATTCGAACCTGGGTCTACGCTCTATGTTAACCACTCGGCTGGGCGAGGCTTTCTTGAACTATTCGAAAACCAAATAGTTTTAACCCGTAGGTATTGTTCATCCCCAATTCAAGAAAGAAAGAAACCCTAAGTCCTAATCATTTCTAATCTGATTCGATGCTCGATCGTGAGCCCTTAAAACCTTAGGGCTTTTGTTCTACAACCAAATACGAATCTAATGATCATAATACTAACCTGTAATCGTTTGGTTCGAAGGGGGTTTGAGTTCGTGCAAAGCTTCGGCCGTTCTTGAGTTAGCTTGATCGATTGGAGCGTTTTAAGCACGAACTGATGCTTTAGGATGATTCAGAGGGTTGTCGCAGAGCTTATGGTGAGTTTAATTCGAATATGGTGAGCCAGAGAGTCGGATTTGAGTTAGAGATATGTTTTATGGTTCGGTTGAGTTAATGATGGTGATTACGCGTGATTAGACCGATTTAATGACTTAATTGAGTTAGTTGGGGTTAGATGATGTCGGCCGAACGTGTTTGATGCATTAAATGCTCGAGTTAGGCGATTGGGGGTGGTGTTCGGTGGTGTTCGGTGGCCGACGGGGACGCAAAGGGGGGGGGTTTGGGTAATTGCTGAAAGTTTGGGTATTTGGCAGAACAGGTCCCTCCTGTTCTGCCCTTTGTCTCCCTTGTCCGAAACTTCTCACACACACACATATAAGGTTTCAGTTTTTGACAAAAGCACCCCTTGTAGTTGCAAAACCCATTAGTTTTAGGTTTTAAAGCATTTATAAGATTTATAGAGTAATTTTTATAACTTATCAAGTTTATAAGGTCTAAAAAAGAAAAATGTTTATAAGACATTTTATTTAATAAGGTTTAAATAAAATTCATAAAGCTTAAATATTAATAACAATGTTATATTTATAATAACATAAATAATGCTTAAAAAGATATTTGTTTTGCAATTTATTATTATTAATAATATTACAATATAAAAGGTTTATTGATTGTTTAAATAAAATTTTAAGTTTTATAATCCTTAAAGAAATAAAATTAATAAATAATTTAATAGCACTTGTAATTAAGTTTAAAATATTTTAATTAAAATTGCAACATATGTGTGTGTAATGAAATGGTTTTAATAATAATAATAATTCCCATAACAAAGTGTTTAGAAATTACAAAATAAAAATAAATCAAAATTTGCAAATGTTACACGAGGTGTCACACCTGATACCCGGCCCACTTAAGCGAAGTAATGCCCGAAATAATACCGTAATATTTTGTTTATAGTTTTTAATTTCCTTTTCTAAAACATAATTCTTTTTATGAAATATTAGAACAAGTTTTAGGTTTTATTTTATTATTTTATATATGAAAGCAAATATCAGTTTTATTATGTAAAACTATTCTTGTTGTTTTGAATATTAAGAGATTTATATTTTTATAGTTTATTTTTTATAGTGTTGATTTTATATGTATTTAATTAATAAATTCTAATTTATTTTTGTAATTAAACAATAACAGTATATAAAATTAATATTAGACAAGTATGCTCGGAAACTAACAAAATTTTTTTTAATAAACTAATAGGTATACCCGAAACCCGTGGGTATGCCTGGTACCCGAGGGGTAATTACACGATAGATACCCGAAAGGTAATGGGCCGGATATGGGGCACATTTTTACAATTGGGTATGGGACTGGGATTAACAATACCCTACCCGAACCCGGCCCATTGCCATTTCTAAATTATACGCCTTACTGGTTACTGGTCGGATCGATTGGATTGATCAGATCAGATTTAAGAACCGGACAACAAAATAAATATATAAAATATTCCAAAAATTCTATATAATTACAAACACATTCAAACAAACATAATTATGTTAAAAAAAGGTTGTGTTATTCACACACCTATCCCACACCCCTTATACACCTCGTATAGGTCTATACGAGGTGTATAGGGGGCAATTATTGGGTGTTAAAATTTGTCAGTGCCAATGATTTAACTCATATACGCGGCTCTATACGTGACCAATCATTGGGTGTCAGTGCCAATGATTGGACTCCTATATAAGGAGTATAGACCTATACGCGGGGCTATATGCCGCGTATAGACCTATACAAGGTGTATAGGGTCGGTGAGGGCGTTGAATTAAAAAAGTGGAGTGCGTGAATAATCAGTCCCTAAAAAAATATAGGATATATTTTTAGTATTTCATTCTTTGGATTTTAGTTAAAAAAACTGAAATCCGTTTGACCAGTGAACCGGTCTAACCGGTGAACCGGCTCAACCGGTCAGTTTGTTTAAAGCCGGTTCACATGCTTATTTTGAGTCGACCGACCCTTTGGTTCTGAAAACCATGCTCTCGAGCATTGTTTGTTTGCAAAGTGACTAAGTGGGCACCTAGGTCCTAGAAACCACGCCGTCAAGCCAATTTAGTTTTCTATTCGAGTTAAATTTTTGAGAGAGAACTTTTTTTTGAATGGCATTTGATCTCAACGTGTGAAGAACCACTGATTTTCAGGTTATGTCACCGTTGAGACCCGACCACCACCCTAGGAGAAAACCGCACCGGAAAACCCTTTGACCTCTCAAGGACCCCTATTTCGTATTGAGAGGGATTTGAACCCATGACTTTCCATTTAGAAAGCCAAGAGGCACCGTCAGGACAAAGCCCCTTTGGTTCTTTGAGAGTTAACTAGGCGTATGGTTTATGTGGTTGCCAAAAAGTAACAAAATCCGAATATTAAGGGCTTAAAGTTGCTAGTTTAAGTTCAATATATGCTTTTAATTTTGAAACAAGTTTGAATATAATAACTAACTTATGTGTTTTTCTATTAAATAAGTGCAAAATAACGCTTGTATCTCATCTGACTATTTTCAGCAAGGACCATTTATGTAGCTAATTATGTATAGGGATCTTTTTGTAAATTAAAAAAATATATATTAAAAGACCCTTTATGCTCATCGCATCCTGGCATCCTGCATCTCTCTCTACCGACGATCAGTGAGAAAAATCGTAGTTACCGCCAATCACCTCTATTTCCATACGTCGGATTCAATGCCAATTACCTTTGACTATTTTCAACAAGGACCATTTATGTAACTAACTAGGAGCGGTTCCAAAACATTAGGGCTTTGTTTCTTAGCAAATTTTCAATATACGTTAGATTTTTGTTGAATTGGTCCAAGATGAAAAATCAGACTGAAAAAATACAACAATTTTATACTTTCTGGTACGGTAGTTTTGAGTTTTTTTATGGAAAAATTTAATCATGCATTCATCAATTTTTTAACTCATTTAAAAATTGAACTTTTAAATTATTTCTGATTCTTACACTCTCTTTTTTTTTATTCTTCATCTTGATTGATATGATATATTGAATTTTTATTGTAGTCATCGATTGAATTTTCTAGGTGTTTTTTATCTTAACTTTGTTGATTTTTGCTGTTATTTATTTAGTAATTTGATATTTTAATACCAATTGATTTATTTGATTTGTGAGTTCTTTACTTTTTTTAAAGGCTTTATTTTTTGAACATTTATTTCATATAGGCTTCTAAACTTGTTTATGAATATATATTTTGTTAAGTATTCAATTGTTAGTTCATATGATGATAATAATACATTATCTTTTTTTTTTAGTTTCACTTTTTGATGTTTGTTCAATACAATTTATTTGCTTCTATTTGTCATTAGCTAATTAGATATTTGCTATGCTTTTATCAAAATCATATTATGTTAAGTATGTTATTAACATTTATTAGAAATGAAAGCAAAATATGTATTTGCTAAAAGGGCATAATTTTATTAGTTATTTTGGGTCGCCCCTGTAGCCAAGTGCTAACTATATATGTGGATATTTTTGTAAATAAAAAAAACAAGTAAATTACCAAGATAGTCCTCGTGGTGTCACTAAGAAACATAGTCATCGATTATGATTACGATGTTCATATTGGCACTTTATATAAAGGAGATAGGTGTGAATATGATGAACAGAAGATGGTGGTTGTTTATGGAAAAATGATGATGTCTCGCTTAAAAACACTTGCGGTGGTGGTGGATAGAGTTGGTGAAGGTAATATTTAGACATTATCATCTGCAGGCTGTTTGTTTTTTCGGAGATGCTTCATTTAAAAACGTATGCAGGAGCTCTTCTTGGTGTAAATCTAACACAATCATTTCTAAGATCTTAAAGTTCTGCAGAGACCACCCACCACTACTGACCACCCGCCCTCCACCACCATCGTCCAACACCACTTTCCACCACCGTTGGCTACCACCACCACCAAATTCGAACACCACCACCACCGTCTGTCACCACCGTCCACCATCACCACCACCGGCCACCCACACCACCACTACCACCGTCAGCCACCCCATCACCCACCACTAGCACCACCACCATCGTCCGTACACCACAACCAGTTTATTTTAACAGTCAATAGATGTTAAAAAACAAACAGTTTTTTTGCAGACTGCATAGATTTAGTCCATCTTTTATTTTACAGATGTTTACAGATATTTCTTTTAGAAAACATACACCACCTAAGTGTTAACACAACCTTTTTACAATATGAAATCACAAATCTTAAACTTGCAACTTGAAACCCTAAATACCAAAACTAGTTACTTTTCACAAACCATATAAACCATACATGTAATTAACTCAATTTTTCATAAACAAAACCGAAATTTTAGCAATTTAAAAAAAAAGCAAAAAAAAAAACTAACACCACGTGTCAGGCGCTGGTTGGTCCCTCTATGAAGAGTGTTTATTGTGATTACAATCCACTTTCACAATTGTTATATATATATATATATAAAGGTCGTATTCATACAAATCTATTTAGATATTTAATGTTCAGATTTATATAATTTGACAAGTAAGGTACAACCAGTCTAGAAGTTAATTAGATGATTGTGTTGGAGTCAATAATAGGATGATGATGCCTCTCAAGTCTCACCAACCTCGCACATGTGAGTCCAACTAAAGATGACCCACCGCTATCAATGGTCCTTGTTTCTTCTACATAACCCGATCCAAATATAACTTCAACATTCAATATATGGTAGTTACTTTACTAATTTATTTCATGTAACATTAACTAACTTTTAACTAATGAAGGGTACGTAAGTACTCATACATACTACATAATTATGATTAAATATAGCAAGAGAGGAATCGAGATGGTTGAGGAATCGAGATGGTTACTAAGGATGTAAATGAACCGAATAAACATGGATAATTTTTGTTTGTGTTCATTCGTTAAAATTCTTGCAAGAATAAATGAATAGAATTTTGAGTACAATTTTGTGTTCATGTTTGTTAAGGAAAAGAATATGTTCTTGTTTGTTCTTTTATTCAGTAAACACAAACAAAAGTGAATGAACGTATATTCATTTGAGAATAATCAACATTTTCACTCTAAATCGCTACAAGAATAACATGCTAAAGAGGCAAAATGTATAGCGATGACAAGAATCATCTCAATATTGATGGGTATAGCGACTATAAGTCATCGCAATAAGGGACCCCGAATTTTCATTTTAACATTCAGCGACACCAAGTCGTTGCAATAGGTTATTGTCCAATTAACCATTTGATGACTTTTTATTTATTTGATGATGCAAAGTTATAAGAGAAATTGTATATATGTCTTAAAAGTTAAAAGAAAGTGATGATATTTAAACACGTGGAGGACATGATCCAAATCATATACAAGTCTCTATTAGTTATAGATTTTGAGGTGGGTCGGCCCAAACATTTATGGGGTCTAGGTCTAATACGACTAATAAAATTAGGTTCTTTTAGTAAATACATATTTTACATTCAATTCTAATAAATGTTAACAACACACTTAGCATAATATTATTTTCATAATAACATAACAAATATCTAATAAACTAATTGCAAACAAAAACAACAAAATTGTATTAAACATACATAAAAATGTACAACTAAAAAAATGTTCATGTATTATTATCATATCCACTAACTATTGAATATTTTAACAAAACATATATTCATAGACAATTTTAGAAGCCTATATGCAGTTGATGTACGCATGGTTTTAATATGTTTTAAGTGTTTAAAGTTATGTTTTTTTGTGCACATTGTATGAAACGATGATACTTTGATATACATTTGTGAAATGCAGGTAAAAAAGTTAAATGGGTTTTTAACCATATCTTTGCCATTTTTAAGGGATTATCTCTTGGATTCGAAAATTAAGGTTTTTGGAACGAGAAAATACACTTTTTATGTGGCTCTAACCCTCCAAATCACATTCCAAATCAAGAATTCACCAATGGAATCAAGCCTTGAAAATTAAATCATAATGAGGCAAGACTAGTTTCTTTGTTATTGCTTCCTAGCAATTAGGTTGTAAGTGAAACTTTGTGTTTGATGTTAAACTTAGGTTTTGGATTGTAAACTTGATTTGATTTTGATTTGGTTGATTTAAACAATACATTTATGTTTTAGTTTCTATGCGTTGCCATCAGTAATACGGTTTTCTTGCATCGTTTACTCATTGGTAATTGTGTGAATGAGCAATTCTTATATGTTTGTTACATTGTTATCACTTTAATCAAATTGAATAACAAAGTCATGTTTATATGATTTCAATATAAGTTTAATACAAAATCATTGTGGATCTTGCAACCTAAAACCCGAAAGTGATTACGTTTCATAAATTGTTAGCAAATTGGACTTAAAGTGTTGCTTTAAACCATATTCTCAATTGCTTTGAACGTTTTCTTAATTCAATTCAATTCCAAGTCTTTGTTTTCTTTAGTATAATTAAGTAGTTAATTAAGAGTAGCACTTTCCAAGGATTCCTGAGTAGACAACCTTACTAACCCTTGCTATAATCATAGGTAGTTAAGTCTCTAGTTTTACATTGTTTTTGATTGACCTACGACACCTCGATTAGCCGTAAGTGTTAAAAAAATAAAATTTGACTTTAATAAAGTGAAGGATTAAAAAAAATCAAATAAATTAGCAGCATTTGGTATCAAAATATGAAATTAATAAATAAATAACAATAAAAATCAACATATTTAAGATAAAGAAACATTGAAAAATTCAATTGATGACTACGATAAAAATTCAAAATATCACATTAATTAAGATGAAGAAGCCCAAAAAATAAAAAAAATGTGAGAATCAAAAACATTTAAAAATTTTAATTTTTAAATGAGTGAAAAAATGATGAACGTGTTATTAAACTTTTCGACATAAGAAATCAAAACTAATGCACCATAAAGTAACCTATTCTCATGTTTATTGTATAAATATAATATATTATTCATCAAGCATACTTGATAAAATAGATAACTTACATAATTATTGTAGTTGGTTATTAAGAGAACTTTTTTGTTATCATGAAATTATTTCCCATTAGTCAAGTTAGATATATTTTATAACAAGTTTTAATTAAAAAAAGAAGATGAAGAATGAAGAAAACTAAGAAAAGTATAATAACATGTGTCAAATAAGATAAATAAACAAGTTTTCTATAACTGTTTTAAACTAAAAATAACATATTTTCTAAAAATAATTTTGTTTTTAATAAAATTTACATATATTATATTCTCATAAAAAAAAGAAAAATAAACAAGACTATGTATTATTTTTTTTTTCAAATTTAAAGATTTTAATGCTAAATAAAATTTAAATAATATGTGAAATGAACTCTTAAGATAATATTATGTATGGTGGTTGTGAGCTAGTGATAGAAAAATGTCGCAAAGTAGATGCCACACAAACATTCAAGTTCTAGTGATACATAACCACATATGGGTAATAGTGTTTGTGCTAATATGAGGTTTAAAATTAAAGTTTAAGTTAAGAAGATAAGATAAGATATATTTTAAAATTTAAGTTAAGGAAGGGTGTTGTTATCGTTACACACTCTATACAACCAATGTACGACCCGTATAGAGATATATGTGTTGTATAACACACCAATACAACCAATACACAAGGTGTAGAAGCATGTACCGTCATACATGGTATGTGAGATCAGATTATGAGGAGATTTCAGAGGAACAAAATGGGTCATATTGGTCTATACTGGCTGTTCGTCTATACAGGCCATAATGGTATATACAGGCGCACTTGATAAAATAGATAACTTACATAATTATTGTAGTTGGTTATTAAGAGAACTTTTTTGTTATCATGAAATTATTTCCCATTAGTCAAGTTAGATATATTTTATAACAAGTTTTAATTAAAAAAATAAGAAGAAGAATGAGGAAAACTAAGAAAAGTATAATAACATGTGTCAAATAAGATAAATAAACAAGTTTTCTATAACTGTTTTAAACTAAAAATAACATATTTTCTAAAAATAATTTTGTTTTTAATAAAATTTACATATTTTATATTCTCATAAAAAAAAGAAAAATAAACAAGACTATGTATTAATTTTTTTTTTCAAATTTAAAGATTTTAATGCTAAATAAAATTTAAATAATATGTGAAATGAACTCTTAAGATAATATTATGTATGGTGGTTGTGAGCTAGTGATAGAAAAATGTCGCAAAGTAGATGCCACACAAACATTCAAGTTCTAGTGATAAATAACCACATATGGGTAATAGTGTTTGTGCTAATATGAGGTTTAAAATTTAAGTTTAAGTAAAGAAGATAAGATAAGATATATTTTAAAATTTAAGTTAAGGAAGGGTGTTGTTATCGTTACACACTCTATACAACCAATGTACGACCCGTATAGAGATATATGTGTTGTATAACACACCAATACAACCAATACACAAGGTGTAGAAGCATGTACCGTCATACATGGTATGTGATATCAGATTACGAGGAGATTTCAGAGGAACAAAATGGGTCATATTGGTCTATACTGACCGTTGGTCTATACAGGCCATAATGGTATATACGGGCCATACATGCTTGCCCGTGTAGTCACATAGATGTGTTAAATTATAATTATAGGGTGTATAAAAATTAAAAAAAAAAAAACTAAAAAATCAAATATCTTTCTCTTGGCTTTTTACTCGTTATCACCACCACTGAAACCCCTGCCAAGCCTTTAGTAACACCTAGGCGTTATAACTTATAAGTTGCCAGCTCATTCTAACATAAAACCCTTTTGCTCCTGTGCACAGAACCCAAATAAAATTAAACTAGTAAACGACTAATGAGATATTAACAAGTGTAAGAAAAAAAAGTAGATTCTTTTGATTTCAACCTTTAGTTGATTTATGGACCCACGTCATCACTTTAGTTTGACAAAATTAATTTTTTATTTCTTTTTACCAAGTTGGTGACAAACGGCCGTTTGTTAACATCTGAATCATTAAATACTGAACAGTTAAGATAGTCTGAACCATAAAGTACTGAACCAGTTAAGACTGTTTGGTTCACCATATGAATAAAAATACAAATCCGACTCATTCAGACCCAAACCTTAAAGCTCCGGTTATCTGAACCATCAGAACCGTCGACTGAACCGTCTGAACCATCAGTCTAAACCATCTAAACCATTGGTGTTGCGGTCGTCGAGCGGTGTTCGTTGATGGAGGTGTGGACAGTCAATGCAGGTCGGTCGTCAATGTGGTGTGGTAGAGTCGTCAGTCTATAGGAGCAGCTGACTAGCGGTGGTTGGGAGCAGCAGACTAGAGGAGGTCAGGAGCGGCCGTAGAGCTGTCGGTTGACGATCTTCGGCTGAACCAGGGACTCGAGAGCGGCCGTAGAGCCTCTTCCCAGACCTCTTCTCTTCTTTCTCACTCAGACTTCATCCTAAGTCTGGATGGTTCAGGCCTCCATTCAAACAATTGGTTCCATTCGGATGTGTTTTTTTCGCGAAACAAACGGTATGAATCTGAACTATTCAGATTCATACCAATTCAGACCCAACCAAAGGCCTTAAGTGTCAACTTCTTCAAGAAGTTTGATTCACTTGTGCAAGAAACTAAAATGCATTGAGATGTGAATTTAAACCCTTAACTATAACCATCAATTTCCATATTTAGTTATTCAAATAACCATCAAATGTCTTCTAGTTTAACGGTATTTCTTTTGCTGGTTGTTTTAGAGGACTGGGATTATGATTTCTTTAGAAACAATAGTTTCCAAATGAGTAGAATATTTTATTAAAGTCATATTTTAAAATATGTGTTTTCTTATGAGAAGTAAGAGATCATCGTATCCGTAGAATACCAGACACGTTGCATATAAATTTCTAACAGAAAAGATCTCAAAGCACTGTTGATTTAGTGCTGTTAAAAAAAATTAAATAAAAAGAACCGTTGGTCCAATTTCTGTTACCCGGTTAACTCTAAAAATTTGCTCATACCCGACCCATTTCTCTTAAATGTGTAAACGTCTCGAAGTAATTCTCTCTTTGTCGCCGCTGATCGCCGTCGTCCCATCCGGTGTCCAGTTTGCCGGAATTTTACTTCATATCGAAACCGGAAAACTCGAAACCGGCATTGACGATCAATCCCGATGATGCTTAAATGGCAGGTCTAAATCAGTCTCTCAACTTGATCAAATTATCTAGGTTTAGGATGCGACACAGCTTCTCATGCAAACATTGATTGAATTTTGTTTGTTCAATCAATTAGGGCTTCTGTTATTACTTCATTACTTGTGATCTATATTCTATTGTTTCGTTGTTGTTCATGATTTTCAAATCAGTAATTGATTATCCTATGCTTACAATTGTCTCGTTTTTTATCTTAATTGATAGATTATAAGATTATATTCACATCGTCTTTAGATTAATATGCAGCCTGTCCAATTTATAATCCAGAAAACTATATTTGACTTTACGTAGTCAAACCTTCTTGCTTTACTTTTTTTACTGTCATCTTCCAGATCATATCAGCACCTAACCTACAACAAAATCTGATAAAAATTGATATTAAATACTACCTTATATCATCACTAATATTCTGTTATAAACCAATATGATTGGCAATACAATACAATACATAACAACTTTTGATTCCGTCTATGTAAACAACAGCCATAATTAGTATATCTCACTCGTTTCATGCCTATTTGTAGGTTATAGGAATGATGAGACACATGCAAACCTTACCTTTATCGCTGAGGAAAAGAATGATCGCTTCTAGAGAGACCAAAGTGTTTGATTATACATTGGTACACAAAAATAAACTTCTTTCATATACAACTATACTGCTCTTTAATTGCCAATATGGCCCATATGAGTTATGACAAATGACAAGTGAAGTGCCTTTACATTTCCCCTACACTTAGCAAGTTATTTTCATAAAATGTTTTTAATCCCTTTACTTGTATGTAAAAACCTGTGAAATTCACTGAAATGTTACACTAGATATTATTTAAATGGTTCTTTTGACCAAAGTGATCCAATCTGGGAGGCTTCCCCATTCCTCAAAAATAACCAACAAGTTATCGTTTGGTTTCAACCATGATCGGGGAACATGATACCTGCAAGCATTATAATTCTATTAGAAATTTTACTAAATGCTAGAAACCAAGGTATATTGCATTTAAAGTTTAATTTACTTTTACCTTTTTGTCAATTGTTTGTAAATCAGAAAAAAAAAAAAAAAAAAAATTTTCCCCATTGCATTCAACATACTTTCATTTTTTTACCGTTGTATGTAAATCTTCAGGTAAAACACTGATGTGGCATGCTTTCACGTCAAAAAAAAGTTGGTGCCACATGACTCACATCACCATTTTACTCGTTTACGAGATTACGTACATGCAACAAGATTTTGGAAGCATGTCACGTATAATGAGAAAAAAACATTTTTTCTTACATATAATGATAAAAAAGATGCAAGTTTTATGTTGGTGTAACAAATGGGGTATTTGACTGACAGTAGTGGTATGAATTAGGTTTTGGGTAACTAATTTATACCTAGATCAGACCAAAGTTTCAGTTTTTCATGCAATTAGCCTAACAATATAACATAACAGGAAGAGAATAAGATAAAACAGAAAAAATAAAGCCAATTTTCTCACCATCTTTGAGACGGGTCTCCACAATAGCGGTTGCATTTATTTTCGTTATAAATTCCGGTGTAACTGCATTCATCACAATTACCATGAGCTTTGTTTGCAGGCCAGTATCTCCCAAGGCCCTCACCATTGACCCATATTTGACCTTTTCCCATGCCATTCATGTCAAAAGCTAGTGGCTCGTTTCCTTTTGGAGCGTTAAAAGTTGTCTAAAAGTAAAACAATGTTAGAGTATGCCAATGTCATATTTTGGCTCTAACTGATTGATTCTAATTATAATGAAGTTAGTTGTTTAAGGGATAGTCCCAAATGTTGATTGAAAATGGAATGTGTCAAACGGGTCAAACCACTTAAAATGATTCCCAAACCACATATAAGTTATTACAACATGGTTATAGTTTTGGATATTGATATGGATTTAGAATTAACTGAAGTATCGGTTTTAGTTACGGATTTGATATAACCGCACAAAGCCGAATCATGCTAACCCCTACTAAATAAGCACACCCTTTCATCCAAACACTCCTATGCAGTTATCTACTTTAAAAACACAATAACCAGATAAGGTGTTTTATTAAGCAATCCCAAACACCCTTTAAAGTGTTGAACAACAAATTACCTTGTACCAAGTAAGAGGCTGCTTTTGAGCCACAATGGATCCTTGTAGCCATTCAACAGAGGAACTCCCATCAAGTGTATGAAGACCCAAAGTTTCACCATTTAAACCAACCTGCCCATCAATAAGTAATCTTTAATGTATCATATTGATTTTAACAGCTAATTACAATATCTTATAGTTATACATGTATTTTATATAAACATAAAAGTTAAAGAACCAACCTTGTAAGACCATTGTTGCTTTGTCAAGTCTCTTGTCCCTTCATTTAGCCCCTTCAAGGTGATTGGTCCTAGAATCCCCACATTGTAGGTCTCGAAATGTGTGCCAACATTCTTAAAGGTGAAATAATTAATTAATGATAAAAAAGTTCTTCATAGGATTACTTCTGTATGTATGCTTCCAAGTTCTATAATTTCATATATACCCTTTCTTAAAACTAATATTTTTTATTTAGCAGTTCCAACAATTAATGCTTGCAGCACCATTTAATTCTAAATCAATAAATAGATTTACATCATTATGTTCTTTTCATTTATATGGTGAGACTGGATACAACAACCTTACCCAGTATATTCCCACTTTTCAGTAGGGTCTGGGGGGAAGGATAGATACAAACCTTACCCCTATCCCAATTGGGATAGAGAGGCTGCTCTGAAAGAGTCACCGGCTCAAAGTTATCGTTTGAAGTTGATCATCCCAACGATTTTAATGTTATTTTCACAAAATAAATAAAATAACGTTAAAATTAGTGCACTTTTACTTTTGCCCCTTAAGGGCTCACACATATATACATTATATGCGTGCACCGCAAATGAGGCGTGGCGTGTGGTGAGACTGGATATTCTAAGTAATTGGTTTTATGACATATTTATGTGAAATTTTGAACTTCTATAAGGCTGCAGATGAATTAACTGTAATCTAAACATTAGTAGATAAAAGAATGTACTAAGAAATGAATTGCCAAGAGTAAAAACTAACCGCAAGACCCACAGAAACACTTAGTAAAGAGATCTTGTTTACACCTGCTCTCAACTTTACATTTTGACTAAATGTTAGCTTTGGATTTTTAAGTGATCCCCATACTGTTCCTATAATAGGACCAACCAAGCAAGAGTCAATAGCATGCATTGCTTGTAGATTTGAATATTTCAACTCATTTACTTATAAATGGGTCATTTTGGGTTGTGTTTTATAAGTAACTAGTCAAATAAAAAACTTCAGCTAACAGATGAATAGGTCAAGTACGTTGAAAGTCACCCGAAGTTTATTTTTAATACATACAACTTCCCGAAATATTTGAATTTTATGTTGTAATATAATTACATTGTGAAACAACTAGACTCATCAAGTTTTGGCTCATACTAAAGAAATGACTGGTCTAGGGTCTAGACCCCAACCCATTACCCCCACAGCAGGACCAATCCATTTCACCACATCTAGTTTGACTTTAAGTTAATGCTCATGAAATGTGAGATTTACCTGCCATCTGATTGTTGATAAAGACATGCAGAGCATGCCCGGCTGACATAACCGTGAGCAAAGGAAACTGCCCGTTCGTAAAAAAGTGTTCATTTGGTGATATATCTACTCTGTAAAATCAAACACACAAAACACATTTGATATTTTTTTGTAATAAATTTTTTGTGCTATCTTATTGGTATTTTTATAATTATCATTATTTTGCTAAGAAATTAAAAGGCTCACTCTGCAAGGTACCACAAGTAATCTGAAGCATCTCTAGTAACATTTAGTTGCTCATATAAGCCTATCATTGCAAGAGTATCACTTTCTTCAGAAGATGGAGCTTCTTCCTTATATGATTGCCACCTGAATTTCCCAACAGGTGTCATCTTCTTTTGTGTGGTTGGAGCTTTTATCTGCAAGTTAATTGGCCCAAGTTATTGTTATTGTTGTTGTTACTATAAATGCTATTGTAGGATTGATTTCATGTATATTCTTGGGAAGTTCAAAATTTCATATACATTATGCTAGGTTTTATAATATCATATTTATCCTTTAGGAAAAAAAGACATTTTTTCACATTCTATAGAGAGTGAAATGATATCAGTTTCTAATAACAATATATTTCGCTGAATATCTTTTTTAGAATTGATTTAATAATGATCTTTCTAAAGTTTAAAATTTCACATATACTTATATGCACTATGCATATTCACCATTTCATAACAACAAAAATACCAAATTTACACATGTCATAGCAAATGAAAGAGAATAATATACTTTGAGTAAACAAATAGGAAAGGCCAATATTGGGAATCATCTTAGTACATAATGTCTCTTTTTGTTTATTTGGCGAACCGTCATGTTCTAAGTAACTGATTTTGTTGATTTACTAAAGCATGGATAAATAGGGTGAAATACAAATATTATTACGTAATTTTAGAAGGATAGAAGAGTAATTTTCTTTACCTTTGCTGTATTGAAAACTTCGTCTTTACAGCTATGGAGAATGCTAATGGACCAAGGAGGGAGGTGATATTGGGTGTTTCCAAACTTCATTCTTGCTGAAAAGTGTGGGTCATAGTTTGAGAGAAATGCAGCACAAATGCCTGACTTTGGTTTAAATACATGTATCTGTGATTTGAATAACACATGGAGACATATAAGCTCATACAACCAAGGTAAAATACTTAGGGTGGTATAATGGGCCTGGGTGGGACAGGCTGGGTAACAGGAGAAAATGATTCAGTTTGAAATGCATCCGTTTTTGGTTCATACATGTCAAAACGGGCTCAGTCGGGTTGGGTTGACTTGTCATGCTTACTTTTTGTTAATTTTTGATGAAAAAACGATTTAGGTAGTATTTTAATGCGTTATCTATGATTACCAAAAACAACAATAATCAAATAGTTTGAATCAAATGACTGAGAAGGTTGGGTTAACTAAAAGTAGACCTTTAGCATGTTTGACCCATTTGAGCCGTTTGAGGCAAATAATAACCCAGATTGACGTGTTTATAAGTAAATTGTTAGAATTAGCAATGTCTGTAGATCACAATATCTTTGACATTTGGCTAACTTCAGCTCATAGGGTAAGAAGAATGGAAAGGTAGGTTTCGGGAAGAATAGCCTCTCATCATATTGTAGATCTTTTGATAAGCAATAACATGCTTTTTACCTCTTGATTTTTCCCAGGATAGGTAACCGTAGGATAAGCAGAAACTAAAGCTGGTTCAACTAGTTTTATAGTTGAGTGTAAATCCCTCAAATGCCCCCATTTCGGTTCATTTAGTAAGCCTGAAATGTTAGATAAATAAACCATCATTACTATGTCAAAACATACATCTATAATATAGATTTTTAAAATATATTATCTGATTTCTTACCATATTCATCAATAGGAGCATCATAATCATAACTGGTTGTGATGAATAGACCACCAGCTGTCCGGCCAAAATTTGTTCCTCCATGGTACTAAAGTTAACAGTTTTAGTTAGTTTTACAAGCTTTGGCAAACAAAACAGAAACAAAAGCAATATCTGTTATCTGATTTTAGCAACCAACTTTAAATTATCAGTAAAATTGAAATCAATTTATACTTTAAAGTTGGTTGATAAAATTAGGATAAACTGTAAACTTCATTTCTATCTTTTATAATATATATAACATACATACATACATACATACCATATAATAGTTGACGAAAGAACCGTTATTCTGTATGAATCTTGCAACTGCATATGCTATATCCTCTACGGGTCTTGTAGGAATCGGGCCACCGAATTCAGTAAACCTTAAATAACAGTTATTAATAACTGTTACAAAACTACTTGTGATGATAAGATATACATGACTTACCAGCCTGTCCAAAGCTCTGTAAACATTTTAGGTTTGTACGGTTTGTTTGGAGTGAATTTTTCACAGTAAAAACCGTTACATGTATCAATCTGTCATAATATTAACTATACTCATTCCATGTCAAACAAAATAAAATCACTTATGCAAAGGAGTTAAGAAAAAACATATATGAAAAATAAAGAAATCCTGACCATTGGATCAGGGGCATCTTCTTGTTTGCACATGATCCAAGGGACACCGGTTTTTAGACCATCAGCCATATGTGCAGCCCATTTCGAGTAAGCCTTTCCAGGGGCGCCGATATCCCATTCAACCGGACCGTACTCGTTTTCAATCTAAAAAGCAAGAACATAACAGTCAAGATTCATATGCATTCTTAAGAAGTCAGACTTTGACTTTAGTCAAGTAAAACTAAGGTCAAAAGTCAAAACCTGTGACATGATAATTGGTCCTCCTTGAGGTTCAAATAAATTTTCTGATTTCATCATGTTGACTATCTTCTCTGTGAATCTTTGCATTGCAATCTTTATAATGATAATAACATTTAAAAATTGAAATTAAAATAAATTCTATTATTATATTATTTGCATCAGTTTTCAAATTTCAAGTTGCTAACCTTGAAAGGTTCATTGTCTGTTCTGAAAGACATACCAGGTACATATTTAAGCCAAACAGGAAGTCCCCTGAATCCACAACAAAGCATACTCAGGTTTATTTCATTTCTAATTGATAGCATTTTTGATACTAAGGTTGCTAGACTCATTATCGACTGTTGAATGGGTCGTAGGGTTCATAACATTTTTGTAACATCCAGCCCCTCTAACATACAAATAACAGATGTTATAAAAGTGCACATTTTGATCTAACATGGAGAGACTTGATGTTTTACCCGAAATTCCATTCGGCGCAAACATAAGGACCGACTCGTAAATGAGCATAAAGTCCTGCTTCTTGTATCAGTTTTATAAACTTCACCAAATCATACCTCCCCTCAAAATTGTACTGGAATATTAGAATTAATCAAATGAATTAATAAACAGCACACGGGTGTATTAAAAGACATAAATTTAGTACTTTATGCATTTTATTTAATATTTTTGCACCTTCCCAGGAGATGGTTCGTGCCCATTCCAAAATACATAAGTTTGTATGACATCTAAGCCTCCATCCTTTGCTTTTTTAATAAGATCAGGCCACATCTGCACACATAGAGCACAAATTTCAGAAAAATCAAGAAATCTATGGATGAGAACTTGTAAGTGGGACCAAAATTATTGGTGTAAACGATTCTAGCTCATACAAGCTCAAGGCTGGCTGGTTTAAGTTGAATAACTTGAACTGCTTTACTTCTAAAGCTCAAGCTCGAATCACATGTTTCTTAAGCTCAAGAGCCAGGGCACCTAAGATCGTCTCTGAGATATTAGATGCCATGTACAAATGGTAAAAATGGACCCCTATGTGTGCGTGTATGGTAATTAGTTTGTAACTAAATATAAAGTGAGTAAATTTGTTTTTTTGACCTAAATTATAAATTGTAATGAGTTATTGAGTTAAATATTTAAAGAATAAGTTTTTCTTTTAGCTTTTATAAAATTTGTAACTTGGTTAAATATATTTAAAAATTGAAATGTAAATTATATATGTTTGTTGTAAAATAAATTAATATATACAATTGTTTTTAAAGTAGGGCCCCTTAAAAAATGGGCTCTGTGCGGTCGCACGGTCGCACCTCTCGCACTTGTTCTAAGACCCCACTAGGGCTTGGCTCGTTTTGAGTTTATTTAGAGCTCAGCTACTTTATTATTAATTAAATTTTTTTCTTGAAGTTGTGCATTTTTATATTTAATTAATTATTTTATATTTATAATTATATATATATATATATATATATATATATTTATAATTATAATATAACATAATATATTATTTAATTGCTTTTATCTTAGTTTTATGTATTATAATAATTATTTTGTAAATATCTCTTTAATATTTTAAACGAAAATTATACAAATAATATTCTTGTTTATGATTCTAGTCAAGCTTGTACAAAGTTTTGGTAAATGAGCCTCATTTTAAGCTCTTGCTCGTTTAAACTTGGCACATATTGAGCAATCTCGAGTAGTTAACGAATGTTGAATGATTTCTCATTTCCCATTCTAACCAAAATAATTCAAATATTGGAAAATAAGAAAAACCCACATTAGATGGAAAAAGAAAATAAAAAAACACAAAGTTTAAAAACGTTTGGGACTATCGAAGATTAAACGGAAATTTCATATGCCCCCCTTCTTCCACATTACATGTTCAATTTCGTCAAAATGAGGGATTCAAGTGTAGATGTATGTGTGAGCTAAATTGAAAATGATTTCTCGTTAGGTTTTTGTAATTTGTAATTTATGTAACCTCAAAATTAATCTATGTTGAAAACTAGTTAACAAGTAATTAGTATATATGAAAACTTAATAAATTCCAAAGTTTTAATAAAAGTAACAAGGTAATATAGTTATTTTATAATTAATTTATAATAAAATAAGTCAAAAGGGTAAATTTGCAGTTGTTTTATCAAGGTTGAGAATATATGCAATTTTGTTGGATTAATATGCAATAATTAATCAGGTTTGTAAAGAGACATTTGCAAATGCCCTCATCAAAAAGCACCCAAATTTATGGAAAACAAAAGAAGCCCGCGTGAGAAAAAAACGGAGCTTTTCAAGAACAAAGCCTTAAAAAAAACCAGAAATTCATCATTTAAAATCAAGAAAAAGAAAAACATGATCTTTAACAACGGTTAAGTACTACCCAGTTGAAGAGAAAAGAAAAAATAAATAAATAAATAAATAAATAAAAACAATTTTTTAGAGATTGAAAAACCTGAGGTGTGCTTCGTGGGTAATGAATTGAACCAGACATAAGAATTCTTCTTCTGCCATTGATGATAATAGCTTTATCATCATAAGATACAGTTGCTTTAATGGAGGAATAAACACAACAACATACAACCAAGAACAACACTATCTTCATTCAGTCAGCAACTTTCCCGGCTTTATTTTCTTTTTTAAAAAAAATTGAAGTTTCAGAGGAAGAAACCTGTTTTATTTTATGTTTTTGATGAATTGATTGTTATGTTTCAAATGGTTTGAATTTAAGATGTTTAGCAACTTCTTTTAAAGATTCCAATGGGTCCCATTTTTTTCACTTTTGGTTTAAGTTTGTAAACTTGCTCCATCATAACCAATATATAGCTTGGAATTTTTAAATGTTTCATTTAACTAACTTGCTAATGGTTTATATTCATGTTTAAAAAAAATATAAGATTTGATTTTAATGTTTTAATTTCAACTCTGACTTGAACTGTCAAATATTTAAATCAATTGTTATTAATGTTCTAATCCCTTGTAATATTTTTATAAATGATTTGATTTTTTATTTTAAATTAAGTACGACAATTAATATATATATTTATTGTTTATTAATACATGAAATTTTCTTCAATTAACTAGAGCATGAAGTTATAATAAAGTAAACAAATTCACTAGCTAATAACCAAATTTTATAGTTGCTTAGTAACGTTAAATAAAAAAATCATCAAATTGTAGCCAACATTTATATATATAATTCATTGCCTCACTTAATATTTTTTTTACATTTATAAAAATACTAGAAAAGATTTGAACAGTTAATGAAAGTTGAGTTATTTTACAAAAATAATAAAACTATAATTGATTTTAGTAAAACACTTGATAAACTTAGTTGCTATTATATAACGTTATCATCTCTAAAATTTTCATAAACGAAATATTTATAATGTTCAAAAAAATTTAATTGACCAAATTACCCTCACATAAGGACTATATGAGTTACAATTATAATTGATTTTAGTAAAACACTTGATAAACGTATGGTTCCTAACTTTTGACATTAGTAACTAGTATAGTCCTTAGGTCACCAAATTACCCTCATATAATTGACCAAATTACTCTCACATAAGGATTATATGAGTTACAAATGTCAAATGTTAGGGACTATATGGGTAATTTACGAAACTTAGGGACTAAAAGTGAAATACTAACAAACCACATGGACCATCTCGGTAATTTACTCTTAATATATGGATCGGTAACATTGAAATTGGATTAGTTTCATTAAAAAGGTGGTGAAAGCCTGTTTTCGTTGCAAAGTTAAAATGAGTTGTTTGATATGTAAAGAAACATAATCTTTGTATGCTTGATACATGAAGAAAAACAAAATCTACCTAACTAAAATGATTCCTTGTTTAGATGAATAAGAGTCCCTTGCACTCCAAATATATGCTCCAAAAATCATTCCAATATTAGTGTAGAAAATTAATAAATAATTATATTTTAACTTTTTATTTTTTTATATACGAGTTATTCCATCTTTTCTTATTGTTTTCGCTGTCTATTTTAGTTTTTTTATTTGAATCAACTCAAATAGAGATTTGTGATAGCACTAGCAGGGAATTATAGGTGAACAATGTCAGTATATTGTCGATGTGGGTTGCTAGCGATGTGCGATCGATAAATTTGATTTCAAAAGAAATTTAAATACGACATATATTTATTATTTGTTTTAAAAATTTAACATAAAATCATATACATTTGAAACCATACAACCATTTAAGGTTCATATAAATGAGTGGTTGATTGGTTAAATCGGATTAATATATATGTTGTATATGTTTTATGACAAGCGTGGTAATTCTCGGTAAACATAACACAAACCCTGGCATTAAAATAATAAGATTTGGATTTGGTATATCTATCATGTTTTAAATAGTTGTACCATTTGGGTTAACATGTTTAACATGCTTAATAGAAAAAAGAACTTGTGTTTAGCTCGACTTTTTTTAACCTATTTGGTTAAACATGCACGTATATCTATCAAAACTGATTAAAACTAGAATAAAAATTTAAATATATGTATTTTGTAAGGTCAACTAGAAACCCGTTTAAAACTTGTTTACAAACATGTCATGGTGTCAACCTATTTATGACATGTCTTTTTGGTGTACAACAATATTACAGCCTGTTTAAAATATTTTAACCTGTCTAATGCATGTAGATAATTAAGTTACATTTATATTGTTTGGGTTACACACTTAAACATGTTCAGGTTATGGTTGATGTATGGGGTGCTTGGTTCAATAGATTAAATTCATAACCCTATACATCAGTCCCACAAAATTGGCACCCAAAGTTATGACTAAGCTGTAAATAGGTTGTGACATATTTTAAATAGACTTTTACATAAATAATGAAATAATTAGAGTTTTTATAAGGTCAATAGTTGCAACTTTTATTATTTTATCATCATTTTCTATGTTTAAATCAAAACTCAGGCCTATTTCACAATGTTTGAACGTATAGTAATTTCTTTTAAGATTTTAAAATTATAAATACACTTATCTAACGGGAACTTATAGTTTAATGAATGTATTCATAATGGTTCCTTTCTTATAAGATTAAGAGTTTAAGTCTCGTAAGAAATAAATATATGATTAGTCAGGTGTTAAAAATAAAAAATAAATTAAAAAATGAAAAATAAACCACGGTTTTATAACTAAAACTACTTTAAAATATTGGTAGGTGGCTTTATACCAAAATTAATTCCAAATCTATACTTTCCCGAACTGTAAAGCATTTCACAGTTGAATTCTTTTTTCTAAATGATTTTCACAATTGAATTATTTATTAGTAATGTTTCTTGTGTAAAAGACAGGTTTTTTGGTCGTGACTATAGTTTCTAGAGTGGGGATGGTTGGTGCTCAGGGCATGTTTGTTTTATTTTGTGCTGTCTTTTCCTATCTTTCGGTACATGTCTAGGGAGAAGGAAGATGAGATTGTTTGTAAGCTTTTATATATTTTCGGGTTGATATAATATTTTATTAGGCAAAAGTATACATAACAATCTTGACCCATATCAAGATAAATTGATATAATTGAGTAAACAATTATTGCAATTTTGGTTGAAATGGGTAACATTATGACATAGTATGAGTTGAGATGAGTAACACCTTAACACAAAGCGGGTCAAGATGGGTAACTTAAAAACCATGTGAACATAATGGATTTCAATAAGTAAAAATGATCAATAATATATTTAATGAGAAAATCATTAAAAATTATTTAAATAAACTATTTGTTTGGTTACAACTCATTTTAACTTGAGTGAATTTTTTTTAAACGACCCGTTTAAACCCAAACAGATTTTGCTTAAAACTCATCTTGACCCGCACGCATCCTAACTCGCACCCGTTCTGACCTGTTACCCAACCTAACCTGTCGATTTTGTCAGGCATAGGCAAAAGCACTTTACCAAAAAATAAACATAAAATAATATAATGACCAAAAAACAAAAATAACAAAGCGTAATTTTGTTCCAAATGTCCTTTAAAAAATTATAAAATCTAGTTGTATATATATATATATGTTTGTGGCTGGTAATTGAAGCCAATTTAACATGAATATAGAGATTGTATTTCTTATCAATATCTATATACTTACAAGTTAATTTCTTATCAATATCTATATACTTACAAGTTAACCGGGTAATCAAACATGCACGCTATATGATGTATATTGATTATAGAGTAAACTTTAATTTTGTTTTGTTTAGTTTATATAAAATAATGCTTTTCAAGTTACAACGCCTTTAGTTTTTTCTGTAAAGTTTGTATAGAAAAACTAAAATATAATTGTATAATTAAGTAGCTGATTTATCCCTAACAAACAAACATACCCAGTATATTTCCACTGTTCAGTAGGGTTTGGGGGAAAAGATAGACACAACAAATCTTACCCCTATCCCAGTTTAGATAAAGAGACTGCTCTAAAGGAGTCCCGGCTCGAAGTTATCGTTTGAAGTGAGTCATCCCAATACTTTTAACGTTATTTTCATAAAATAAGTAAAATAACGTTAAAATTAATGCAATTTTACTTTGGCCTCTTGAGGGCCCACACATATATACATTATATGTGTGCACCGCAAATAGGGCGTTTTCTTTCCTCTTTGACATAACCCAACACCCTGGCACAAGCCAATGCGAGTTGAGCTGATTTATCTCTATTTGGTTTAATTTCTTCACATTTTCACAACCCTAAACACATGAGAGAGTGGTCGTCTGCCCAATCTTTCGGTTAAGTTGTACCTTTTCGACAAGTTCGTAATTTCGACGACATGATGGAGCATCGCAACAACTTCCTTTTCCTTTGATTACAACCCCCTTCCCCCAAATCAACTGCTGCTTCACAAACCTAGCCCCTTTTGAACTCATTGGAGAAAAACATGGGTGAGTGGCTCTTGTAACTCATTTTCTCCTTTTTTGTCAAGTAAACAACCTTTAGCTACAAATTGAAGAGCCAAGAATCAATAGGAGACGAATTTTCATTTCATGGCTACCTTTCACAAGTCAGTTGATAGTTATATTCGATTTCTAATGGTCGAATTAACTAACTAACAACCTTATTGCACCATTAACACATTCGGTCCTCCTACTGGACTAATATTAACAATTTAACTCTTATTTATTCAAATACAACACAACCACACACATCTGTGTACGCAAATAGAGAGACATTGAGATAAGGAGAAGAGAAAATAAGAAGTGGCTGGTCGCTGATATACATACCTAAATTTGACATGTTATAGTTTTATAAAGTTTTACGATAAAAAAAATACATTTTTTTTGCATGATTACGATTAGGGTTTGTATGGTTGTTGCATATGGGTGTTGATATTGCATGTTCATGCATGATAACCCTTAAAGGATATTATTTGGTATGTTTCAATATAGGTAAATAGGTTGTAATGTGTTATATATAGAATGTAATAGTGGAGCATAAGTGTTAATCCACACTCGACATAGATCACTATCTTCAGATGAATATAGCCATCCATAGATATCGTATGCACATAGTGATACTTGATCGAACAAGGTTCATAAATTTGTTAAAGGACCATAGATGATGCTATTCATTCGTAGATGACCTAACTCATACGCAAATGATATAACTCATCCGCAGTTGAGCGTACTCATTTGCAAATGATATAACTCATCCGCAGTTGAGTATAGTCATTTGCAAATGATGAAGCTCATCCGAAAAGAAGTTCGTTAGGTAACAAAAAATGAGTGTGAATGCATGATAGCAATACAATCGAATGTTACGAGTATTAAAGTGCTCCACTAAAGCATTAAGCATAAAGCAAAGAATGAATGCAAAAGATTATGGATACGGTTAGGAACCGAATTGAAAATCGAATTCACAATTCAATTCAATTTTTCAGTTATAGATACGACTCGGTTTATAGTTATATATGATTTTTGGTTTTTGTGAATACCCCTATTTACGTGGTTCATGTTGATAATATTTAGTATTTTTTTTTAATAAATGATTAAGGGTCAAGGCTACTGGTTCCGGTTTCAGCCGGTTCCAGTTCCGGTCAACATATTCAAGACCCGGTTTCGGGTTTCGACCGGTTCCAACTGGTTTTTGACCGTTTTTTGTTCGGGTTTTGGCCTGGTATAGGTGAAATCAGTTCCGGTTTTTCCGGTTCCGGTTCTAATTGGTTTGAAAAACCGGACCCGTTTGTACCCACTGATTCGGGTATATCTGGTTCCAGTTCTGGTTCAGGTTGTCGGTTCCAGTTTTGGGTCCGGTTTTTTTCCAACCTCTAGTTAAGTCAGTGAAAATATTGGATGAACACTACTTGAACCATGCAACTGCCCAAGCCTTAAAGTTTGTTGGGTTGGGGCATGCTGGTCACATGGTTTGGCCCAATTTGGTTAACATTCCCAATTTCCCATGCCATTTTGCGCATTAGCGCATACAGACATAGAGTTGCTTTGCTTTTAAGTTTTAACCAAAATTTACTACTTTATATATTTTTTATATTTTCTGTTACACAATATATTTATATGACCAAAATTTTGCTAATAGAATCTACTATGTTGAATTAGTACATTCGTAACTCATTACTCATGTAAACAAACGAACGAACTTACTCAATATGTTCCCACTTTTCAGTATGATCTGAGGGAGAAGTTAATCATCTCAACGTTTTTAACGTTATTTTCATAAAATAAGTAAAATGAAGTTAAAATTCGTGCAATTTTTTTACCATTTGAGAGCTCACACATACATACGTCATGTACATGCACAACAAATGAGGTATTTATTACTCATATAAAGTTGGTTGTAAAATTTTATGTTTGTTTCTCTTTTCACCTTGTCATGACCGAGTTTTATAAAACATAAATTACATTTTACAAAGTAAATTTTGATCATCATTGTCCTTTCTATCTATTTACATTTAAAATATATGATTTTGCTATTCAATTTCCTTGTGACAAACCTTGTTTTTTAGTTTTATATTTTTTTAATCAGAAATTGACCTAAATTGTAATTAATTCTTCTCTTGGAAGGTGTAATTTCCTTTTTAACCTTTTTTTTCGTTGTATTTAAGAAGAATGCTTTTAAATAAGTGTGCACACTGTGGTGTTTGTGCACTTTTCCTTTATGTGGTATGACAATCAATAGCCAAATTGTAAAATTAATTTGACAGAATGACTTCAAAATTCTTTATTGCACTAGTTTTTTTTACCACGAATACATTAGAAGCCCGGTCGCCCGGTCCCCGGGTAAACATCCGCGAAACACAGACAATGCTGGTGACATGGCTCGCGCACCATTTCAAAGGAAATACACTGTCCGAAGACCCATTGTGTTAAAACCTTTAGCCTGTCTGAATGTTTCAAGTGAGACTCAAACCCATGAACTTCACATTAAAAAGTCATGAGATTGTCTTCTCACAAACTAATTGATGTACAAATTAATTGATGTAGGCTCATTGAAAAGTCATTCGATTGTCTCCTCAAAACCAATTGATATAGGCTCATTGGCCTTTATTGCACTAATAAAATAGTAATTTTTCTGTTCGTCTAGTTTATTTCTAGTTTGTGATTTATATACTATCTTTTTTTTTTTAATATAAAACATTTAAAATATTAAATCATCAAAATTAAACAAAAATTGGCCGGTTTAAGTTTTATATAGTTCAACTTATCTTTTACGAATTGGAAAAACATGATTTGACATTTTGTCAAGAAAACTATAACTTGAATTCAACTATGTAAACTGAAACTAAAAGTTTAACCTTTTTTATTAATTTTTATTTTTTGTAAACTGAAATGAGTTTGATCACGTTGGTTTCATGTAAGTATAATGATGGTTAGCAGATATAAGTAAAAAATTGTAATAAAACGATATAGTACAAAAAGTGAATGATGAAATAAAGTATTTTTATTAGTTTAGAAATTAAAATTAAAAGTAAAATAAGGTTGATTGGTAGTAATGTTGTGATTACGTTGTGACCACGGTCACACCCTTGTTTAATAAAATGAGTAGTATAATGATATAATCGTAATATTTGTTCACTTTAAAGTGACGTCCCATACTCCCATTACATACAACAACCTAATGATTTTAAAACACTAAGTTAAAACTTTCTAATGAAACCATTTTTCAAATGCTCAACCAACACATACGGGTTGGTTTCATGTTTTCTATTGCGCATTTGGTAAGTTAGCGTTCAATTCAAAATTGTGACATAAGCAGTCGAACATGATGAAAAATACTTTGGTGTTAAAGACTTTTATAGAAATTTACTATTAGAGTAAATTGATGAGATAGATTTCTGTGATTTGCTAAAATTTGACTTTTGGTTTTACGTTTCATAAATTACTCATGTGATGTTAAACTTTAAACATTTATCACATAATGTCTTTAAGTTGGATAATTTGGTAACCTAAGACCATCCTCATTGGTGAGTTTTAGATGGGTTGTGACACTGTTTTAAAAAAAAAGAAAAGAAAAATTGCAAAACTTTCCACGATCTGGTTGACCCTCCGATCTTGGTTGCAACCCAATTGGTGTTTTTTTTCCTTTTCTTTTTTACTTTTATCATATTTAGTATTATTTATAATCTTATTTTTTTAATAACTACTAATAATTAACATTTTTAAAAAATCTAAAAACACAGTCTTGATCAGTTTTTTTTATGAACATGTCGGTATAAATTTTGTTAAAAACATAGTTCGTTTAAAACACAGTATTTTTTTAATATTTTAATTTTTTTAAATTAAAATTTTATTTTTATAAATAAAATATTTATTTTTTTTATCTTTCTAGTAACTTTAAATAAAAACTAAAAATCATAAATTATATTTATTTAATAAAAAGAAGTAAAGGTTGGGTTGTTAATGAGAGTAAAAAAATTAGGTTTAATTGAGTTGTGTAGATTGAAGAGAGAGAAATTAGTTTTTTATTAAAAGATTGGGTTGTATTGGTTGGTGAATGGGGATGGTCTAAGGACTGTAACTGTTACAAATGCTCAGATTTTGGGGCCTTGTGTGTAACTTATTTAATCGAGAAGCTAAGAGTGTAATACTAACATAGCACACAGACCATCTCGACAATTACTATTATTATATCTATATATTTATAGAAAAACGTATTGTTCACACTTCACGCTCAACTTTCCATAAAATCCAACTTATCCAGAGACATTGGCTTGTCAAACTCAATTGCCTTTAGAAATTTAAACAATCGGTGATGATACGGTTGTCTTGTTTCAACCATATTTGTCAATTTGATATCTGATTCTTGAAAATACCAAATTAACAAATGACGACTCACCAATTTTTTGTGATAAAGCAAATGAGTTATCAATTGGTAATCTTTTTATTTATTTATTTCAGAAATAATTGCAAATGAGTTATTTATTTATTTTTTTCTAAAAAAATGGGTTACAACTTACAAGTTGCAACCGCTTTAAAAAGGTTTATTTTATTTTCCTTCTTTCGCTTGACAACCACTGTGAAAAGGTGTGGATGAATATCATTGATTCACACGTTAGATCAAATGTCGTTCGGAAAAAAAAATTTAATCCTCTATTTCTTTTCTTTTTTTTCTAAACCGCTGAAAGGGTTAATTTAAACTAAATAAGCCTCTTACCTAAAAAGCCTAAGAAGAATCTAAGTCATTAGATCATTAATTAAAGGCTATGATTAAATCAAATTGTTGAAGGGTATTTTAGTCATGCCTACTTTTGTCGACTTTTTATCAAATTCCCTCATATTCTTTAAACGTTCATAACTTTTACATACAAAATTATTTTTTGAAAAAAAAATAATAAAAACGAGCATTTTTTTATCTTCAAAATTAGTATAGTTTTGCTATAGAAAAAAAATTGTTTTCTTAGTTAATTCTATCTTTTGTACAAGTCAATGTGTTTTTTGTACATGTAATTGTGTCTTTTGTATATGATGTTGCATAATGTCAAGCAAGGATGACACAATTACGACTATAAATAACACAATAATCTTTAAAAAAGACACGATTACCTGTAAAAAAGGCAAAATAACGAGTATGAACAATATTGTACATGTTATTGTGTCTTTTGTATAGGTATTATGTTTTTTGTGTTTCTACTCAAATATTGTGTTTTCTAAAACAATTAACACAGAATGATGTTGCAGAATACATAATGTTAACCAAGAATGACACAACGACAAGTATAAATAACACATTGATATTTAAAAAAGACATAATTACCTGCAAAAAAATCACAATTATCTTTAAAAAACACAAAATGATAACTATATACAAACGTTTAAAATGACACGTTGATGATAATAAGACACGACTAGCTGAAAAAATTTAATTTTTTGTACCAACATTATACTCATTTTAAAGATAAAAAATACTCGTTTTTGTGATATATATATATATATATATATATATATATTTAAAAAATAATATTTTATATAAAAGTTATGAACATTTAAAAAATGTGGAGTGAAAGTGATTATGACTAAATTACCCTCTAACAACTTTTACCTTTAAAATTTTAAATTTTCTCTCTCTTAAATTTAATATCATGATCTAATGGTTAATAATCATTCTTATACTTTTTAGGATAAAAAGCCTATTGGTTAAACCTAATCCGAAGAGGCAATTTCTTTACTTTGAATATTTAATTCGTTATATTTTATGCCAACATACATGTATGCGTCTTTATAATATTATTTGTGTAATCTTCCTCTTCTATTAAATGACTAGGTTACTAACCCGTATATTACACTGATTAGTCATTAAATATTAAATAGTTAGTAATAAAAACTTAAGAATTATAAACCAATATTTTGGTATAGAATGATTAAAGTAAGTATAGACAAAGATTTTATGTAATAGATTAACAATTAAAACTTTAATAACTAAATAATTATTATATGATCTTCTTACTTTGTAACAGCTAAGATTTTTAAGCTATTACGTTGAAAACTTCATATTTTTTATGTCAAAAGTATAGTTTCCCTATCTTTCCTTTAAAACTTTTGGTTTTTAAAAAAATTATTTTTTAAATATTTTGTTTAAAAAATGTCAATTATTTATAAAAATCATATTGTTTAAAAACTTAGTTTTATAGTTAATTTCTTTTTTTTAAAAAAATCATCTTTTAAGAAAACTTGTTTTTTACAAAATTGTTAATTTCCTAAAAATCACGATTTTAAAAATTTCTTATTTATAAGAACATTCTAATTTTTAGAAAAAATTGCATATTTTTTAACAAAAGTTAAATTTTATTTATTTAAAACTATTTTTAATTCTTAATATGAAAAAGGTAAATAATATGATTAATATTATAATTATTTAATAGGAGAGATGATATAATTATTTATTAAGTAAGAGAATTAAATGAAATAACAATAAGACTACATGTGGCATTAGTATTTTAAAAACATAACAAATAACAAAAATGATTTTTGTTTATTAGGCTATGTGTTATGCAAGTCGCCCCCATCATTCCACGTAGGCGCCACATAATCAACAACACCATCACCCCTTATCACTGCACATCATTTTTTCCTATGTTATCAATCACTTCCATATCACTCCATGTTATCACCACATTTTTCCCCCATTTTCTCCCCCCTTCTTCTCCTTCACGACGTGAAGGTGCTCACAGGTTTGCCACCACCTGGTGGTCACGCGCCATATGTTATGGTCCATCACTTGAAAGGGGGCGTGAGGGTGGGTGGTCAAGCCCCCCTCACGCTGCATAACACATAGACTTATAATAGTAATATTTCTTGTTCTCTTATTAATAATTGTGACACGTGTTACTTTTGTATTTTTGTTTTTCTTGCTTATCTCATATTACATAACAAAAAAAATTATATTTTTAAATATTTAGCATACATTTTATTAATGATAGTTTCGTGCTATTAACTTATTACTATTTTTTATTGAACTTATACAATACATGGGTTTTCTTAAGTTAGCAGATTACATGGTTGTATTGGGTTTGATTCGGTTCAGTTTTTAAGCTCTACCGAAACCGATAACCAAATTTTGGTTTCAGATCGGGTTTTTTCATCAGTTTTAGTCTGGTTTCAGTTCGTTTCCGGTTAATTGTCCAACATACTTTTTAGTTTTTTTTTTTTTGTTATTTTTCCGCCTAGTCATATGCTTATGGTTGGTAATATGAGAAAGATTATATGAACAATAAGAAAGATGATTTTATAGTGAACATAATTTTTTTTTGGTTAGGATTATTATCTAATTGTAAATGTTAAAAATAAGATTCAATCAAATATTACGAATGATACAAAAAAATTGAACAGAAAATTATAGTAACACATTTAGTAAAATTTGAATATACATAAAAATAGTTAAAAATACAAGAATATACAAATAATTTGGTTCGGCTTTGATTTATTCGATTAATCAAAGGTACAAAACCGAAACCATAACCGATTTTCGGTTAATTTGGTTTGATTTTAGCGGTGAATGAGTCAATTTTGGACTTAATTTTGGCTCACCCCTAGAAAATATAAGGGTTTTCATCCAAAACTTTGGTCATTAATGCATAAATAAAAAGAAAATATGAGTTCTTTAACTCAATCAAATCTTTATCTAATTTTTTTAAATATTTTTAAGATAATCATTTTTTCATTAAATCTTTAACATTTTCCCATACCTTTGTTTGTGTTGTTTAACAGATTGTTTATCGCTAGAAAACGTTACCTTTCTGCCAATGACCAATCGAGCATGACGCTTTGAATTACATATATTTTTTGTGTTTGTTAAATCAGAAGGTTTACCTAGTTGTGGGGTTCCTCCTGGGGTGGCTCGGACATACGCGCCAGAGTGTCAAATCTGAGGGGACGATTGAAATCCCATATTGGATGTCGTTGTACCAAGCCGTTAAAAAAAATAAGGGCTTTCCACGTTTGAGTTTTCACGCAACCTCTTGGGAGGTCTATTTGCCATGCCTCCACGTGGAGGTGAAGATGATGTTGATAACTTTAGTGTTTTTTTTTAACGGCAAATGTTATCACCTTCTAAATTACTTCAAAATAATTACACTATTGCATGGGTTAAAACCAAAGACATTCTATTCTAAGAGGCAAAGTCTCTATCAAATGGGTTACTCTCATATTGGCTGATAAGTTTAGTATATCAAAGGATTTTAATATTGGATTAACTTGTTATTTAATTAAAATCTTATTAATTTTCATCGAGTTAGGACATGTGGAGTGCGTGTGTTTCGTTAAAGGTTTCTATTTATATGTTTACTAGCCTAAAACCTTGTGTATTACACGGTTAAGATAATTAAAAAAATAATTTATTAATATAAAATAATAATAAATTTTTAATAATAATAAAATTATATTTTAAGATAAAGTATAATTGAAATATATTTATAATTTATAAATTATAATAAATTAGTAAAATATTAGAATAAGAAGATTTAAATTTTTTAATATTTAATGATATAATTTAATTATTAAAAGATTATAAATATATATTAGGAGAAATAGGCGAGCAAATATTTTTCAGATTGTGTCTCCTAAAAATACGCTTTTATTACAATAGGTAGATTATTTAGTTAGTTATATTAATCAATTATTGAATTAACGATTGGATTTAAGTTTTGTTTGGGTCATTGGCTTGTTTTGTGGTTTTGAAGGCTCTTTGTGGCCTTTTCATAGAGGTGAAAAAAAAAACCGGTTTGGGTTTACAAACCGGCCAGCAATGGATCTAAAACCGGTTTTTGCCAAACCGGTCCGAACCGCCGGTTTAGCATATGTTTGGAATTTTGCCTTTAAAACCGGTTCCTATAGGTTTGGCATCCCTTTCTCTCAAACCGGTTTCCAAACCGAACCGGTTTCACCCCAAACCAGTTTCACCCTAAACCGGTTTCACCCTTATACTATCCAAACCGGACCGGTTTGTGCAACTCTACTTTTCATTATACAGAAAAACGGAACATAAATCGAAATAAAAGGACACAAAACAACGGATAAAAAAAACACACATAAAGATATTCATACGAACAAACAGAGAAAATTATGGAGAAATGATTAAAACATTTTCTTCTTAGATTCGTATCAAATTCGTTCTTGATTTTACAAGTCTTATCCGTTCAAACATTTTGAGAGTATCATCAAAATAGTTTGTTCTAAAAGTGAAAGCAATTTCACAATTCTTAGAAACATCCAAGTGATTTACAAATTTATGTTTCAACAACCGGTTCTTTGGAGTGCATCTACAAAACGGGTACGCATATCTTCAACAGATGATAGTATTGTTTTTAAACAAAAGCTAGTCCCGTGACAATGCACGGATCGCTGTATCTACGCACGAACTGTTAAATCTAGCTTACATAAGAATATAAATGTTATGAACCTTTTGTTGTTTAAGGGTTCCTATAAAAGGCTCCAAATAGTTTTTGAGCTTCCTTTTTAGTTCGAGACACTTCTATTTGTGATTGGGCTTCAATATTTCCAATTCTATGTTTTGGGCCAACGATGAAAGGAATCCCGATTCCCAAATTATAATCGTGTTTAAAATAAAAAAAATTGATCTGAATTTTTATTCAAATATATTCGGCAGGGCGGTCCTAAGAATTGAGGTGCCCAGGACAGGCCAGGGAAAAAAGGCCCCTACCGAATACAAATATTAAAACATGGGTGTTCAAAAAAAGCGAAAACCGAACAGTATTTGTAACTAAAAAAAGGAATTTTGAATTTGGTTTTTGGTTCGGTTTCCAACCATATCTGAGTTCCAAATTAGGTTCCTAATCGTATCCGAATTCTGAATTTCGGTTTTCGGTTCGGTTATTGATTCCATTTTAGTTTGAATTTGGTTTATTCGGTTTATTTAGTTAACCGAATAAACCTAATTCAGATTTAAAATTATTATTTTATAAACACTATATAAGATAAAATTTGATTTATTCGGTTTTTAACATGTTTATTTGGTTGAATTCGGTTTGTAACCGGTTTATTTGGTTTTAACCAATTTATTCGGTTTGTTTGGTATTAACCAAAATTAGACCGAACCCCTTCCCGACTTTGGTTCGGTTTTCGGATAGAATGGAAACCGGTTAAATCAAACCAATGAACATCACTGATTTAAATGACATAAAAATAACTTCCTATGCTTTATAGTGAATTACTTTTTATAACTATTAAACCGTGTTTTTATAAATAGTTCCTTTTCATTATCGATAACTTGTTGGTTCCCGTTAAAATAAATCTATGTATAAACGTATACATCAAAAAAAATTTGCCCCCCAGAAAAATGGGCCCGAGACGGGTGTCGGGTTTGCCCCTCCCCCGGGCCGCCCCTGATATTCGGATCAATTGAACATTTTTTTTTAATTCTGATCGATCAGATATAAAAAAATCGCTTATTTGGATTGAATATTTAAATTTAACCTGAATAAAATTTGTTTAATTCAGCGCATCCGTATCTTATGACCTCTGCTGGCCACATCATATTATGGCTTGTGGACTTTTTGTAAAACTATCATTATGTTGCTATACAGCTATAGATTGGGGGTATTATGAGTAGATATTGTATTCTCACAGTTATGGTATGTCTTGTAATGGTCCTATTTTAGATCCGTTGTCTATTTGTATGATTGGGGAAATGTATGTAAGCCTAATATTCTATCCAACACGCATGCCATCTCCGGTGCACATCCCATGTGGCATCGCCGCATGTCTAACGGACGCGGTGGAGAAGAAACATCCTGCCTGCATGTCACCCCTGCACGTCCCCACGTGCGTTCAAATGCAGAGAGATGATGGGAAGAATGTGTTGGTGATGTGGGAAGAGAGATGATATATGGAAAAATGATGAGTTGGAGTTAAAAATAAGAGAAATGATACATGTAGGAAAGATGTGTTAAAAGCTGATGTAAATGCATCCTTTGCATTGCGGGTAGTCTAAATAGACGATTTTTATGTTCCCAAAGCCAGTTTTGGGTTCAAGTTTCATGATATGTTTCTTAAAGTCTCATTACATCTTTTTCAACATCATGTTACACCCCAAAGTCTCGTTTCATCGTGACATATTAGGTCGTAGATTAAATATCAAAAAGGAAGCAACAATTTACAATCGAACTTGGTTGGTCGCCCTTAATTTATCGAATTTATACTATTTTCCAGAGTTTATTGAAGGACAGAACATAAAGAAAAAAGAAATAATAGAAAATCAAAGGAAAGAATGAAAATCTTTCCTTCAATTTCATTTTCTTTCTCTCCTTAAATGTACTCGGAATCAGAGCGTTCATGTGGGAAACCATTGTTGTGAATCGAATCAGCAAAATACGGGTCCTTTTTTTCGGTTTAAGTTTAGCCATTATCATATGACGTGTGAATAAAATATTTAGTTAAACAACCTAAAAGTCAATGAAATTGGTGAAAAAAACCTTTTCTGTCCCGAATTATCCTGACCTCGAATCGGTTTTGATTCCTAACTTGTGTACAAGCCTACAAGGTGAACCCGAAAAAAATCTGGCGGTTCATCTCCGGTCTCAAACTGGAACCGGTTTCTATTCTATCAGTTTTTTTTAAAACAATATATGTAGTTGTTAGTTTTCAATGTTTTGACTTTTTTTTTTTTGTGTTTATGGCCTACTTTGTTCATCAAACTTACCATAAATGGGTATTTGAAAGATTGATTGATTACCATACTTGATAACACAGATTAAACACAAAAAAAAGTAAAAAAAAAATGTTTTTCCTCTTGCTTTACGATGAATAAATTAATGACGGGTCATCTTCTAACATATACCACGATGAGTTACTTTGATACATATGTTCACAATTCACAAAAGTACGTTCCAGCTATGATGACAACGTACTCGATGATTACAATGAATAAAGTAAAAATAAAATGTATTAGCTAGTTTCGAAAATTAAGTTTTTTAGCAAATTCATTTTCTTTTGTTTTTAACAATTAAAATATAAATAAAAAATAAATTTTCTATTTATTGTTTTATTAAATTTAATTAAAAAAATTGGTCATACCCGGTTCTTACTATATCCAACCGGCCAACCTTGCTTGGTTACATATATAGGTAAAGGTTTCATGTATCTATCTATTATAATAAATCAAGGTTTCTTTGGACACATGACGCATTCTTAGAGTATCTCATCTTTGATTTCCCGCATCTCTCTCCTATTAAATACACCTAATTAAATAATAATATTAAATATTAAATATGATTTTTATACATTTTTTAAAATTAAGAAAAATATTTTTAATACACTAAAAATATATTAATATTAAAAAAACACATTTTAAAAAAGCAATTTATTATAAAATATAAAATTTATAAAAAAAATATTTTAAAACAAAATGTTTAAGGAAACATATATTGAAAAAAATAGTGTTTAAAAAATAATATATAATTCTTTTTATTAATGATCAATCCGTCTAATACACGGGTAATGCCTTAGTACTAAATATATTCAACTTAGGATCCAAAAATATCCCATCTAGGCCTATCTAGTTCCTACCTGAAATCGGTTTGAAACTCAATTTGTGCTCCACTATTTGACCCAAATGGTTAAAGTAATCAAATAAAGGTTCAATATTTAAATATAATATGACAAGACAAGACAACCGAAGGCACTAGACACATGATCACTAAATGATCGGTGTATACGCGATACCCATTATGTCTAAATTAACATGACAAACCTTATAAATTAATGTATGGTAATTTCTCTTCTTAAAATTATATATGAATGTATATCTTTTCTTTCATTCCTTAGAAGCCCAAATAATAATTAAAAAAAAGTACGATGGGTTAGGGACTACGTGTTATACCAAATGAAACCCAATGAGACCTCTTGATGAAATGCAAGTTACACCAATTGACATATATTCAATTTCTATCATATCACATCTTCTACATACCCCACGACCTTGGTGCAAAGATAATGAATTGAACCCTCATTACATAAGAATGATAAGCCTTATCCAACATCTTAATATATATCGTTAGGTGAAGATCGAGTCTGTCCTTAATCAGTCACCACATGATTTATTGGAAAATTTTGGACGTATCTTCTTTAAATTGATCATTGCGACTTAATAGTGATTAAATCCGTTTCAAGTGTATAAAATATATGATGTAAAATCGTTAATCAGTATAAATATTCACATAAACATGTCATGAAAGAAAAGCTATGTGTCATCACATATAGGAGTAGAATTATTTTGTCATACATGTACATAAATATTGTTAAAATAGTTGGTTAGTTGTTTAATTCAGTTAGTTAAATATTAATCTTGTTTGTTAGTTTGTGGTATTTTGTATTTGTTTATTATTTTGTGCAGGATATTATACAAATGATAGTTTGAGGGCTAAAGTGAAAATTCCTGAATATAAAAGAGGAAGAGTCTTCTGGAAGATGATATCAGATATCACTTTTTCTCTTTCTAGTTTTTTGTATAGTGTACGCTTCTCTCATTGGAGTAGAGGCTAGGGTTTTCTGATCGAGTCTGTATGTGAGATTCAAGGTCTTGAATCAGCCTTGTAGGACGTGTGGATCAACACAGGTCTGAGTTCTTTCTGTGTTTGTAGTGTATTTCAGATCTTATAGATCTGAAAGTCTTAGGGTTGTGATTGAGTCAATTGTATCTTAGATTGAGTTGTAATAGTTAGGGCTCTTGTATTTTCTTGGTTTTCTGGTTAATATGAATCACAGATTCAGTGGAATCTGTAAGTTGGAGTGATATCAGTTTCTTTACATGGTACCAGAGCTCCGAGAACCGATCTTGGGCTGTCTTCTTCCGCTGATCATATTGACGCTTCATCTTCTGGATGGAAGGTGCTAGGGCTTGACGGATAGTTCGGTAACAAGTCAAGCGCTCAGATCTGATAAAGCAGACTTACACATCAACGGGTTTCATCACCGTTGAAGCTAGGGTTCAGGTTTAAACAGAACTTGGCTCCGGTGAAAATCAGATCTGTCAGGGTAAGACAAACACGCGGTAAAATCTCCGCTGTGAGATCTCTTGTTCTTTGTGGTTGTTGAGAACGAAAGAGCACTGTAAGTCTTCTGGTTTCATTCTCTTGTCGTCTTGCGTGAAAGAGAGAAGGAGACTGTGAGTCTTCCTTTCCATTTTTTTCTCTTCTTTCCGCATTAGGCATCCTGGTCGGGTTAGGTGGACCGGCGTTGATATAAATTGTTCTTGGTGCATTAGTCATCCTTAAGAAAATAATCAGTGGATTATTTTTTTTTTGTTTTTGTCTTGTGTTGAGTCTTCTGCTGATTCAAGCAGATATACGTGGTTTGAAAAATAGTCATTGGATTATTTTTTGTTTTTTGTTCTTTGTTGAGATCTTTGCTTGTTCAAGCTGGTATACGTGTTTCTGATTGACTCTGTGGAGTTATTATAAGTACATTTGTGTGATTGTCACTGTGGGTGGTTATCCTTTCACCCAACTTGACTAATCCTTGATCTGCCACAAAAGTGGTGTGAAAACCTGGCTCTGGTCTTGTTTGGTTTCTGTACGCATGCCTGTGTGAACTTTGTGATAGTACTTGTCTTTTTTGTCAACTGTTAAATATGAGTGAATCAACTAATACATCAAATAATGCTTCTGTCAGTACAGAAACTCTAATTAGCAAACTAGATATAAGTGATCCCTTATATCTACATGCTAATGACTCTAACAATTTAACAATAATAACTATGAAACTAAAAGGTACTGAAAATTACTCAGTGTGGGCTAGTGCTATGAAGTTAGCACTAGAAGTTAAAAACAAGCTTGGTTTTGTTGATGGTACTTGCACTAGGTCAGTAAATAATGAAGTTCTGGGGAAACAGTGGGATAGATGTAATTCGGTAGTGTTGTCATGGATCTTGAATTCTATATCAGAAGAACTGTATTTGGGGCAAGTTTATTCTAAGTACGCAACTGAGCTCTGGCAAGATTTAAAGGAAACATATGATAAAGTTGATGGATCTGTTGTTTTTAATGTTTATCAAAAAATTAACTCCTTAACTCAAAATGGTAGCACTGTTTCTGAATATTACCATAGATTAAACACAATGTGGAAACAGTTTGATGCCATTGTTCAGCTGCCTACTTGTTCATGTAATGCCTCAAAAGAATTCAATGACTTTAACCATCTTATCAAGTTGATGCAATTCCTTATGGGATTGGATGATGTGTATCAGCCAGTTAGGACAAACCTATTGACTAGAGACCCTCTACCTACAGTTAAGGTTGCTTTTTCAATAATTTCAAGAGAAGAGTCACATAGGAATAGTGGCTCCTCTATATCAAAAAATCAAACCATGGGTTTTTTATCAAAAACAAATCAATCTTTTTCAAGTAACAAACGTTTTGGTCGAGGGTCAAATCCTAATCTAAAGTGCACACATTGTAATATGATAGGTCATACCACTGAAAAGTGTTATGAACTAGTTGGCTATCCTCCAAATTTTAAAAGGAAAAATGTTAATAATCAAAACTTCAAAACTAATAATTCGGTAAAAAATGGAAATAAGTCTAGTGCCACTGTTTCATCTTCACTGCCCTTCACCCCAGAACAAATAGCCAAACTAATTGGTTTGGTTAGTCAAGAAGACTCCAAGAATTCAGAACCTTCAAGTTCTGGAGTTGGGGGTAAGAGTACTTCTTTATCTGATAACTACAATTCAAATCTTGGTTTCTTTAGTTGTTCTACTTTTTCAGATTTGAAATTTGTTCATGGATGGGTAGTGGATTCGGGGGCTAACCAACATATGGTCAGGTCTGATGAAAGAATGTTTGACTGTGTAAATGTATCTGACTATAATGTTAGTGTTAGTCATCCAAATGGGACCAAGGCTAGGGTAACAAAGATAGGCAGTTTGAAATTAACATCAAATATAATCTTATCTGGTGTACTAGTAGTCCCAGATTATTGTGTTAACTTGCTATCTGTGCACAAACTTGCTGTTGATAATGAACTTGAAGTTGTGTTTAACAAGAATAATTGTTACATACAGGATTTGAAATCAAAGAAAGTCCTGGTGATTGGTAGTCAATATGATGGACTATATGTGTTTAAGAAGGATGATTATTCTGCTAAGGTGTGTTCTAGTAATAGTATACATTCAAATTTGTGGCATAATAGATTAGGACATCCATCCGATGAGGTGTTAAAAGTATTACAGCTCCCACAAAAGCTGGAAACTGTTAACACATTAAGTCCCTGTGAAATTTGTCATAGGGCAAAACAGTCTAGAGTTCCCTTTCCACTAAGTGAACATAAATCAAAAAATGTTGGTGAACTTATTCATCTTGATTTATGGGGACCATATAGGGTTGCAAGTAGAGAAGGATTTAGGTATTTTTTGACAATTGTTGATGACTTTTCCAGAACTGTTTGGTGTTACTTGCTGAAAACCAAAGATGAAGTTTTTCAAAGTTTAAGTAATTTTTTTGAACTAATAAAAACTCAATTTAATAAGACAATAAAAATGTTTAGAAGTGATAATGGTACTGAGTTTGTAAATGCTCGTGTCACAAAATTTTGTCAATCAAATGGAATATTACGCCAAACAACGTGCTCGTATACACCATAACAGAATGGAATAGTAGAAAGGAAACATAGACATTTGTTGAATGTAGCTAGAGCATTGATATTTCAAGGAAATTTACCTTTAGTTTTTTGGTCTGAATGCATTCTAACTGCTGTATACTTGATAAACAGGACCCCTTCTTCAGTTTTAAAAGGAAAAAGTCCTTATGAGGTTATGTTTGGTTTTCAGCCCTCCCTTACTCACTTAAGAGTTTTTGGGTGTCTGTGTTTTAGCACTATTTTAAATTCAGTAAATAAATTTTCAAGTAAAGCTGAAAAATGTGTTTTAATAGGGTATTCAAATGTTAAAAAGGGTTACAAGTTATGGAGTTTGGATAATAAAGTAATTTTTTTCTCTAGGGATGTAAAGTTTTATGAAGAAATTTTTCCATTTAAGAATACAACTGAATTTGTTTCTGAAAATTTTGAAAAATTAACTGACATTAATACTTTAAATACTTTAAATTTTTTTGACATGGTTGACTCAAAAAACTTAAGTGAGGGAAATCCCGATGATGATGGGGGGGTGATGATATCTCAGGGATCAACCAATGGTAACCAGCAACCACTTGATACTGTTAGGACTGCTGGACAGGCAGAGTATTATACTCAGCAGCCAGATAATGTTCAACAGATTAGTGAAGAGGTAGGGAACACTAGTACTGATACATTTGATTGTGTTGGTGCTAACATTGGTAATGATCTAAATGTTTTAAATGATGAGATTAGCCTTTCTGAGGGTATTTTAAAAACTCAAAATGATTTTTCTGTGGCTAGACCAGTTCGTACCTCAAACAGGACTTCTACCTTTCCACATAAATTTAATGATTATGTTGTTGAGGGAAAAGTTAAATATGGAATAGAAAAAGTTGTTAACTATTCTAGACTGACATCAGAAAATTTTTGTTTTGTTACGGGTCTAAATAAAACTGTTGAACCAAAAACTTATACTGAAGCATCTACAGATCAGAACTGGATAGATGCTATGAACTCCGAGATGGAAGCTTTATATAGAAACAACACTTGGGAGTTAGTTGAACTTCCAGTAGGTCGAAAGGCCATAGGTTGTAAGTGGGTTTATAAGATAAAGTATAAGTCAACTGGTGAGATAGACCGTTATAAGGCTAGGTTAGTTGCTAAAGGTTTTAACCAACGAGAAGGAATTGATTTTGATGAGACTTTTTCGCCCGTGGTAAAGATGGTCACTGTTAGGATTGTAATTAGTTTAGCTTTAGAACATTCTTGGTCTTTGTTTCAATTGGATATAAATAATGCTTTTTTGTATGGGAATTTGACTGAAGATGTTTATATGTGTTTACCCGAGGGATATTATTCAAAAAATGAAACAAAGGTTTGCAAATTAATAAAATCTTTGTATGGTTTAAAACAAGCTCCTAGGAAATGGTATGAGAAGTTAACTAGTGTTCTAGTTGAAATTGGTTTTGTTCAAAGTGTTTGTGATCATTCTTTATTCATAAAGTCTGTGAATTCTGTTTTTATTATATTACTTGTTTATGTGGATGATATAGTTATAACAGGTAATAATGATTCAGAAATTAAAATTGTAAAGGATTTTTTGAGTAAAAATTTTTTGATTAAAGATTTGGGTATTTTAAGATACTTCTTGGGAATTGAAGTATTATACTCAAATAAAGGGATTTGTTTGTCCCAAAGAAAGTATTGTCTTGAGTTGTTAGCTGAGTTTGGTTATCTAGGTTGTAAACCAGTTAAAACACCTATAGAACAAAGTTTTATTGTGTCATCTAAATGCAAAGGTGATGAAGTAGTGTTAGAAAATGTTACTGGTTTTCAGAAGTTAATCGGGAAGCTTATTTACTTGTCTTTAACAAGACCTGATATCTCCTATGCTGTCCAATACCTAAGTCAGTTCATGCATGCGCCTACAGATTCACATCTTAAAATTGGTCTTAGAGTTTTAAGATATTTAAAAATGTCTCCTGGAACTGGAGTGTTGATTACTAAAAATCATAGTCTAAATTTGCATGCATTTGTAGATTCTGATTGGGGAAAGTGTTTAGTAACTAGAAGGTCAGTTACAGGTTTCTGTGTTTTTCTTGGTAATTCATTGATTAATTGGAAAAGTAAAAAACAGCCTACAGTTTCTCGATCAACAGCAGAAGCTGAGTATAGAGCTTTATGCTCTGTAACCTGTGATTTAGTGTGGCTTCATAATCTGTTGACAGAATTGAAACTTGATAGTAGCTTACCTATATCAGTTTTCTGTGATAATCAAGCAGCTATTGCTATATCTGCTAATCCTGTGTTTCATGATCGAACTAAACATTTTGAAATAGACTTACATTTTGTTCGAGAGAAGGTTACTGCAGGTTTTATTAAAGTTGAAAAGATTGATTCAAATAAGCAGCTTGCTGATGGATTTACGAAGGGATTAAGTGTTGAACAACACAGGTTATTCTGTTCAGGTTTGGGTCTTATGGATATGTTTACTAACTGAATTATGGGGGGATGTTAAAATAGTTGGTTAGTTGTTTAATTCAGTTAGTTAAATATTAATCTTGTTTGTTAGTTTGTGGTATTTTGTATTTGTTTATTATTTTGTGCAGGATATTATACAAATGATAGTTTGAGGGCTAAAGTGAAAATTCCTGAATATAAAAGAGGAAGAGTCTTCTGGAAGATGATATCAGATATCACTTTTTCTCTTTCTAGTTTTTTGTATAGTGTACGCTTCTCTCATTGGAGTAGAGGCTAGGGTTTTCTGATCGAGTCTGTATGTGAGATTCAAGGTCTTGAATCAGCCTTGTAGGACGTGTGGATCAACACAGGTCTGAGTTCTTTCTGTGTTTGTAGTGTATTTCAGATCTTATAGATCTGAAAGTCTTAGGGTTGTGATTGAGTCAATTGTATCTTAGATTGAGTTGTAATAGTTAGGGCTCTTGTATTTTCTTGGTTTTCTGGTTAATATGAATCACAGATTCAGTGGAATCTGTAAGTTGGAGTGATATCAGTTTCTTTACAAATATAAAACAATTAAAAATTAAAAATATTATGTTATATTATATTTCTTTTTTTTTTACCTATAAAAAGTGTTGCATTGATTGGTATTTTGGTTAACGAATTAAATATAAGTTTGTCCTCAAAAGGTAACAAATCAAGCTCTGCATGGTCCAATACTGCAAATTTACATGTCTCCATCAGCCAATGCTTCCAAAATATTTCGTGTCTTATCCCTTTGTTTTCTACCTTTTTACAGATAAGTCCCTCAACTTGCATTTGCCCACACCTGGCATATTATGTCTTGTGTTGTTAAACATAACTCCCTTAACTTATTCTTATTTGTTTTTCATTCGTCGAAAGTTCTTACATATAAAGAGTAAATTATGGTTTTGGCCACTGTAGTTTATTTGTTTTAATTATTTCAACCAAAAATAGAATATTATATCAGTGTAGCCCATGTGACTTAAACATCTAACTGTTCATCAAGTAATTAATCATGCTAAATCATTAATTATGCCAATACATCAAGATGCAATGAGAAATTTGATATAAAACGACACACGTCATATAAATAATAATGGTTATTGAAGATTGGTTTTAATACTAACATGAGTCATCATACGACAAATAAATGATGTTTGCCAAACATTAGATGGCAAAGTCAACAAGAAGCGTGATAAAGGCAACAAACTACAAAGCTAATATATTAAGGGGTTGAGAAAGATAAAAAGAAATAATAACAAATCATTAACTAAATTAAAAGAAAACGCATACAATTATACAAATACAATAATACAAAAGTCACTTCCATAAAACAATTTATAAAACTTGACAAAAAGTTTATAAAATTTAAATCTTTATAAAATATTAAGAAGTAACTTTGGCTCTCAAACTTAAATTTAAATTTTTAAAATGAGATGGCAATGATATAGTGAAGGTTTCTAGTGAAAGACTGAAAGATCCTAATAAATGTTATATATATGTTTTTAATTACTTTTACCCAAAGTGTTTCTGAATTTTCTTTTAATTAAGAATAATGAATTGTTTAAGAAGGTAATTATTTAAAAAATATATTTTTTTTTAATTATTATTGCTACAAACGGAGTTGGCTATAATTTTTTTAAAATAATGTATAGCTATTGTGATAACAATTTTCCCCCCTTAATAGACTAGTTTAGTGGACATGTTTTTTTAAGTATATTATTATAGAAATTTAGCTGTAAGTCGCCCAATAAAAAAATGTATAATAAGCAAGAAACAAATCATCTCATGTGATATACCAATTTAATATATTTTAAATAAGTATATTTAAAAGAGAATATTATTATTAAATTTAATTACTAAAATAAATCATCGTGTGTGATTCTTATAAAAGATCAAGACAAAGGGATCATCAGGTATGTACTTTGGCAAAAGATGACAAAAACAAGTGTGTGGTGTTTATATGTCATTTGTGATAGATGTTATAATTTTAAAACATAAAATTTGTTGTTTTATATTAAAAAATTTTAATTCCTGACTTTAAAGTATTAAACTTAAAGGGTTTGGTGTAATATTATTTTCTAAAACAAATAACAACAGTTTTTATTTTAGTTATAAGATACTTTCTACAATTTTTTTAAAAAAAATAATTGATTAAGTAACTTAAGATTCAGAAAGTATCAATCTTTTTTAGGAATTAAGTTTAAGGATCATGTGTGTAATTAGATGCATGGCTGCAGTTTGGGGATTAGGCCACACGGAGTGGCTTCGGGAAGGAGGCGGGGAAGGGCTTCCCCGGATTGGGAAGAAGTGGGAACACCACCCCCCGGAAGTGGGGTGGGGTGAATTGGGGAGATGACACCGTTTCAAGCCGAGCGTGGGGAGGGGATTTCCATGGGTTTAAACCAAAAAAAAAAACCATTTTTTTTCCTATTTAAACAACTCTAAACAACCACAAATCTTATATTTTTTTCTCATTTTCTACAATCTATACACTAAATTTATAAAATTTTTCAAGTAAAATGGAAGAAGGTTCATCCCTTAGTGGGTCGTCAAGCAAGAAATTTAGAAAACCATGACCAAAAAATGTTCAAACGGCTCAAATGAACCCGTTCAACACACCCATGTATCGTCCACAAATGTCATCTCCAAATCAACTAAACTTCTACTATGGGTATCGTCCACAAATGCCTTTCTAGGTTTTTTAATTTAATTTTTTAGGTTGTATTCTCCTTTTTTTGTTGTATTCTTTTTTTTTTTTATTTTAAATTTAATAAATCTTTTTTTATTTTATTATTATTATTATTATTATTATTTATTGTTAAAATAATTAATTAAAAATAAGATTTGAAAATGGGGAAAAGTGGGGAAAAGTGGGACGACACCGTGCAAAATGGAGAAAAGTGAGAAAAGCTGATGTGGCGCTGATGTGGTAACGGGGAAAAGTGGGGAAGCACGGGACGACTCCGTGTGACCTTATAGGTTATGTAGGGTCAATGCATAGTCAAAACGATAATTACATACTACAATCATGTTATAAGTTTTGTATCTTTGTCTAAAGACCCCACCCCATAGATTTCATTAAGATTTCAGTTTTCATATTTTTTTAGTTTTCTTGTATATATTGCTTGGATTCAACTTTATTTCTGTTTGCCTCTTTTTTTGGTGTTTATCGCTAAAAGCTCATACTTATTTTGTTTTTATTTTATGAGTGTGGAGCTCACATGATTTTCAATTATATAATAATCGAGTTGGCACTTTTGTATATTTTTCTTTAGCATGTCAACCACACAACGCTAACCTATTTATATATACACTCTTTAGCTACATGGTTATTTTTGGATTTAGGTGTTGTTTGATAGTTTCTTAATAGTTATTAAGTGGTTACATATCTTTAGTGGTTAATAAGAGACTACATCATAATGTTTGATAGCGTGTGAATGATTAATATGTAACTTTAAGTTTGAATGATTTAAAGAATACCTCTTAATGTTACCTCTTAATTATTCAGTCTTAAGATTACCTATTACTTATTAGCAAACTATGAACAATTAAAAAAAAACATTTTAATGATCATTAAAACACTATCAAACAGTCCATTAATATATTTCAATTAAATTTATAAATAAAATACTTTGTACGTTAAGTAGAAATCCAACATCATCCAACTATCCTAACATTATTTGCATCTTGATTGTTGATTGCTTTACATTTGCAATTATCAGCCTTCCTAAATGATTTTAAATTTAACCTAAATAAATCTGTCTATGATATATCATTGATCAATGGCAAATTAAATTACCCACGTATAATTTACAAAAGTTCGTTTGTATAATATATATTAATTAGTAAATGAATGTTGAACGATAACTGTCCTCAGTGATGAATAGCTAATGAAAGTTTCAGTCAATGACACTCTCAGTCTCTCACACTCATTTGTTTAATAGTAATAGAAACACATGAATTACAAGAAGATAAAAAAAAAGAGTAGAACACTATTGAAAAAAACCCGTCATGTGGCGTACAAATCATTTTATTGACTTTACGTGAATGACATAACTGGTCTCTTAACTTATCTTAAGGTTATTTGATAGACATAACCATAGCCCATAGGTATAAATAGTGTTAGTTTTTCTTTAAATGTCATAAGAACATTGCAGAGAATGAAGAACATCATAAAGAACAATATTCAATTTATCTCTAAGATCATACATCGATCATCGATATCATAACAGGAACAATCAATCTCCAATCAAATATAAAGTCATGATTCCTATTATCAAGTTTTATAATTTTAATTATTAATTATACATTAATTGATCGATGCTAGCTCATGATGTTGAAATATAACACATACTACCTATATCTTTATACAATTGCGTGTTTTCACTTAGCTTGTTAGTCACAGAAAGAAAATTACCAAAACTTTGAATGTGTTACTAATGTATGCAACAATAAGAGTAACAAAACTTCATTTATAAATATATGGTTTTTTAATTCTTAATAAATATTAATTCTCAATTAATTAAACACGTATATCTAGTGTTTCATACTTTCATATATACAACTTGAGGTAGATATATATATGTGTAGCACTTAGTATGTAGCTTGAGTTACATATATGTATTAATGGTTGCTTCAACTTTACTAATATTTTTAAACCAATTTTTATAGCTAATATGAGTTATATATATGTAATACCTCTGCTTCTCTTATTTTAATTTTGTTCATATTCTAATGGTGTATATATGTAATATGAGTCACATTGAGAGGCCCCGTGCCCCTCGGTTGGCAAACATCAAACCCATACTCTTTAAAACATATTTATATTACCATAGCAGCGGAATTTAGGGTGACTGCATAAAATATTATACAAACCTAAACAAACATTAATACATAGCTCATATCTTTATTAGGTTTATAACATAGCCAGTCTATGCCAGGGGTAGTCTTCAACGTATGCCATGAGCTCTCCTGGTCTCCCTTCTCACACTTATTCAACCTGATATGCATGTAAAACAAGTCAGCTTTATGCTGGTGAGTTCTAAGTTCATTTCTTAGAAAAATCCTTATTCATTTATATCATCATATAACATAATCCAAATACATAACATACCTGTTCTCATATCATAGTTTCATAACATACATTGCATCGTAACATAATTACATAACATACATATCATCATAACATCATTCATACGGTGAAGGAACTTCAACGTCAACTGCTGACCCTGAAGTCAAACAGGCTTGTGTAGCACAAGACTCTTAAACTATCAACTCACAGCTGATAACTCATACATGTATAAGATTTCTTTAACACTATCAACGCGCAGCTGATAACTCAAGCATGCCTAAGATTTCTTTAACTGAACTGGCGACACATAGTCGGCATGCCTATGTTTCCACAGGACTCTTTAACCATCAATCGAAATTGACGGCTCATACCGGTACAAGACTTCTTTACATATATCATTCATACATAATATGGTTTAAATCATTTAAACCATCATCATCATAAACGGCTCCTTTCACCGTAATGTTCAAGTTTTGCCCAACCGCAGCCAGCAAAACCTCATTTCCTACTCAACCTCGGTTGAGTCCTTTAAAATCATTTCTTTCTCAACCGCAGTTGAGACTTTAAAACATTCATCATATTTTAGCTGAGATTCTTAAAAATCATTTACTTCTCAATCATCATTGAGACTTAACATATTCATTACATCTCAGCTGAAATTCTTAAAATCATTTACTTCTCAATCATAGTTGAGACTTAAAACATTCTTTTCTTTAAAACATTCTTTATCTATAAACATTCTTTATCTGTAAACTTTCTTTATCTGTAAACATGTTTTACCTGACTATAATCAGGTTAAAATCACTTTCATACAATACTTTATACATACATACAATCATTTTCATAAAAGAACTTTATAACATGCGTATCAGCCCAAAATGATAAAACATTTAAAACAGGGCTTTAAGAACTCACTTGATATCTTACGGTAGCAAGATTCCTTGTAAACTGGTACTAATGGTGTAATTCTGCATTAGTTTACACTTAATAAGTTATTTATGTTTTAACCCACTGATTAGATCTTTCTGAACGTTCAATGTCAAAGACATTGTCTTGAAAGTCATCAAATAGTTAATGTTGTTGATTATAATGCTAAAACAGTTTCTAAACAGATCAATGGCTTAGAAATGATCAATCCTTATCATTGATTGCCCAAATATCATGAAATATCACAATGTAGTCTTAAAATAGGTTTAATAACCATGTTTAACATACTAATCTGACAGTCATCATAAACATCAGATAATCGTTCCAATGAGTATGTTAATGATTGTGATTAGTTTGAAACACTTAGATTACCTTTGCATTTCAAAGATTAACCAAACTAATCACCTACATTGTCATAATCAAATGGATTAAACCATTATAACCGTAGTTGTGATTTCATGCAAATCGGGCATTACAACGGATCAAAACAAGGATTTAACCGTTAGAACATCGTGTTCTTCATTTCTAATCAATCCTAGCCATCATCTAGGCAATAATCAACAATCCTAACTATGTCATTACATTCAAAATCAAGATCTAATCAATTAAAATCACACTAGAATGTTAAAAACTAATCATTACCTAATCTGACGGAGTTTTGACTGCAAAACAACGATCAGAACTTGTAGATACGATCCCTGGTATGATCAGAGACTTCTGGTGGCTTCAAATTGAAGGTTTGATGAGAAAAATTCGTCTGATGTTCGTCTGGAGCGAATATGTTCGAGATATGAGGATGAAATATAATTTTTATGAAATCTGATGAATGATATCAACTTATTCCACCGCCTCACCCGTCGCGTACCGCGACGAGGAGCCAAATAAGGCTTCGCGTACCACGAAGAAATCCGGAGGATTTCAGATATTTTTGGTCCATCGCGTACCGCGAAGGATCCTCAAATCTCCGTCGCGTACCGCGACGAGTCCAAAAGTTCAATACTTTGAAAATTTTCTTCGTTTCGCGATTCCGGACAATCCGTAACTCCGTTTCGCGCACGGTTTTCGCCTACGTTCATCATTTCTCGCATACTATCATCCTGTAATAATTTAGATTGTTAATTCAACGTAGATTTTATACACAATCAAATGTGCTAATTATTCGGTTGTTACAAATCTACCCTCCTTACAATAGGTTTCGTCCTCGAAACCTGTTACGTTTCAAACAAACGTGGGTAGAGTCGTTTCATCTCGTCTTCAGTCTCCCATGTCGCCTCAGATCCTTTTCGGTGCTTCCATTGAACCTTAACTTGTCTAATCGTCTTGTTACGTAATCGTTTTTCTTTTGTGTCAACAATTGCAACTGGTTCTTCTATGTAATTTAACCGTTCATCAACTTCAATGTCATTTAACGGCACATATGCTACATCATCTGCTAGACATTTTCTCAAATGTGAAACGTGAAATGTAGGATGAATTCCACTCAGTTCATCTGGCAAATCTAATCGGTAAGCTACCTTACCAACCCGTGCCATTACTCGAAAAGGTCCAATAAATCTCGGGCTCAGTTTTCCTCTTTTCCTGAATCAAATAACTCCCTTCCATGGTGAAACTTTTAACAATACTTGATCCCCTACTTCAAATTCTATTGGCCTCCGTCTTTTATCGGCATAGGACTTTTGTCGATCCTGTGCAGCTTTCATTCGCGCTTTAACTAGTTGAAGCTTTTCTGTCTAATCTAACACTGCCGCTTTACTTCCTACTTCCTTCTGTCCTACACCTCCCCAACATACCGGTGTCCTACAACGTCGTCCATACAATGCTTCGTACGGTGGCATGCCAATACTAGCATGGTAGCTATTGTTGTACGAAAATTCCACCAATGGTAAATGATCATCCCAGTTACCACCAAAATCAATAATACAGGCTCTGAGCATATCCTCTAAAGTTTGGATAGTCCTTTCAGACTGTCCGTCGGTTTGAGGATGATACGCAGTGCTGATATTGAGTCTTGTGCCCATTGATTCATGAAACTGTTTCCAGAATCTTGAAACAAATCGCGTGTCACGATCTGACACTATAGAAACTGGAATTCCATGTCTTGTAATTATTTCTTTCACAAATAATTCGGACAGTTTCTCTGATGTATAAGTCTCACGTATAGGCAAGAAATGAGCACTTTTCGTTAACCGGTCTACAATCACCCAAATAGCATCATGACGTTTTGCTGTAAGAGGCAACTTGGTAATAAAATCCATCGTAATGTGTTCCCATTTCCATTCTGGGACTTCTAAAGGTTGTACATAACCATAGGGTTTCTGGTGTTCAGCTTTTACTTGCGCACATGTCAAACATTTATTTACATACTGCATTACATTAAACTTCATACCTGGCCACCAATAGTCTTCTCGAAGGTCTTGATACATTTTCGTTGCACCAGGATGAATAGAGTAGCGTAACTTATGTGCTTCGTCTAGAATCCTTGACCTGATGTCCCCAGTTCGTGGAACCCGCATTCGACCAAATCGGATCTTAACACCAAATTCATTTTCTTCCAGATTCTTAACTTGACCAAAGATTCGTTCAAATCCCACATTTTCTTCCTTTAATCCTTCCTTCTGCGCATCCTTGAGTTCATTTAGAAAATCTGGTGTGATTACCAAACTATAAGACTTAACTTGTATAGCAGAGTGTTATGTCTTACGACTTAGAGCATCAGCCACCACATTGGCTTTGCCCGGGTGATACAAGATCTCACAGTCATAATCTTTGAGTAGCTCAAGCCATCTTCTTTGTCTCATATTCAAGTCTTTTTGTTCAAAGAAGTATTTTAAACTTTTGTGATCTGTGTAGATTGTACATTTCACTCCATATAAATAATGCCTCCAAATTTTTAAAGCAAATACCACAGCAGCCAATTCCAAATCATGTGTTGGATAATTAGCTTCATGGGTTTTCAATTGTCTTGAGGCATATGCTATTACCTTTCCCCTTTGCATAAGTACACAACCCAAACCCAGATAAGACGCATCTGAGTACACCACCATGTCTTCATTACCATCCGGCAGTGTTAAAATAGGAGCTTCGGTTAACCTCTTCTTTAGTTCTTCAAAAGCTTAAGTTAGGATCAATTAACAAGTAAGCCCTTTAAGGGTGAGGAGAAAACGATTATGATGTTAATGATGAGTAACCTTGATTATGAGCCATAAGTCTCCATTATATATACACCCAAGGGGAAACCCTAATTAGGATAGTAAGGGTAATTACGTCCATCACATAATTACCTATCTAAATGGGTATTTAATTAATTGATCAATTAGATAAATAATCATGAGGGCCATATATTAAATATAGTTTATTCTAACATTCTCCCACTTGGCCAAGTGATTATTTATTATGAGCATTAAATAAGTCTGCAGATTGATAATACTCAATTTAGTTCTAAACTATAATCATAGCAGAGAAATACAGTCATTGAATCAGTTATTCAATTCAAGACCCCCATTAATCATACTACAATACAAATTTAAAACTTAAGTTAGGATCAATTAACAAGTAAGCCCTTTAACGAATGATTTGTATTATTAGTGTCTATATGTCATTAGGCATGCGTAAACATATATTTAGAGACAAACAAATCAAATAAGTGAGGAAATTTCATTAATAATAAGTAAGTACATTATGCAATAAGGTCTTTACATAAGCCCATCTTCGAAACATGTTCTTCGAATATCTTAGGAGGGAGACCTTTAGTCATCGGATCCGCAAGCATAACTTTAGTAGTTATATACTCAATACAAAGGTTATTTTCCTCAACTCGCTCACGAACGAACAAATATTTGTATCAAGATATAAACCAGCACCGGTCGAACTGTTACTGTTCGAGAAGTTAACGGCTGCTGAGTTATCACAGTAAAGCTTCAATGGTCTAGAGATAGAGTTAACGACTTTGAGTCCAGCGATAAGGTTTCTCAACAACATTCCATGACAGGTTGCATTGTACACTGCAACATATTCAGCCATCATAGTTGAGGTTGTTGTCAGCTGCTGCTTATGACTCTTCCATAAGATCGGTCCGCCTGCTAACATAAAGATGTACCCCGAAGTGGATTTCTTGTCATCTTTGCATTTAGCAAAGTCAGAATCAGAGTAACCAACCACTTCCAAATTATCACTTCTTCTATAAGTCAGTTTAAAGTCTTTTGTCCCTTGGAGATATCGAAGCACTTTCTTAGCTGCTTTCCAGTGATCAAGGCCATGATTAGTCTGATAACGGCCAAGCATTCCAGCAATGTAAGCGATATCAGGACGAGTACAGACTTGAGCATACATAAGGCTCCTGACTACTGATGCATAAGGTATCATTCTCATTTGCGCCTTTTCAACCTCAGTCTTTGGACACTGAAATGAACCGAAGACATCTCCTTTAACTACTGGAGCTACAGAGGGAGAGCAGTGTTGCATGTTGTAACGTGTTAGGACCCGTTCAATGTGTGACACCTCGCAAATTCCAGGTCAGCATTTATATTATTTTAATAATAATGTGTATTATTATTGCATACGTGGCACTAGAATTATGAATGTTTAGTGTGACATGTGACACAACAGTTCAAACACACCGATGATTCGAGGAATTATAGCACAAAACTCGCACGTGTCATGAATGACGAACGTTGGTGAACGGATCAGACCACTGTACACTCTCACTTCACTTAGGTCCTAGGAGGCCTAAAGTAGTTGGAACAATGCTTACATATCGAGAAACGATGATGATAATCGTTGGAAACTCGAAAATGGGCTCAAAACCATGAAATTGGGCCTATTGGGCTCTCAGTGGACTCATCGCGGTACGCGATGGACCTCAAGAAACTCTATCGCGGTACACGACGAGTTTCGGGAAATTTAAATCCCGAAATCCGTCGCGCTACGCGACGAATCTTTTTATCTCTCTCCGCGGTACGCGACGAGCCCAGCACGCAAAATCTTTATAAAATCAAAATTAATCATTTCATAGCCACCCTATATCTCAATACTCGAGCTCCAGACCATCTTGTTCGATAATTTCGTCTGCAAATTCATCCCTTTGATACCTGGAAGCCATTGTTGCACTCATAGAAGCTTGAGATTGAAGACATTGAAGCATAGGAGCTTAAGGGAGCCATTGGAGGAGCTTGTCGATCATCATCAACACTCTCTAGCAACTGAAATCCTTCCATTTATCAGTTCCAGGAGCTCTACCATCCATCTTAGTCCTTATCTCATCGATTTGAGGCTTTGTCAGGTAGTACCCACACCCATTTTAGCTTAAAAACACTAGAAATCACACATGCAAGGGGAATTACCCACATGCAAGCACCCTTGATGCACATGCACGAGATTCACTTCTGGGTTTTTTGATTTCAATGTGTTTTATGATGATCTAGGATGATTAGAATGCATCTTATGATGAACCATGATGTTGTGTATGGGTAGAATGCATGATTTGGTCATAAAGTGTTGAAATGATGCCATGCATGTATGATCTAAGGCATACTAGATGATTTTGTTGATGTAGAGATGATTCTTGATAATGCATAAGTGTTCTAGCAAGATTTGATTATATTATTGTTGGTTAAAATATGGTTTTGATGTTATTTGAGACTCTTTGGCCTAGATGGTGACTTTTGACAACATGCATGTATGATCCATGACGTTTTATGTGATTTCAACATTGAAATATTTTTACAAGTGTTATTGATGATGTTTTACATAGTTTAGAAGGATTGATTATGTCAAAATATGGTCATTTGGGATTATTGCTAAATATAGTAACTTTAATATTGCTAAATATGTGTTTTTGATGAAATGATCACATTTGTATGCTTAGATCTATAAGTTATGCTTGAAAATTATGTTTATAAGTTAATATGATGATTATTGATGCATTGAGATTATTGGAATCATAATCAATGTGATTTTTATGGCTATTACTATAAATAGTAACTTTATGTTAGCAAATTTGAGAGTAGGAGCATCCTAGACATAACGGTTATGATTAAGTAGCTATTTAGGACTAAAATAATAACGTAGGATGATATTGGTTGTTAAACTTGATAAAATATGCTCATTTGTGCAAACTTTCTAATTTTAGTAACTTTTGCGCACAAGATGTGATAAACCGACTATGTGTAACTATGTGATATGTGATAACATGCTCACTTAGGATAAATATGCATGTTAGAATAATCGAATTATGATTTCTTACATGACTTGCCTAAATTAGAAACTTTCCTGAAATATAAACTTACTATAACTAGTAAGTTTCCTCACGAAAGTGACTTTGGTATCCGTACACATCACACGACACTAAACCGCACGTTACACGAACACTTGATCCAAAACCGTCACCAACATGTCGTTAGGCCAAACACGGTCAACACAGTCAAACACGGTCAACTCGACCCACATAACAACTTGGAGTTGTTAAACACGAACACGGTCCTGTGAGGGCCACATTTATGCAACCACGAACTCATAGTACCTATGTGATATAGGTGACTACTAGCCAGCGAGCTACACTATTTCTGTTAAGAACATGCTCTACTCAAACTCAGGTGAGTTTACAACCCCACTTTTACTTTACAACTGTTTTACTTAATTTTGGGGTGAGAATACTATGCAACTATTTTAGATGTATGACTGGTATGTTGTGAAAACCATTTTCGAGTGTAACTATTATCGCTTAAAGTCCTCACTTATCCTTACCGTTAGTTGTAACACAAACGAGTCGTAATTACGTAGTACTATTGGGTTTGACTAACCCACTCGGCACCAATGTTGACTGGAGGTCATAACGAGTGTAATTTCGATGTGAATGCGGGTTCAGCAATGACCTGCAGAGGCAAACGGGAACAGTCTAGTTTCGGTAAGATGAACTAACAAACTTCACGGATCGTAGTATCCAACAACCAAACTTAACATGCCCAGTGTATATATTTGTTTACTATTTCTGTCTGTCTAAACCTTTGAACTCACCAACTTTTTAGTTGACACTTTTCGCATGTATTCTCAGGTAACTAATGGAGCACACGCTAGGACGCACTCAAGGAAGCCATAAGGAGTCTGAATGGCATATAGACTCATGTCCTAGGCTTTGTGTGCATTTGTCTGTTTTAAACACAGTTTGACTATGTAGTGTTTTGAACAATTTACTTTCCGCAGTAACTTTATTTACTTTTGATATTAAAACATTTCCGCTGCTTTAGTTATAATCATTCCGCTGCTTTATTTTGAAAACATGTTTATTTTACAAAAACTGTGTGATTGTATAACTCATATAGAGTCGTTCTATATGACCATGAGCTGTGATCCTGGCCACGTCACACCCACGTAGACTGACACCACGAGTGGGAATTTGGGGGTGTGACACAATGTAAGCCTTCTGAGATAAACCCAAAAGTCCATTGACTCTATCTCGGTGTATTTCGATGCCAATAACGTAAGAGGCCTCTCCGAGATCCTTCATGTCTAAATTATGCGAAAGTAAGCGCTTCGACTCATGCAACATGTCTAAGCTGTTACTTGCCAAAAGAATGTCATCGACATATAGGACAAGTATAGTAAAGTTGCTCCCACTCATCTTGAGGTAGGTGCATTGATCCACTTGATTCTTTAGGAAACCGTGTTTCTTCATCACTTCATCAAACTTTAGATACCATTGACGTGAGGCTTGCTTCAAACCGTAAATGGATTTTAGCTTGCAGACCAAATGCTCTTGACCTTCAGGCATGAAGCCCTCAGGCTGTTTCATGAACACGTCTTCATACAAGTCGCCGTTTAGGAAAGCAGTTTTGACGTCCATCTGATGCAGCTCTAAATCAAAATGAGCTACGAGGGTCATCACGATCCTTAAGGAATCTTTACGAGAGACAGGAGAGAAGGTCTCTTGATAATCAATTCCTTCTTTCTGAGTGAAACTTTTGCAACCAATCTTGCTTTGAAGCGTTCAATGTTCCCATTCAGATCCAGTTTTGTTTTGAACACCCATTTACATCCTACGGGTTTTACTCCGTTGGGTAGTTCTACCAAATCCCAAACATCGTTTTTCTTCATGGAATCAAGCTCATCAGTCATAGCTATCTTCCATTCAGAAGACTAATCACTAGTAATGGCTTCATGATAAGAGGTAGGATCAATAAACTTTCCGGCATCCATTTCAGCTTCAGTCAGGTAGGTTACATAATCATCAAAGTTAGTAGGCACTTTAGGCCTAGATGACCTCCTGAGCTGATTAGCGGGTTCAGCATGGCTGGTATTGTGTTGATGTTGATCAGATGAGGTGCCTTCATTCTCGGTAACGTTTGGAGCAGTAGCGAGTCCTGATTGTGTCGGAGTAGGTGCAGTGAAGTTCGGAGTAGCATGGTGTACAAGAGGAGTAATCGGAGGTAAGTTAGTCGACGAGTGTCTCCCTCCCGCGTCTTGTACTTCTTACAAATCAGCGTCAGGATTTTCGCTGCTCCCACTGACCTTTGAATCCTCAAGGAAATAAGCATGCTTTGTTTCTACAATTCGAGTGACATGGGTAGGACAATAGAATCTATAACCCTTTGAGTGATCGGGATACCCGATGAAGTAACATGTAACAGTTTTCATGTCAAGCTTCTTTAAGAAAGGATTATAGAGTTTAGCTTCGGCAAGACAACCCCATACTTTCATATATCTAAGACTCGGTTTCCTTCCTGTCCAAAGTTCATAAGGAGTTTTAGGGACAGATTTCGAAGGAACTCTATTGAGTATATGAACTGCTGTCTTTAAGGCCTCGGTCCAGAGAAATGAGGGTAAATTTGAGTTGGCTAACATACTGCGAACCATGTTCATTAGGGTTCTATTTCTCCTTTCAGCAACACCATTTTGTTGAGGAGTACCGGGCATGGTGTACTGGTTCACGATCCCCTGGCCTTTACAAAACTCATAAAATGGACCAGGAGCCTGACCCACATCAGTATGTCTACCATAATATTCACCTCCTCTATCTGATCTCACAACTTTTATTTTAAGATCTTGTTGATTTTCAACTTCAGTTTTATAATCTTTAAAAGTTGTAAGTGATTCAGATTTGTCCTTGATTAGATACAAGTACATGTAACGAGAATAATCATCAATGAAAGTGATAAATGAAGTATGTCCAGTTATTCCAGCAATGGTGTAAGGGCCACTAATGTTGGTGTGAATAATTTCTAATAAATTAGAACTCCGAGTGGCACCTTTCTTAGTTGCTGTTGTCATTTTGCCTTTAAGGCATTTGACACATGTTCCAAAGTCAGTGAAATCAAGAGAAGGTAAAACTTCATCCTTCACGAGTCGAGATAAGCGATCTCGTGAGATGTGGCCTAAACATTGATGCCACAACATGGATGAAGTTTCTAAGTCTCTTTTTCTTTTAGTCTTTGTTGAGTTCTCATTAATGTTATATGATAACTGTCACACCCCCGCTAAAGCGGAATCACGAGGGCGAGACGAAATCGGATTACAAATACATTGTTTATAAAGAAACTTACTAAATTGCATTCATAATCCAATTAACATACATAAGAGATTTACAAAGATTCAAATAACATATCGATAATAGTTTTACAAAATGATATGATTCAAAATGATACAACAATATAAGATTTCTTCATATAGTCTAATTTAAATTAAACAATATCTTCAAAATCTTCTTGTTGTAATATAATCCATGTAGCTAATTTCCTGAAATACATGCTCAAGTATCAACTAAAAATAGTTGGTGAGTCCATAGGTTTATGACTCGATAAAGCGTGATTACAAAAAAGAGTTTATAGCAACATACATCCCATAATGTTTAATAATAAAGCACGCATTTTATGATTATGAGTTTAAACGATGTCAAACGTATACTTCACTCAAAATATTATTAATGTACATCATGAATATTAAAGAAGTTTAAACGATAGTAACACGTATACTCAAGTAATCCCTAAAATGCCTATTTTAATTAAACACATATGGATGTAAGTATCTAGCATGTATTCCACCCCAAAGTATTAAGTGAAAGAGGGGCTATGAAACTCACAAGTAGTAGGATGCTAGAAGATAGATAATATTAAGATCTTGCTCCTTGTCACGAACTTCAAACCCCTAAAATAAGGAAAGTATACATTTGTTGAGTTTTACGATGGATTTAATATTTAGTATATATATAAGAGATGCGTTAACCCGATTAATAGATTGGGGTTATTGCAAAGTAATGACTTTCCTTAAGTCATAAAAGAAATGATAATACGTTACTCGAACTTGTCATCTTCCAACTTAATAATGATACTAAGCCATAACACAGTTCGCTTTTTAATTTGGCATTTTAATCGACTCTTTATTTTGAGTCGTACCAAATTACGAATGAAACAACGGATGGTTTAATGATAATGACACCACGGATGGTTTAATAATAATAAAGTTTGTAATGCGTATAATCAAGTTTTAATAGTATTAGATATTTTAGGGTATTACTTTGAAGTAATATTAGTGAATGAGGGTTTTAAAGTAAATTTCAAAATATATTAATATCATTCAATTATTATAATTGAATATAAACAAGTGCATGGTTTTGATTTATAGTTTCTACAAATATATGTATAAGTAGGCAAATGTTGAAAGTATGTTTTGTATAGTTGTTGATCTTTGATTAAAGACCCATAATTATACCAAACCTTTGTGTTATCAACATTCAAAATAATAAGGCAAATATTGAAGGTATGCTTGGATGTTTGGTAAAGAACAAACATACAAACCTTTTTGTTATCAATATTGCAAGAATCCATAACTTGAAAGTATGTTTGTGTATGGGTTGATCATAGGTTACTTGTCATAAGACAAGTTATTAGGAAACCTTACAACACACAAACTTTGTGTTATCAAGCATGGTAACAACTTAAAATTTGGAGGATTAGAAGAAGAAGATGAAGAACATAAGTAATGTAAGAGCATTTAGTTTAAGTGTTTATTACCTTGGAGATCTTGAAAGATCCCAAGAGATGTGGTTTAGGGAGATAGAATTAGAAATCCAAAGAAGAATGGATTTGGTGCAAAGGATTTAGGAAGGATGTAATGGGGTATTTATAGTTGAGGAAGGGAGAGGGGAGAGGGTGTGTGAGTGCGACAAAGATGTTGGGGGAGACAAGGATGTTGGGGTGTAGGTTAATAGGTTAAAAAGTTAAATGATTATGTTTAATTAGGAATTTTGATTAAATTTTAATTAGGGAAAGAGTTCTTTGAATTTTTATAAAAAAATGGGTAATAATATTTATAAAATAAAGAACTTTAAAACAACTTAGTACTAAAATATTTCTAAAATTTATAAAATTTCTTGAAAATGTTTATTGATTCATATTTATTTAAAAGAACTTATTAAATATTTATTTTACATTATGAACAACTTTGAACTGGTTTGATAAATTTTATAATTATTTAAACATTGATTTAAATATTAAAATAGTTATGAATTTATATTTATTAATATACTCAAAATATTCATAAAATTTATTCTAATATTTGGGATATTTATAAGTAGTTTATAATATAATTTGCGTTATTAAATATTTCCAAATTCTCATAGTTATTCCGTTTATCCTTGATTATTTTCATACGCATTACGATATCTGAAAACCCATGACTGATCATGTTTTTCTTAGTTGTTTAAATACCATCGACTCAACATACGTATTAACTTGGTTTTTGTCCGTTAATGACTAAATAATTAAGATCTTAATATGGATTTTACCTGGATTTTTCACGGATGTTACAATAACAAAGACTTAAAGAAATCATCATCTAGTTCTAACTTATAGAGACCACCATCCAAAAGACCAGTACCAAATACATGAGAATTAGAACTAATAGTAAGTCTGCCATTACCATGAGAAACATAAAACCCATCCATGTCTAACTTTGGTCCTGATACAAGATTCCTAGAAATTTCAGGAATATATAAGGTATCATAAAGTTTAATACATAGACCGGTTTTCGTTATTAATTCTAAGGTTCCCACGGCAGCAACAGATAGTTCCTTTCCATCCCCAAGCTTAAGGGTTCTTTGGTTTCTTTCCAGCCTCCGGATTGTAAGGAATCCCTGAGTAGAATTGGTCATATGAACCATATAACCAAAGTCAAACCACCATGTATTAGTTGGAACATTTAAATTAAAGGACTCAATTATCATATTAAGATGATTACCTCTCTTAGCCAGCCATTCCTTGAAGTCAGGGCAATCTTTCTGCTTATGTCCTACCTTTCGGCAGAACTTGCAGTAAGGCTTACCATTGGAATTGTTAGAGCTGGAAGATGCACCTGCATTGGACTTAGGGACTTTAGAAGCATTTTTATGAGTATTGTTCTTCCTTTTCTTAGAACCAGTGGCCATCAGGTAAGCAACATCGGGTTTTTCCAGCTTCTGACGCTCTTCCTCTTGTACGCACATGGCAATCAACTCATTCATCAACCACTTCTCTTTCTGAGTGTTGTAGTTGATCTTGAAAGCCTCATAAGATGCAGGAAGAGAAGTCATGATGAAATGGACTAAGAAACCATCACTGATCTCCATGTCTAATCCCTTAAGTTTACGGGCCATGTCGTTCATCATCATGATGTGCTCACGAATGCCACTGACTCCATCATACTTTGTAGACACCAATTTCATGATCAGGGTGCTAGCATGTGCCTTGGAGGTTCCTTTGAATTGCTCCTCCACAGCAGTAAGGTAAGCCTTGGCGTTAGCCAAATCAGGAATTGCTCCTCTGATGATTGGGCTAATAGAGTTCTTGATAAACATGAGCGCCATCCTATTAGCCTTCTCCCATTTCTCATAAAGCAGCTTAGCTTCAGCAGTGCTCTTGTCAGTAAGGGCAGGAGGTGCAGGTTCTCTCAGGGCGTAGTCAAACTCAGTAATCCCAAGGGTCAGCATCAGGGAATCTTTCCAGGCATAGTAGTTCGCACCAGTAAGGGTCTCAATTCCCATATTGGGAGCTGTGGATTTTATTATATGAGAAAGAGTAATATACTAAGGCTATAGAAGAACTTAGAGTGATCTATGGGGTAACTTAGATCTAAGGCAGGCATATATAAGGACCATTATAGTAATGAAACTGTGATAAAGAGTCTACTATAACATCAAATTAATAGACTAGATTAGGTTCTACTTAAACAAATGGGTTTCACTTTGGTTAATAACCATTCATCTAAGTATTAGGAACATTTTAGTTAGAAAATAAAATGTGCATTAGGAATGTAACACATCACCTTTGGACAGAAGTGAGACATTTTATAAGCATTATGCACATGTTAAGTTTACAAACATATATGTAACACATCACATTTGGGCAGAAGTGAAACATACATGCTTTTAGGCAAAATGATGTCATGTTTATATCTAATGTTTAAGGATATACACAAGTAAGTGACGATGCTTAATAAGACTCAAATAATAAGATGTAACACATCACCTTTTGGGCAGAAGTGAAACACTTGTTATTGAGTTTAAGCAAATTTTGTGTGTTTAAGGTTTTGTAAAAACATAATGGTTTAAGGTTTTAACAAAACTATTTATTTTATCTCTTAGCCCCCTGATTCGCGGATCGAAAATAGTTATGTATTTCGAGTACTCTTAGATTTTCGAGTACACTAAGATTTTCGAGTACAATTAGATTTTTCGAGTACACTATGATTTCGTGAACTTATAAAAAATTTCGAGTACTCTTAAAAATTTCGTGAACTTAAAATTTCGAGTACACTAAGTTTAAAAGTAATTTCGAGTAAGTTAAAATTTCGAATACTCAAATTTCGAGTACTCTAAAATTTCGAGTACAATCAAATTCGAGTACTCTTAAAACGTGTACATTAATTTCGAATACGTTTAAGTCCGAAAATTTTTAGGTTTACGAAAAACGCACCAGATTCACGTTTTGACGAAAAACGAACCAGTTTTAAGATTTTTCGAAAAAACGACCCACTGTTCATACTCGTTTTTGTAAAACGTTTTTATATTTTGTATCAATTTCGCGATTAGGAATCGATTAAACAACATATCTCTCTGATGCCACATGTTGGATCGATTCCTTTGGGTTTAGATGTAAACATGAATACGAAAACAGTAATGAAATAGAGATTATATGAAACCTGTGAATCCAGTGAACGCGTTGTTGATTCCTGACATCGTTCCTGAGATGATGATCCGATCGGTTCCCGTTTAGGGTGTATACTGTATAGTGAGGATGGAATGAGATGAGAGAGTTCGGTTATGGAGGTTCACGTTTTCTCTAAGGGTGAGGAGAAAACGATTATGATGTTAATGATGAGTAACCTTGATTATGAGCCATAAGTCTCCATTATATATACACCCAATGGGAAACCCTAATTAGGATAGTAAGGGTAATTACGTCCATCACATAATTACCTATCTAAATGGGTATTTAATTAATTGATCAATTAGATAAATAATCATTAGAGCCATATATTAAATATAGTTTATTCTAACATCCTGTACATCAGGGGGTATGGTCTCACTGTCGGCGATCGAGGAATCGATTTAGTTACCAACCATCGGGATAACCGAATGTAGCATAACGAGACTCTTTGTCGTTTAGAAAAAAAAACTGAATCAATTAATTGAAAATTGATATAGTGAAAATAAGGAAAACGAGAAAAATGTTTTTACCATTTAAAAAATTAAGAGTGAAAGAAAAAGACTGATGTAAGCTATTATGACACATAAAAAATAAAGAAATTCTTTGAGTCCTCATGACTGAAATTAATTTACATTGAATTTATTGACCTGTGCAACTATAAAGGTATATTTTGATCTATGTCATACACCAACCAAACAGGATACGCTTTTCCTAGTTAGTCTTTTAATCCTGAGTTTAATTTTTTTTTTTTTTGAAAAGCAAATTTCATTAGAAACAAACTAGCAAGAAGCTAGCAATCACAAACAAACATAAAAACCAAACCGGTAAACATTGAAACTACACCAATCCCTCCATTTAATATTTGTTAAGGACGATCTATGCTTAATCCATCGAAACGAGAGAGACTTGATCTCCTAGCAGGTTTTGGTGATAGTAATCAGTTGGTTGTCGAAAGCGGCTTTATTACGTGCGCACCAGATACACCAGAGAGTAGTGATGATGATCATTTGAAAGATCTTCCTTTTCTAATATGTTGACATAAAGATACATATTCACATCAAATTAATTTACTTTATGCTACATATTTCAAACCTATGAAACAATCTTTCAATCTTTTCAAGATAAAGGTAAGATGCGCATTCATCTCTCTCTTTTCATAACCTACTCAGAGTGAGATTTTAATTAGGTATGTTTGTTTGTTTATTAATTAAAAAAAATAAAAAACTTTTTGTAGTTTCCCTAAGTTGTTTCTATATATGCTTAGTATAAGATTTGAATACATATATTATGTTTAATTATTTGTATGATCATTGGATGACACTTTCATGAGTTAACTAAACCATATATATAATTTAATAAGAGATAAAACAATGTACTTCTCTCACACACACACATATATGTGTGGGGCGTTATATATGATGTCTCAATTGTTGTCTTGACCTTCAACATGTCAATTCATGAGGGAGTGATTCATAAGTAGCATACGTAGCCATCCTCTTCATCCTACGTTTTCCATCCTTTTCTTTTATCCCTATTTTAATTCTATTTTATATGTTTTTTAATCATATCCATTTTTGTCTTAATTAGCGTTTTTTTTAATATAATCCCTTTCTTCTTTCGTCTTTCTTTTACTTATTTTATTTATTTCCGAGCTCGAATTATCTTTTGTTTAAGATGTATATTTATTCTTATCTTTTTTTATATAATATAATACCTTACATAATTTTATTATATCACAATTATTGTGTAGAAATTAAAATTGATGAACACACCGTGACACTGATCATGAAAGATGTAACAAGATATAGATCCTAGAATATTGCCGACTCTGAAGAAAGAAACCGAACGACAAAAGATAGATAGACGGATAGATAGAGAGGCAGGTCTTATGGAGGGTAACTTTCATTGCCTCAGGGACTGATACATAACGCCTAGCTAGTTGCAATTGGGGGTGAAAGTGGTCCTTACAAATCTGCTGTAACATCTTGTACATTACGCAGTAACAGTTGTAAATTCACAAGTAACAACAAAGCCAGATAGAAGTCGCCTCTAGATACCTCCGATAAGACACCACCTTATCACTGGCTTCGTGTGTGTGTATATATATCATCAATGATTCAATGCCAAGATATTTTAATCCATATATTTTAATTTACCAACGATATCTAAAGTTATTCGTCAGGGTTTCGGTAAGCGGGTCAATCTCATTTTCTCCGAAAACAAAAAAACCGTACTAATAAGATAAATTTTTATATCATTAGTTCTAATTCACATCTTTGTTGAAAGAATTCTTTGTAAGTCTTTTGATAAGAATTCAAAAAATGCCGGACCTCCCTCTACACAAGCAAATTAACATACCACACCCAATGATTCCTGATTTTTCTTACAAAAGTGTCGTAAGATTTTATATTATGGTTATATGAAACTGATTAAAAAATTAGGGTAAAAAAAAATAGAAACAAGGAAAACACATGTTATTAATTAGTTAAATCAAGAAATAGTTCATATACAATAGTTTGAAAGTTGACTTTAGTTGCATGGTTAACTAGGTACTACAAGAGAAAGTATCAACAACGGTGATGACACCATTATTAGTGGCAATAAACATGAAAATCTGTTTGGTTGCTTATTCAACTGTTGAAAATAAGATTAATTATTTATAGAACTTCAAGGATAAATTATTTATGCGTAAAAATAGAAAAAAAAGTTATAATATGATTAATCATTCGTAAATGCATATATGACCTCTCTCTCTCTCTCTCTCTATATATATATATATATATATATATATATATATATATATATTTGTTTATCATATATATTGAACTCACAATATATGGAAGTAGGTAAAACAAGTCTCATCAATAATTGTCATGTAATGAGTTGATATTTTGGTTATTGGAGAAAGAGGTGTTGAATATCTTAATATAATAAATAAAATTTAATTTCGGTTTTTCTTTCTCTCTCTTAATTAAATATTAATTAATCTTATTTTATATAATTAATATACAATTAATCAAATAAATCTAATACAAAATTTTATTTCATATAACCTGTGTAACACATTGATTTATTCAATTAATGTAACACATATGTTTTTTTAAAAAAACACAATTTTTTCTACTAATACACACTATTTATTTAACTCGTGTAATACATAAGATCATAATACAATATATATGTGTGTGTGTTTGTATATATAAATATATTATATGAAGTTCGTGTACATGTGATAAAAGAATAATGTGATTGATATTAATGAGTGATTGGCTTATTATGCATCTCAATGTACATAATTGTTGTGGGGGTGGGTTGGGGAGGGTGGAGATGGGGAAATAGGAGGTGATAATGCTGTAATCTTGTCTCAAGCCTGCATATGCATTTATTGAATTTTGGCAATACTTTAAAAATACTATGATGATCATATGGGGAGTCATCTTCCCATGCAAATCTTATCCCAATATCTCACTATATATATATATATATACACACACATATATCCTTTGATATGAAACAAAAACAAGCCATTAACGTAAACACTATATATGCATTTCAAATTCATTTCTTGATTAAACATGAGCTATAATATGAGCATCCTATAAACAATCCACCAAAAGACATCATCCGATCAGTCTATGACTCATCATAATTAGTAGGGGCGAAGCTTTTATGGGGCTCGCCCCCTTTTTTTCGTCTGTAGTGTTAATTTGCTGGCCGGATGGTTTAATTTAGTTAAAAATAGTTGTTTCGTCCACCTCGTTTCAGAAAATTGACATGTATTATGGGTTCTGTAAATTTCTACACACTTTCAAACTGTCCAAGCCCCGCCACTGATAATTAGTTCATTAATGTCTTGATTGACTTGAGCTCTAGTGAGTAGACTTGTAAATTTTGAAGTCAAGTTATAGCTTTAGGTATCTCACTTCAAATAATTTATTTGATAGTTCATATCTTGTAATAGGTTGGTATGAAAAAACTAAAGACATGATTTCAACCTTGTCTCGACGAATATGTCTCGGTCTGGATTCGAAAACAAGTCATCTCTTAGAAAAGTTAAGAGGGTAATCATTAAGTTACAAACCCTTAGTATGATGTTTTAAATCATCTATTTTTCACTTTATATAATTAGATGGCTTTCAATGACGAACAACTTGATTGTTAAATATGCAACATGACTGATAATACATCTTCACATATGCATTCCAACCAACAATCAAATCCAACTAATATATCAAATGTAAATCTAGTTATTATAGAGTTATTGGTAGGATATATGAAGAAGATAAATCTTACTTTTATCAATGAAAAAAAAGTTGTTTCTAGAAATGGCTTCAAAATCAAATATATAAATACCAACAAAAAAACAAACAAATAGAAGATAACCATACAACTTTAAGCATACCTAGAAAAAAAATGATGATATGAAAAATAACAATGCATGTAATATCATAATATCATAGAATAATATATTACATATTAACATATAATATAGTAAGACAGTACCATACAAAGTTCTCGTAAAAAAATCTATGTTCCTAAACTCAACTAATCCTTAAGGATTTTAAACTTATGTGAATTAGTTACTATTTATTAATTAATGTTTTTTGCATGACTTAAATTAACGATAATGACTTTTGCTTATTATTTACTTGGCTATTACCCCGTGTGTGTAACATTTGCAAATTTCGATTCTTTTTTATTTTATTTTGTAATTTCTAAACACATTGTTATGGGAATTATTTCTTTTTAAACCATTTCATTATGCACACACACATATGTTGCAATTTAAATTAAAATATTTAAACTTAATTACATGTGTTATTAAATTATTTATTAATTTTATTTCTTTAAAGATTATAAAACTTAAAATGTTATTCTTTAACAATCAATAAACCTTTTTATAGTAATATTAATAATTATAATAAATAGCAAAACAATATTTTTAAGCATTATTTATGATTTTATAAGCATAACACTTTTATAAAAGTTAATGTTTAAGCCTTATAAACTTTATTTAAACTATTAAATCCTTATTAAATAAAATGCTTTATAAACATTTTATGACTTTATAAACTTAAATTAGTTATAAAACCTATTTTATAAACCTTATAAAAGCTTTAACCACTAAAACAATAACTAGTAAAACTATAAGGGTCGTTTATGTCAAAACCTGAAACTGTGAATGTGTGTGTGTTTGAAAAGTTTAGGAGGAAGGTAGCAAAGGCAGAACAGGAGGGACCTGTTCTGCCATATCTCAAAACTTTCAGCAAAAAGCCCAAACCCCCCCCCCTTCGTCCCCGTCGGCCTACACCTCCACCGAACACCACCCCCAATCGCCTCAATCAAACATTTAATGCCCCATGAACGCTCGGTAACTCTCAACTACATCCTGACAAGCGTGATTAACTCATTAGTTCGACCAAACACGCGTGAATACCCCAATTAATCTCGGCCGAACCTAAAAATCGAATCCATAACTCGAGTCCATCTCCCCGGTGCACCATAATCAAATTAAACACGCACTGATGCTTGCGACTACACTCTGATTCTCTCTAAAGGCTCAATTTGATCTCTGTAACACCGAAGCCTTGGATCCCAACTCAAGAACCACGAAGACTTTAACCGAACTCGAATCGATTATCCTCAAACAATTACAAGTAAGTATTATACTCCTTAGACTCGCCCCTTAGCATAGAACAAAAGCCCTATCAATTCAGGGGCGTACGTGTGTTCATTCGATCGAATTCGGGCTAGGATCAAGCTAGGGTTTCGACTTTTCTTAAAAGGAATCGGGATAAACAATGAGGTTTGTTTAAGAATTATTTGTTGCAAGCTTCATCAACAACTACTCACCCAGCCCAGCGGTTAGGGCGCTGGGGCTGGGTGGAGTAGACCAGGTTTCTAATCCGGTCTGGAGCATCCAGAACCGGTTTTTGTTAAAAAAAAAAAAACCCATTATTTTTTTATTATTTTTAAAGTTTAAAAATTCTGATTTCTGTTATAAAATTTTATAAAATAATTTTCCACATTTTAAAGATTCTGTAATATTTTTTAAAATCTCAGAATATTAGTTTTATTATTATTTTCTTAATTAGGCCATTATAAATATTACAATAATCATTTTTATATGTAAAAATCATAATAAATTATGAAAAATATCTATAAAACTCTAAATAGCTTCTTTCAAACTGTTTTTGATGTTTTAAATTTTCATATTAATATTTTAATAATATTAATTATTTATATATCATTAGGAGTTTAAAAATCATTATTTTTAACTTATAAAAACATATTAATGTGTAAAAAGTTTAGAAAAATATGTATAAACTTTCTGTTTATATTAAAAACATTTTATCACTTTATTTTTATTAAACTTAAACTATGACTCATTTTAATAAATATTATTACTAATATTATTTATGTGAGTCTTGTACAACTACATTTATATTCTAAAGAAAAATTTTTTTTATAAAATTTATTTTATAAGGTGTTTTATTTTAAAATCTTAAGTTATTAAATTTAAAATTCTTAGTTCTAAAAATTAATTATTCGAACTTATAAATTTATTTATTTGAACCTATAAATTATTTTATAAACCTAAGTCTTATAAGTCTAAGCCCGCGTTATACCTTAGAATGATTAGAGACTAAGGAACTTGTAGACATATTCTTATGCATATTATTCCTAAAACAGGTTGACAAGTGTTTGTAGATCCACAATTACCTATAGTTGTATTATTGGATTGCTTAGCAAAACAAGTGAGTTTTCATATCCCCTTTTAGTTTTGAATTATTTTAGGGTGTCACACATGTCCTATTTCAAATGCTTAAACTATGTACTCTTCTTGAAACTTATGCAAACTATGAAATGCTTTGTTGTTGAATTATTATTAAGTGTTGGACTTGTATTTGTATACTCATTTATTCTTATGCATTTTTGCACGTATTCTAGTACTTAGTTCCTAAGAGAGTCGCACTCTCTTCGCTTTTAGTGTTAAAAAGAGACGGTACACCATTTACACATGCTTGTTTCATTCACTATATGATATTCAAACTCAATGCTATTTAAGTTTGCATGCTTTTATACTTATGTTATCAAAAATATGACTACTCACCAACTATTCAATTAGTTGACATTTACTTTACATGTGTGACAGGTTAAGTGAAAGACTATATTGCAAATCCAGGAAGGATGGACCTAGATAGTTTATCAAATTATTTATGTTCTAAATTTTGTATTTGACTTTGATGTTGTATTGTAACGTTTGTGTTAGACTTTTAACTTTTAGTAATTTAAGTTATGAAACTTTGAATTTATATCATGAGCTTTTGAAACAATCTTTCACACATCATGCCTCGACGTATTCCGCCACCGGTCGGGGTGTGACAGATTGGTATCAGAGCCATGGTTATAGGGAATTAGGTGATTAGAAATAGTGACCTAGACTATAACTAAGTTGCTTACTTTTATGAACCCTTATATGAACCTTTGCTTAGTGAACTTCTATGATGAACTCTTAGTTAGTGAACGTCAATTATGAACCTTCATTAAGAGAACCTTCTCTTAGTGAACCACATTATGAACTCTATCATTGAACTTTTAATGATCCTCCTCAATGAACCCTCAATATTGAACCTTAGAAAACTCTCATGTGAACCTTATGTTAAACTTCTATTCTAAACCTTATACCTCTTCGCAAGCTCGTGGACTCTACATGGATTTTGGTGATTCGCGACCCTTCTAAACATATGAATATCTTTGTGATCTTATTCCCGTTAGAACTAGGTTTGAAAGACGGACATGTACTAACTGGAAGGGTGAAATACCGGTAGTTGAGACTCCTGTCTAGGAAAGTTATTCGTATAAATCCCTGAGGTACTGTGGGACCAGTTTAGCTTTCCTGGGGATTCTCGATGAGAGTATCTTCACTTATAGGCCAAAGCATGTTATACCAAACGTCTAACAAACTACAAGTTCTAATACGTCAAAGGGTCCAATTGGATGCCACTTCTTGTTCTCAAACAATTCCAAACAAGTTCAAATGAACCATCATTCCCATGGTTTAAATAAGTTCAAGAGAACCACCATCCTTATGACCTTCAAGAACTAAGGTTCAAGAATTTTGATGTCTCACACTTAATGAACCTTATATTATTCAAATTCTTATTATCCAAATTCTAACCAAGCTTGTAATTTCAGCTCAATCAAAATGAACCGTAGACGTGGTGGATCTGCAAGCAGAAGGATGGCTACCGAAATTGCCCGTCAGATGGAAGCCGTGCTACCAAATATGGTGGTTCGGATGCAACAATTGCAACAACAAGTGAACCCTCTACCTATCAACCAGCACCCAATCAACCCTCCTCGGTGTTCTTTCAAGAACTTTAACTCATGTTACCCGACAAAGTTCAATGCTACTGAAGGAGCCACGGGAATGCTCCAATGGTTCGAGAGCATGGACAGTGTGTTCTTGAACTGTGATTGTCCAAATGAACTCAAAGTGCGGTATGCCACATCGACCCTTCAAAAGAGGGCCCTTACTTGGTGGAATGCTGAGAAACGAACCCTCGATGAAGCAGCCACAACTGCCTTAACTTGGGAACAACTGAAGGAAGCTATGACTCGGGAGTTTTGCCCCCGAAATGAAATCATGAAACTGGAGCTTGAGTTTTGGTTACTGAAACAAGATAGCGGTGAAAATATGGCCTACAATAACCGTTTTCATGAACTAAGTGCTCTAGTTCCTGAAATGGTGACCCCTTTGTCTAGAGGGATTGAAAAATACATTGGCGGCCTGCCAATGCAAATTCAGGATTCAGTTTGGAGCAGCAAACCCGCTTCTATAGCGGAGGCCATTCGGCTTTCGGCAACACTTACCGACAACCATGTTAAAGCCGGGACTCTCACTCGAAAAGGGTCCAAGAAAGAAGAAAAGAAGAGTTCAACTGAGCCATCCAAAGAAGTTCAAACCGGTTCTTCCATCCCCTTCAAGAAGCACAACAACAAAAGGAAGGCCAACCACATGAACTTTGCAGCTACTCAAGCCACCCCAATAAAACAAGTTGCACACGCCACTCAAGTCAAAAAGGTTTACACTGGTACCACGCCTTTGTGTCCGACTTGTAACTACCATCATATGGCCGTGTATCCATGTCGGGTTTGCACGAACTGCAAACGCTATGGCCACTTCTTCAACACATGTCGGATGCCAAAAGTCCCCACAAACCAAGCCAATGTTCCTCGTATCACTGCTCCAAATGCACCCCCAACGGTTAGAGTTTGCTATATCTGTGGTGATCCAGGCCACATGGCTAATGTTTGCAACTTGAGGGTCAACTGGAATAACATACCTCCTAATCCGCCAAACCAAGCAAACCAGGGTGCTCAAGCTAGAGTCTTCAACATCAATGCCGATCAGGCACAAGCCAACAATGACGTGGTCAACGGTACGTTCCTTGCTAACGGACATTATGCTTCTATTCTTTTTGATACAGGGGCCGATAAGAGCCTTATATCTTTACAATTTGAACCCTTACTTGCTTTGCCTAGAACTAGATTAGAAAATTCGTTTATAGTTGAAGTAGCTAACGGGAAACTTATTAAGCTTGACTCAGTAATCTCCAAATGCACGTTGAACCTAAACGCGCACGATCTTTCCATCGATTTAATACCTATGCAATTGGGTAGTTTCGATGTCATAGTAGGCATGGATTGGTTATCGAAGATCTGTGCCGAAAACATTTGTGGTGAAAAGTTCATCCGTATCCCGCTCTCGCAAGGTCAAGAACTCAAGGTTTATGGTGAACGAAAGGCTACGGGTCTTAAACTTATGACTTGAACCCAAAAGCTCTAAGACATTTAGCATTAGGGATGCTTTTTATCATCTCAACCTAAAGTTTCTAAAACATTCTACTCCACATAATCTTCCGTTTGAAACAAAATCTTGTGATATTAGACTTATGATCATGACATTTATGTAATATAAGTTTACTAATATCAAAACCATCTTCAATATCCTTTAATATTCAAACCATCCAAATAACGCTTATGTTATCTTGTAAAAGGTCAATCAAGTCAAAGCTTATGGTTCTATGAGATAGATTTCTTCAATCTGATCAATTGAAGTGAAACATCCTATAAAACCTAATAATTTTGATAAAACCATTTTACATTATGAAATTCTAAATCAACTCATTCATGTGTCAAGTTCAAGGATAGGGTGATCATGCAAGGTAAATTATCATTACGGGTGCACACGTAACGAGAATTTGCAATACATGTGAATCCTAGTAAATCATGTTGTATGAGGCAATGGACACAATTTCTTTAGTAAACTTCGTGTCAAAACCCTAACATTCAAATCGTATTCTAAGATTCAACACTTACCCATAGATATCCGTCAAATCGATTCTCTAGATCCTACCCAAGCACCAACATTACTTTGCGAGTGTTCATTTTGGAAAGAAGGGCAGATTAGCTCCTCGATACGTAGGATTGGTAAAGCTGCTTACCGACTCGAACTGCCTGAAGAACTGTCAAACGTGCATCCGACATTTCATGTGTCAAACCTCAAAAAGTGCTTAGCCGATGAAAACTTACACATACCCCCTCGATGAAGTTCGTAATGACGAATCGATGCATTTCCCGATAGTTTTGGTGCGTTGGGATTCTAAACGTGGGCCAGAGCTTACTTGGGAACGAGAAGACCAGATAAAGACGAAGTACCCTCATCTCTTTGATCAAGACTCCTCGTGATTAATTTCGGGACGAAATTTTCTAAAGTAGGGGAGACTGTAACATTTGCAAATTTCGATTTTTTTTTTATTTTATTTTGTAATTTCTAAACACATTGTTATGGGAATTATTTCTTTTTAAACCATTTCATTATGCACACACACATATGTTGCAATTTAAATTAAAATATTTAAACTTAATTACATGTGTTATTAAATTATTTATTAATTTTATTTCTTTAAAGATTATAAAACTTAAAATGTTATTCTTTAACAATCAATAAACCTTTTTATAGTAATATTAATAACTATAATAAATAGCAAAACAATATTTTTAAGCATTATTTATGATTTTATAAGCATAACACTTTTATAAAAGTTAATGTTTAAGCCTTATAAACTTTATTTAAACTATTAAATCCTTATTAAATAAAATGCTTTATAAACATTTTATGACTTTATAAACTTAAATTAGTTATAAAACCTATTTTATAAACCTTATAAAAGCTTTAACCACTAAAACAATAACTAGTAAAAAAAATAAGGGTCGTTTATGTCAAAACCCGAAACTGTGAATGTGTGTGTGTTTGAAAAGTTTAGGAGGAAGGTAGCAAAGGCAGAACAGGAGGGACCTGTTCTGCCATATCTCAAAACTTTCAGCAAAAAGCCCAAACCCCCCCTCGTCCCCGTCGGCCTACACCTCCACCGAACACCACCCCCAATCGCCTCAATCAAACACTTAATGCCCCATGCACGCTCGGTAACTCTCAATTACATCCCGACAAGCGTGATTAACTCATTAATTCGACCAAACACGCGTGAATACCCCAATTAATCTCGGCCGAACCTAAAAATCGAATCCATTACTCGAATCCATCTCCCCGGTGCACCATAATCAAATTAAACACGCACTGATGCTTGCGACTACACTCTGATTCTCTCTAAAGGCTCAATTTGATCTCTGTAACACCGAAGCCTTGGATCCCAACTCAAGAACCACGAAGACTTTAACCGAACTCGAATCGATTATCCTCAAACAATTACAAGTAAGTATTATACTCCTTAGACTCGCCCCTTAGCATAGAACAAAAGCCCTATCAATTCAGGGGCGTACGTGTGTTCATTCGATCGAATTCGGGCTAGGATCAAGCTAGGGTTTCGACTTTTCTTAAAAGGAATCGGGATAAACAATGAGGTTTGTTTAAGAATTATTTGTTTCAAGCTTCATCAACAACTACTCACCCAGCCCAGCGGTTAGGGCGCTGGGGCTGGGTGGAGTAGACCAGGTTTCTAATCCGGTCTGGAGCATCCAGAACCGGTTTTTGTTAAAAAAAAAACCCATTATTTTTTATTATTTTTAAAGTTTAAAAATTCTGATTTCTGTTATAAAATTTTATAAAATAATTTTCCACATTTTAAAGATTCTGTAATATTTTTTAAAATCTCAGAATATTAGTTTTATTATTATTTTCTTAATTAGGCCATTATAAATATTACAATAATCATTTTTATATGTAAAAATCATAATAAATTATGAAAAATATCTATAAAACTCTAAATAGCTTCTTTCAAACTGTTTTTGATGTTTTAAATTTTCATATTAATATTTTAATAATATTAATTATTTATATATCATTAGGAGTTTAAAAATCATTATTTTTAACTTATAAAAACATATTAATGTGTAAAAAGTTTAGAAAAATATGTATAAACTTTCTGTTTATATTAAAAACATTTTATCACTTTATTTTTATTAAACTTAAACTATGACTCATTTTAATAAATATTATTACTAATATTATTTATGTGAGTCTTGTACAACTACATTTATATTCTAAAGAAATTTTTTTATTATAAAATTTATTTTATAAGGTGTTTTATTTTAAAATCTTAAGTTATTAAATTTAAAATTCTTAGTTCTAAAAATTAATTATTCGAACTTATAAATTTATTTATTTGAACCTATAAATTATTTTATAAACCTAAGTCTTATAAGTCTAAGCCCGCGTTATACCTTAGAATGATTAGAGACTAAGGAACTTGTAGACATATTCTTATGCATATTATTCCTAAAACAGGTTGACAAGTGTTTGTAGATCCACAATTACCTATAGTTGTATTATTGGATTGCTTAGCAAAACAAGTGAGTTTTCATATCCCCTTTTAGTTTTGAATTATTTTGGGGTGTCACACATGTCCTATTTCAAATGCTTAAACTATGTACTCTTCTTGAAACTTATGCAAACTATGAAATGCTTTGTTGTTGAATTATTATTAAGTGTTGGACTTGTATTTGTATACTCATTTATTCTTATGCATTTTTGCACGTATTCTAGTACTTAGTTCCTAAGAGAGTCGCACTCTCTTCGCTTTTAGTGTTAAAAAGGGACGGTACACCATTTACACATGTTTGTTTCATTCACTATATGATATTCAAACTCAATGCTATTTAAGTTTGCATGCTTTTATACTTATGTTATCAAAAATATGACTACTCACCAACTATTCAATTAGTTGACATTTACTTTACATGTGTGACAGGTTAAGTGAAAGACTATATTGCAAATCCAGGAAGGATGGACCTAGATAGTTTATCAAATTATTTATGTTCTAAATTTTGTATTTGACTTTGATGTTGTATTGTAACGTTTGTGTTAGACTTTGAACTTTTAGTAATTTAAGTTATGAAACTTTGAATTTATATCATGAGCTTTTGAAACAATCTTTCACACATCATGCCTCGACGTATTCCGCCACCGGTCGGGGTGTGACAGTGTGAACATACGAATTGAATATTAAATAGTAAATAATGAAAATTTAAAAATTATATCAACGATATTTTTATATAAATTCATTACATTGTGTATTAATAATTACTTTAAATCATATAACAATAATTAAAATTTTTAATAAAAATAGAAATATCATTTAGCCTTATTGATTTTTAATAACTGAGATCACTGACCTAACTAAATTTAAAAATTTAATTACTTGGTTTTATGTCAAAAACTAATTATTTCAACTTAAGACCCTGCAAGTCCTGTGCGACTTGCTGCACCTGGCCCCTTAGCTCTGCTTGGCGAGAGGATTCTCCTACCTCATGAACGGTCGGAGGCTCATCCCGCTGAGCCATCTGATGTCTGGGAGGTAATCCAGTGGTCTTGCGGGCCTGTCCCCGCATCCTCCTAAGTCCATCCCATAATGGGACTCTCGGTGGAGATGGCATAGGTGCTGGTGCATGTGCTGGTGCTGGTGGTGGTGACGGCACCGGTACTAGCTCAGGTAGTGGTGGTATAGGAGGCACTGCAGATGCATGTGATGCTACTGACACAGCCTCCGAAGGATCCGAGTCAGATCCAGAACTGGCACTCGGAGTATCATCCAACACAACATAGGGGAATCTCTGATATATATATCTCTCTCCTTGGTCTGCCATCGCTGTATAAACAGAATTCTCAGATTAGTACCATGAAATAAATATTGAATAAAATATTCAACATAAACATGATATGAGACGTCATCCCTACTTAACACAACTATTCGTCTTTACTGTTATAAATGTTCTGCTTGTATCAAATCAAACTAGAATGCACACGTGTTGCGAATTTCAGTTATGCTGGCCACTCATAACTGGAATTCGGACAACCTGATTATCCTGGCTTAATTCAAAACAAGTTTTGTTCGTTAGACGTGTTCGGTGCTCTCTGTGTCACTATACGAGCCTATGGTTATAGTCTAGGTCTCTAAGTCAACCTAATTCTCTATAACCTGTGGCTCTGATACCACCCTGTCACACCCCTACCCCTCGTCACCTCGTGCCTGGTCTGACGTCACCGAACCGGTTGCGGAAGCATAGTGGTGATGTCTCCGAGGTGAGGTGTGACTTACTTGAACCGATATCATAAGCACACAGATTAACTAAAAGTAAACTTATTACAAGGGTGTCGCAATCACAATTACATTACAGCTATATTTATTTAATAACAATATTAATTATACAAGTGCAAATATCCCGAAAGTGCATCCTCACCGGCTATTACTGTTTACCTGCAAAAAGGTTTGAGTTTGAAACGTCAGCACAAAGCTGGTGAGTTCGACAGTTCAATTTAAAACAATATGATATGATAAGCATGTTCTCAAAAGTTCAGTTCCGGATAACCATGGGACCTGTATCTAGTTCCTTTCGGACGTCTAGTTCAGTTCTCAAGATATTACCCGTCGGTACATATCTTAGTGCCTCATTATCTTAATGTCTATCATACCATTAAGAAGTTCAGGAAACAGATAACAAACATTCACACAAGGGGAGATGCAATCCTCCCAGCGAATGGGGTGTCAACCAATAGTACTATCAATGTTTTCTGTTCGGCCACACATGGGTTCACTAGATACAGTTCAAGAATGAGGACTTTTAGTTCCATGATAGAGTTCAGTTCTACAGGCAAAATCCCATGAAATCCTACAAAAGTCAAATGAAATCACACAGATATCATTGATGCATATCATATAGTTCTCAAAAGTTTAGCAGTTCTACCCCGATGTTTGTAAAAGAGTAAAAAGAAAAGGGGTTGCACGAAACTCACCTGATATTTCAGTAGTAGCAGAATATCACACAAATTGATGATAATATGATGATTCTGCATTTAGTTTATGTTTAATGAGTTATTAATGTTCCAACTCGCTGATTAAATCTCTCTGAACGTACAATGTCAAGGACATTGCTTTGAAAGTCATCAAATTGATACTTAGTATTTAATTACATATTTTAATGTAATATCATACAATGTATGGTAATGTAGGAACCTATACTGACTCAGATTCCTAATACTAAGTTGATGACTCCCTCGATTAATCAGTATAATCTCAGACTAACCAAATAGCTAACGTTGTTGATTGTAATTGCTAAGATAGTCTCTAGACAGTTTAATGGCTTAGAAATGATTAATCCTTGTTATTGACTACCCAAATATCATGGAATATCACAATGTAGTATTAGAATAGGTTTAATAACCATGTTTAACATACTAATCTGACTGTTATCAGAAACATTAGATAATCGTTCTAATGAGTATGTTAATGATTGTGATTAGTTTAAAACACCCAACTTCCACGTTGCATGTTAAAGATTAATCAAACTAATCACATACATAGTCACAACCAAATGGTTTAAACCATTATAACCATTGTTATGATTCCATGCAAACCGAGCATTACAACGGCTCAAAACAAGGATTTAACCGTTAACAGTTCGAGTTTATCATCCAAAATCAATCCTAGCCATCATCTAAGCAATAATCAACAACCCTAACTATATCATTACGTTCAAAACTAAGATTTAATCATTCATAATCAAACTAGAAGGTTTAAAATGAACCATTACCTATTCTGGCGGTTTCCAACGGATAAAATGATGATCAGAACTTGTTTTAACGTCTTTGGATGCGATCTAAACGTCGAGAGGCCTTCAAATATGAGATTTGAGAGGTTGAAAGATGAAATTTTCGTGGGTGGTGTTGCTGCCGTCGAGATGAAGGTTGAAATGGGGATAAGAATGAAAAAGTTGATTTTTATGCAAGTGGCTCGACAAACTGACCCCAGGCGTATCGCCTGACGCCCTACACCCAACCTAGGCGTACCGCGCGCGTCAACCCCGGCCTTCCAGAAGTTTTTGGACCCGCGCGTATCGCCTGGACTTGTTCCTCGACCTGAGGCGTACCGCCTCAGGGCTATTTCTTCCGTTTTTCGACGGAAACTTCGTTTCGCGATTCCGGACAATCCGTAACTCCGTTTCGCGCACCGTTTTCGCCCACGTTCATCGTTTTTAGCATACTATCATCCCATATTAGTTTCGGCTGCCAATTCAGTGTGGATTTTAAACACGATCAAATGTGCTCAGTTCGCTGCTGATGTAATTCTTCGTACGCGATTATCACAACGAAGACTTGGTTGAGCCTGAACCCGGGTAATTATTAAAGTTAAATAACCTAAGTTGAAATTACTGTCAAATTGAAATATTTCTTATTTTCAAAAAAAAATTGATATTTAGGAAAATTATATTTTATAAATTTTTAAAATATGTTTTATGACAAAATGATTTGATTTTGAATATATCAAAAATTATTTTCAAATTTGTTAAAAGATGAATAATATCATTAGTTATTAATATTATAATTAATTAATAAGATAGATAATATAATTTATTTAATAAGATAGATAATACCATTTATTTAATAAGAGAAGATTAAATGAATACACGAAAAAATGACAAGTGTCATGATGGTCTTAAAATGTGACATGTGACAATTGAAGATTTTTATTTATTAGAATAGTAAGATAAGATAAGATTGTATATGTTTTTTTAATATTACCTCCTACTTCAAGGTAATCTTAAAAAAATTCAATTATATATTAATTACCAATATTTGTATATATTTTATCGGTATCATTTAGACCTGACAATCTTGCCTTGTATTTTGAGTTAAAATGAGTTTCAATTTTATAATATAAAACGGGTGAAGATGAGTAACATTAACAAAATACATGTCAAGATGGGTAACTTAAAAATTATGTATATCTAATAGATTCAAATATGCAAGAATAATCAAAAATATATTTGAAAAGACAATTATTAAATTATCAAAATAAATATTTGTTTTGTTACAACTCATTTTAACTTAAACTCAATTAGCGTTTTCTAAAATTACTCAGACCTAAACTAATTTTGCTTCCAACCAATCTTGCGACGCACTCATTCTAATCCATGTCTGCCCTGGCTTGTTACCCAAACCAATCCACCTATTTTGTTTTCTTTTGTAAAATGGTTCAGTTGTAGTCACACTCTGACGTCGATCTAAAAAAAGATATAGAGAAAGCTAGAGTCATTAATGCAATGCAATATAATTAGTAACTATGAAATGACTTCCACGTGCTTCAATGAGAATGGCATTTAATTCATAGTTAATGTCTTTTCAATTATTTTATTATTAGTACTTGGTTCTTATTTTACTACTAGTACTTGGTTCATAAGTTTGTATACAATAGTGTTAGGCATGTTTGCTTGTTTGAGGTATCGATCAAGTAGCTGATACTAATTTTTAGACTTAGTTAGAGCAAGTAATTAATAAAAACAAACAACCGATTAAGTTTGTGACAAAAAATTAATAGGGAAAAAAAAAGAAAGAAAAAGAACATCGATCACATAGGTTTTTCGGGCACTCGGGTTCTTTCTTTGTCTTTCGATTGCTCCACATAGGTTTGTTAAATAGATCATTCACACAGATATGAACATAACAAGGCACACAAATAACCATATTGTTTTTGGTTCTTGCTCTTGCTTTGCTTATTGTTCTTTCTTGTGTTTCGCTTGCTTGTTATATATTGTTCTTGTTTTTCTTATGTTTTTTTTTTACTGTGTTCTTGCTTGAATTCCCTCTTCAATCGTCCCCTTTTCGGTGCCCTACTTTGTTGTTTCCTTGCTCACCCTATCAAAACCGCACCATTTGATTGAGTCTTCAAGCTATGATACCAATTAATTGTGAGAAATCATGCTTGAAAATCAAATACCCACAAACACAAAATGTTAAGCAACTATCGTTTTTTAATATTGATAAAACAAAAAATATATAATAACAAAATTACTGCCTGTCTATTTATTCAACCTAAAGATACAAATCAAGACTGTGTTAGACTTGAATTATGAAATCAAAGAAACTTTTTCCAACGTGGCATTCTATATTTATTAATTTACGTGAGTGTGTAGATATCCAACACTACAACATCAATTCATTAATTGCTCTTAAAGGCATCAAGTACTCCGGACATGCATTGGAGTTTGAATTAATATTAGATATTTTTTTTTCCCAAAATTCTTCCAAAATGGAAGGTCTTCAGTTCAAATCCTTCACGCAGTGAAATAGGAGTCTGAGGAGAGTCAGGGGTTTTTCCAGTGGGGTTTCCTCCTGGGGTGGTTGTGGTGGCTCATAGGAGATCCATGTAACTAGACCTTCGTGACATGGCCTGGAAACAGTGGGTTCACACGATTGAAACCTTCGTCGTTCAAAAAAAAATATTAGATATTTTTAAAACTACAAACATAACATACACTTTCTAAACTTATTCATAAATCTACATTGTTTAAGACTTGTAAGTTGTAACCCTCAACGCCTAACCAAGGAACATCGTTACGAAATACATTGGTACCATTAAAACATATGTCATGTGCTCATTAGCTAATATATCTAATTAGACAAGCAAATTAGAAAGATTATTCCCAATGTTTTTAAAATCGGACCGGACATTGAACCAGTCTCTTTACTGGTCAGCGGTCAGACCGAATTTAAAAATAAGATGAGGTCATAAATTTATACAAACATACATATAAAAATATAGAAAAATCAAAATATTATCTTGCTAGAAACCAGTTCAACCGATCCGATTATAGCTCAGTTGGTTAAGGAGGCGTACGACTTGCACCAAAAGCGACACGTCGCATGTACAAATCCGATCCGCAGCGCCAACAGCCTTGCCGCTAATTTACCTCTCACGTGATAGGCTTGGGGCAGTCTAGCATGGGCAGTTTGCGTGTCCAAAACAACACGTTTTGCCCCTAAAAACGGTTTCGAACACGTAACCAAACTGCCTGAGTAGTCGAAACACGGTCCGACCGACCGGTCCAGGTTATAAACACTGATCATCCCTTTAGGATTGAGATGGCTCACATGGTTCTTGTCTTTTGGTTTGTTTGGTTCTCATTTAATTTGAACCAATATACACACTCTGCAATTGTTTATTACTAACTAAAATCATAGTATGTTATGTAGGAGGTCGTGATCATGTACTGGCTATGTAGGATGACATTAAAATATATAGGAATGATAATGAAGAATACAAAAATGAGTAGGGTTATTTTTGGATTGATTTTGGTGGCTTTGAACAAATCATTAGTTACGGTTTTAAAAAATAACAAAGCAAACCGATCAAGTAAATTAGGTAACCCGAACCCGACTAGTATTGAAAGTTTTATGGTTTCATGATTTGATTTTGAAGATTTGATGGTTTTAGTGTTAAATTAAATGCACAATTCATAAAATTTGTATATTAGATTAAAAAAAAAATAATTGATTTAATAGTGCAAGACTTAAATCGAGAAGCAAGGAACAGAGAGCAAAATCAAAAGACGGAAACCTGTTACATTGTCTTAAATTAAATAGGTTTTCTATATTAAGCAATTAAGTTAAGTGGTAGAATTTTTACAAATTTTAAGTTAAAAAAAGCTTATTGAACATGAATATAAGAATGAAGAGTGTGTTGTGTGTCATATGTATAATATATGCATATATAGAAATTTTAAAATATAGAGGGTGTTTTGTGCGTAAAGTGTATGTATGAGTCTGTGTGATTTTATCATGCAACGATTAATTTTTCTTATATGATAAAATCATACAGATGAAGAGTCATTATGTATAAATAAAATTATCACGCAGATGTTTATGCCTGATAACTTTGTATTTACATGAATTTATCACACAAGAACAATTTACACTTACATAATAAAATCACATGCAGGCATCATACTTCATACATTTCGTACTCAAAAAACTTTAGTATCAAAACCGGACTCATATATATATATATATAGGGAGATGTTCAAATGTTAATCATCCCTTATAGCGTTAACCGCTTAACTCTAGCGTTTTTTGCCCGAATCTTAGTTTTTTTTTTCATGGTTTTTATTATACATAAATAGAGGGGTTTCTTTTTTGTGTTTTTGCTAATTCATCACCGTTTGGAAGTTATAGTAAGTGTAAGTTACTTACACTTACTTACAATCCTATCAGATTTAAGTAAATGTAAGTAACTTACACTTACTATAACTTCCAAACGGTGATGAATTAGCATAAACACAAAAAAGAAACCCCCCTATTTATGTATAATAAAAACCATGAAAAAAAAACTAAAATTCGGCCAAAAAACGCTAGGGTTAAACGGTTAACGCTATAAGGGAGGGTTAACAATGGAACCTACCCCTATATATATATTTGTGTGTGTGACTGTGTGTGATTGTGAACAATAATAATTAACTCTTAAAGTATTAACTCAAATGACTTTGTCAAGACGAAGTTAAATCAGAGGTTTTTTTAACATAATTGTAACACATCTACAACACTTTCTTCTTTTATTAGTTTGCGAAAATTTATCACCGTTTAAACATAACATGCTTGTAAGTTTTGGATATAAAACAGTTACAGTGCTGTAAGTCAAAAACTTAAAACAATGTTACGTCTTAAATGGTGAAGAATTTTCGCAAACTAATAAAAGAAGAAAATGTTGTAAATGTATTACAATAATGTTAAAAAAATATCCAAGATTTGACTTCATTGACAAAGTTATTTGGATTAATGATTTAAGGGCATGTTTGAGGCTTCATTTGAAACTAATTTATTAACTTATTATCTTTATGAAAAAGTCAATAAATTAAAAAGATGTTTGTGAAAAGAACTTTTTGTTTAAACTTTTTAAATAAGGTTAAAAAATTGTTTTTAAAAAGCTATAATAAAGAAAAATATTTATTAAAAACTAATCCCAACACTTTTTTTAAAAACTAATCCAAATATTTTTTTTAAAAACTTCATTTTAAAAACTCATAAGTTAATAAATATTTTTAACAAAAAGTCTTTTTAAATTTAAATAAGCAATCTCAAACACGCCCTAAGAGTGATTATTATTTAAACATTACAACATATATATATATATATATATATATATATATATATATATAATAAAGAAAAATATTGTTTATCACTTCTCACAATTTTAAGCCAATAGTGTCACTTGACAACTTCTTATCATCTCATTAAATTATCACTGTTATTAAATAAGTATATTAACTCTCATATTCAATAATTATAATATTAATGATATTATTGACATTTTTAATACTAAAATGTTTTATAATCAGTTAAAAATAATATTTAAAAAACACTTTAAAAAGACTCTAAAAATTTTTTTTTTGATACCAAAAAGTTTTATATATTTTTTCTAAAAATCAATATTTTTTTAGAAATAAAAATATTTTAAATTGGTATTTTTTAGAATACATGATTTTTAGAAAAAGAAAATTCTAAAAATATACCAATTTAAAATATTTTTATTTCTAAAAAAATATTGATTTCTTTTAAATATAAAGTTTTTGATCATTATTTTATTACTTTAAGTATTTATTAATACGTATTTTAAACATTTTATACAAAAAAATTATTTTATAATTTATAAATTTTTATTATTAAATATTTAATATTAAGTGCGTGTAACACACGGGGTATAGTATATATATATATCACACATAACATAAACCTAACTGATTTGTCAGTTTTTCAAAACACAAAGAATAAATCAAACCATCAAGTTTTATACCAACAAAACTGACCAAATTTATTCAAATTATTCACCGGTTCTTATTATGGATAGTTTTTCCATACAATAAAGATAATAAGTATACCTTACATATCAAAATTAAAAGTTTAATATGTTAATATAAAAAAGATTTTAGTTTATAGATAAGTATATTACCAAGTAAGGTATGTGTATAATATATACATGTACATCTATACTACTATATAATACATATTAAAATGACAAAATAATAATTTGATTAAATCTTTTAAAATTAAGAGTTTACAAATCTTATAGCACATTATACACATTTTTAAATATAATACAAAACTTTAAAATCAAATAATACAAAACTTTAAAATCACTCAACTTAAGTGTTGCATTTCTGCTGCATCACGCACTCATCATATACTAAGTAATATATAAGGGACTGGTTATTCACACACCCACCTTTTTTAATTCAACACCCTCACCGACCCTCTACGCCTCGTATATATCTATATGTGGTGTATAGCCCCGCGTATAGGCCTATACTACTACTATATATAGGTCCCCAATCATTGGCACTGACACCCAATTATTGGTCACGTATAGAGCCGCGTATAGGATCTATACGCCTCGTATAGGTCCCTAATCATTGACACTGACAAATTCAAACACCCAATGATTGTCCCCCGTATAGACCTATACGAGGCGTATAGGGGGTGTGGGGTGGGTGAGGTGGGTGTATGAATAACACAACCCATATATAACCCATAGAAACCATGTCCTTGTTATAAAGAAACATCATGATATGATGATCATGTGGAGGTCTGTCACGAGAAAGCACATGTGTGGCTACAAAATTATTTTAAGATGAATATATATAGCTGAAAAAAAAAATCATAAAGTCTTGTGACCACGAGTCATGAGACAATATTTGGGGATCAGCATTTTTGCAGATAGATTTGTCAATGTCGTCGTGTGTGGCATATATTTTTAAGTATAAAAATTATAGTGTCCTATTTCACTAAATGATTAGCATTTGCATTTACTTATTTTCCATGAGAACAAAAGATACGTACAATTAATTTTTGTTCCATTTAATATTTAACCGGCCAAGTACTGTTTATTATAACTTAGATATTTATGAAAGTTAGCTCAGAAAACAGTATGAGAACTAGTACCGGTCAAAGTATGACATATATGATATATTTTTATTTAGATTATGCTAAAACATGTGAAAAATTAATTAATATTTTGTAATCATTGGCAGGCATACATACAAGGGTTCACTTTATGTGTCACACACCTATAGAAGTTTTTTTTTTTTTTGCTTCGTATGATATTTTATCCTTTATTTTTTTGGTAGCATACTTTTTGCGATTCTCAACTAACACTTCATCTTATACTTACAAATTAAAATGTAACCTGAAAATAATTTAGTTTTGTCGTCTAACCAACACATGCTAGAAATTTTGAAAAATTCATGTTGTATTTTTCAGATCTTTCGCATTATTCGAAATATGTTTAGATGTATCTTGATAGTTTCATGCCACTACAACAATAAAAGGCTATAGAGACTGTTGGACTAATATTGTAATATTAAATATTTAGAGGAGTAAAAGAGTAATAATTAGAAAGTTAATTGTTTTATGTTTTATTTGTTTAAAGTAAGCAGGAAAAGTAGGGATTAATTTAAGGTTTTAGAGTTTGAGATTAGATTGTTTAGTTGGAGTGTTTTTAGGGACAAAGTTTTGACTTTTGTGGTTTTGTTTCATTATAAATAGGGTTAGATCTTTTGATTTGATTGTACCTCATATTTGATTCAATAAAGCTTTGGTTTTTCTGGTTTTATAATCTAAATTGGTGGATACCAGTCTTCAGAGACGACACCTATAGGGACGATGAATGCTGCCTCTAATTTGTGACCTGTAACGACGACATGTCCGTGTAATAGCGATGAAGAAATAGTGATGTGTTGGGTCTAGAAAAGTCAAGACCAACGGTTAATTTGGATAGATGGAATGTAAACAAGAAGTATTATGTATTTGTTGATTAGGGAGCAACGAGTCACCGCGAAAGCCACTGAAAAGCTCAAGATTATGAAGACACTCGAGATGACCCGAAGACTTTAGCAAATGATAATATGATTTATTTGTTTATTATTTATTATCATTTGTTGCACTTTATTTATTTTCTAGGGTTTGGGTCATGTGACATATAAATAGAGGATGTTCTCTATTTTGTCAAAAGAACACAGACAAGAGAGTGTGTGAGGGTATGCTTCAATGTAATCCTGAGAGAGCTCTCCCCCATAAACTCCATGGATTCTTTATCCATGGAGTTTGAGAGCATGTGAGGGGTAGGTAATGTAATCTTGTTGACTAATGAATCTTATTTCTTTACATTGTTAGTCGTTACATTACATCTCAGATTCATTCTTGGTTGTGTTCTTCAACATCTTCACCCATCTTCAAGACTTTTCTCTGTTCAGAAATGGTTAATCTTCACAAATCGGGTAGGTCCTATTCCGCAACCGTTTTTACATGATGACTAGGTTTTGCGGCGACCTGTCGTCGCTATAACCTGTAGCGACGATTTTGATGTTCTATAGCGACACTATTTGTCGGTCGCTAAATGATGTTTTGATGTAGTGTACACACATTATCACGTACATCACTCTTTCGCCTTTCCTTTAAGTTACTGAGCTACACCACTCTCGATCTCTCTTTCTCTCACACCTACAAAAGATCCTTCATTATTTGAAAACACCTACAAACAACAACCATTTATTCATCTTCTATACACACCCCTAATTTCTCACCCAAAGAAACCACATCCACCACGCAAAACTTGGCCACCATAACATCATCGATCATCATTCAAAACCCTAAAAGTTTTGGTTTTTATGCTTATGTTTGCGGGTTTACTAGAGCTATATATGACCCACAAGAATTCTTAGGTATATCATGTACATAAAGATTGAGGGTTACTATATATCATCAACGATACACTTGATCGAGAAAACTATCGACTAACCCCTCGCAGTTTTCGGTAGCCATACATACCACCAGATTTAATGACGGGATGAAAACTCTAGTGTAAATCCAGCTAGGTCTGCTTCAATGACACTAAGACCGTCCGGTGTGCCGTGTGAGTGGGCGTGAATGGGGCGTGTGCGGGCGTGGAACACCGCCCCCTCCGGGGCATGGGCGGGCGTGAGTGGGGCAACAACTAAAATGACCGTTGGAACTTCGAAGATTGAAATTATACCGTGGCGCATATGTGGAGTGGTTGGACCAAGGAGCATACCCCATGCATGGTCTAATAGATACTTTGATAACAAATCTCACAACTAGTATCTTCTATTGGAATTTGTTATTTTTTTTAATACATGTTTTTTGCTTAGTTCATGAATTTAATTATGCTAATGTTTGTTGTTTTTTATTTAATTTAGAAGAACCCTAATATTTCTAGTTTGATTTCATCTTTGGTTGTTGTGAATTTCATATGTTTTTATATATTACACATTTAATTTCTGTGAAACCAAAATCTATTGTACGTATATGTATTAATACCGTGATCTTGAAGAACAGACTTTATACATGTATATTTATTGGTGTGTGGGTCTCTGTATAAAACTGAAACCAAGAAACCATGAGTTTCTCATGGAAAAACACATAAAAAACTCGTTTTTTCATCTGAAAAAATTTTCATTTTTGCATAATTAACGCGCGTCTTCAAAACTTTGTATATAAACACATGCGAAGTTTTATTTAAAAAATAAAAAACAAGTCTAAGAAATGCGTTTTAAGTATAATATATATATGAAGATATTGTTTTGATTAAAACACGCACCCTTGTGTAAATATGCAAAAATTTCCAAAAATTTTATTAAAATGGGTTTTTAACATATAGGTAAACAAGTTTTTATTTGTTCTATCACATAAGAAACAAAAATGACTCCACTTTTTCTTGTTTTTAAAGGTGCTCGTTTTAACACCCTCTCTCTCTCTCTCTACACACACACTAAAAATATTTTTTATTTAAAATATAAAAACAATTTTTTTTGCATTATATTTTTATTTTCAAATACAGTATGAAAAAAAATCATTACAAAAAAATAAGTTTAATGTAAAGAATGATATATTTAGTACAAAAAACTAATAGTTTTATGATTTTAGTCAATAGTCATAATCTTGTTTTTATTTGATTATCATATACTAAGTTAGAAAACGATCATGTATTACATTTGATTTTATCAATAAAATTTAAACAGTTATGATGACCGTAAAATTATTAAAAATAGTTGAAAAGATAAATATCATGTAACTGAAATATTTATAAAATATATATTAAAATCAAAAATTATTATTTAATTCTAAAAAATGTATTTTTGATATTATAATTATTTAGTATGGAGAAAAGTGATATATTATTATTTAATATATCAATTCAATATGTGAAAAGTAGGAAAATAATAGTGAGAAACAACATGAGAGTAACAATTGAACGTAAATGAAATAAAGAATAAAACCTAAAATAAACCAAAATAATAAAAAAAAAAAATCAAACATGGATTCTTAAAAAGAAGAAGAACTAAAACCAACCAAAAAGCAAATTATACTATTTTGTTTACAAAACTAGAAAGATCTAAAAAAATTACAAACCTAAAATAATTTACCTTTATAAACATCAAGACAATTCAAAACTTTAATACCTTAAAATATCAAAATGCCATCTTGTAAGCCATCAAAAGCTCCAAAAAACCACTGTAAAGAGGTGAGAGCAAACTAAAATATAATTAAAATGCAACCATTGATCTTTGTCCTTTTGTCTTTGAGTTGGATGTAAACTCTAACAACGAGGCTTGAAACAAGGGAAGAATGGAATCCTTCATTTTTTTATCACTGAGCAACCAATGCCAATGATCTACCTATATATTTTCATCTTTGTTGCCAGGTGATCAATGAGCTAGCAACCACCACCGTCGCGGACATCAAGTTCGATCACCATCGACAATCGACATCATCTCAATCTCCCCATCTTTAACTTCAATTTTCGCTATACAAATGGAGAGATGATCCGTGGATGTTTAGCGATCTGGTTATCTATTGTAGAGAGATGATTTATGGAGTGAGAGTGTGAAAAAGATAGAAAAAGAGTATATACATGATACATAAAAGAAAGACAAATGACTATTTTTACCCTTGTAACATAAAACTAAATCAAAAAATAAAAATAAATAAATAAATAAAAGATTAGGATGAAGTCTAAGAGCTACCTATTTAAAATCACTTGACAAATGATATGCATTTGAAAATTACAAATTAATATGTTAAAATGTTTTATGTCCATTTATAAATAAGTGTGTTGGATCGGGTTGTTTACTCTAAACAACACTTTACAAGTATTTCTCTCTTTCAATCTAACAGATGCGAAATGTCTGTTAGAAGGATTTCTCAAACACTCAATGGTGAACAAATAGTCTTTGAATAACAGTAAGAACACAAAAACAAATTCAAGCTCAAAGATATATTTTCTCTCAAAGTATTACAAGTGTTGTGAACAGACAAGCACAAAACACATACAAGCACACCTAAACAGGTTTACAATGAGAGGTTATATAGCTAAGGCAACAACCGTATACACGTAGGAATACAAGTTGGGTATACTAGACAATACATAAAGTAAAGCTTATTCTAGTATATGGAGTGTCTTAACAGGCTAAGACACTTACTTACAGTCATTATAAATATAGATATTGACTTTACAAAGACTAGCTAAATACAAAAGGCATTTAATGTTGTTGATCTTCAAGGCTTCAGATAATCTTTTGCATTTAATGCAGCTGTGGAGAAGTAAGGTGTTGTATCTGACTTTAGGTATGTTTATCCTTGATGTTGTCAGACCAGCACGTCTGTTGTCAGTACCTTTTATACTATAAAAATGCTCAGCTACAGTCTTTGTCAGAGTATAAACCTCGGAAGTCTTTGTCTTTGTCTTTGGTGCAGAAGAGAATCTTCGGAAGTTGTTAGTCTTCGGAAGCCTTTAGTTCTTCGGAAGCTTTATGTCTTCAGAAGCTTTGAAGCTTTAACTCTAAGTGTTGGCCTTCCGAAGTGTTTGTCTTGTACAGCCTTCAACAGGAGTGAGTTACTCTTCGGAAGCAATGTTGCTTCCGAAAAGGAACTCCTTCCTTCCGAAGGCTGTTTGTCTGTGTAGTCTTTTATTCTTGGACAAAATTGAAGTTTGGTGAGCATCAGCCTTTATTAGTCTTTACAAAGTGTTACTTATTAGTAATGTACTAATGCATATGTTTTTTTTTTTTAACGGCACTAATGCCATATGTAAATAATAAAATGAGTTTCTGAATATATGTATCATAACATAATTAGTGAAACTTATTAGTATAAGAGGAATATGTAATAGATTAGCTATTTAATTTTCTTGCTATATATAGGGTCCAAGATAAAAATAAAATAAAAATAAAAACAAAAAACGTGCACTTAGCTTCAAGATTATTCAGATCAACCCAATTTTAACATTTTCTATATTTAATTACTCATATATAATTTATAAATTGAATAAATTATGGTTTTAACACATATGGTTTAAGTGTTTTAACTATTTTGTCTTAAAATATAATCTTTTATCTAATTAACGTTTTTGGCTTCCAACCATAATTAGGTTTTACGCCAAAACCGATATAATAGTTAACTTTGAGCTAGGGGCTAAAACAATTCATTGTCTAAACTACAGGAGCTGGATAAATATAAGATTACATTTTGAACCGAAACAGTTAAAACACTTAAAACACTTAAAACACAGGGGCCAAAACCGTAATTTAGTCTTTGCAATTTATCTAGACTTGTGTTTGGAAGTCACGTGAAGCTAGGCTGTATATAGCAAGCACATTATCGCCCTTTTAAAAGAGTTGAATCATCCATTTAGGTTCTATTTACTTGTCACAGCTAGCTACTTAGCTAGCTAGCCATCTTCTTTGCAAATCGATCTCTCATCCATATTTAGTTTCTTCCACTTTTGCTGTGTTTTGATCGAATAAAATGACCTCAGTCTTCTTTAATTCGCCTTCCAACAGTCATTCACCATACCCAAGTGATCACTATGAAGATCACCATAACAACCACCAATTCTTGAACCCTAATTATCAAGCTTCATCATCTTCGAATTCGCTCACAACCCATCTTTTCTTGAACTCAAATGATCAAAATGGGGTTTTCAATGGAGAATTACAGCCTCCACAACATCAAGATGATGTAAGTCAACTTGATCAATCATATATAATACTTCAATTGTCATAAAAGGAGTTCATCTTGATTCTTGATACTGTTTTTCATTCAATCCCTCCATTTATTTCTAGTTTTAATTCGTACTTTGATGGGTATTTGATGTTTTGATCGATTGATGAGTTTGAGTTCTGATCACTTAATTAGTGTTTTGATCTTGATCATTTGCAGGGTTATAATCTTGGATCACAACCATACAACAATCATCGAATTGAGATTAATAACAACGATGGATGTACATGGAACAGGAATGAAATCAGTAGTATGAACTATGATCTAAATCAAGTGAAGTGGATGTCTTCCAAGATGAGAGTAATGCTTAAAATGAAGAAATCTGGTCAAGTGATTCCAAACACTTATAGTCCAACCACAAGGGAAGTAAAAAAGCTTGAAGATCATAAACAACCAAACTCGCCATTAATGGAAGAAACCTACAATTCAAGCAATAGTACTTCATCAAACAACATCATACCGATTAGGGTTTGTTCTGATTGTAACACCACCAAGACACCTCTATGGCGAAGCGGACCGCGAGGTCCTAAGGTATAAAAAATCTTTCTTTTTGTAAATGGATTTGGTTGATCTTCTGCAGTAGCAAAGTTACAAAATCTTTATAAAAAAAGTATTATTTTTTTAAAAAAATTTGCATAATTTTCGTCTTTTCTTTGTGTAGTCGCTTTGCAATGCCTGTGGAATCCGACAAAGGAAGGCAAGAAGAGCTATGGCAGCAGCAGCTGCAGCAGCAAACGGTGATAGCAATGTTTTCATTGATCAGTCGATCATGAAGCCCCTAAAGGTCACAAAAACTCAATACAAAGATCACAAGAAAACACTTAAATGTGAGGTTACAAAGTACAAGAAAAGGCTATACTCCAAGCAAATCACCACCATCACTCCACCGGAATCACCACCACCGTCACCATCACCGTCACCGTCTTCGTCTTCTCCGGCAAGAAAGAACTGTGTGGAAGAATTTCTAGTAAGTTTTAGTAAGAACTTAACGTTTTATCATGTGTTTCCACAAGATGAAAAAGAAGCTGCAATACTACTAATGGCGATCTCTTGTGGCTATGCTCATGAAACCTGAAATTTTTTTGATTTTTAATTTACATTTTAAAAGTCTGTTATGAGTGAGATCTTACGGGCAGGATACATTTGTTTGTTTGTTTACATTTTGCAAGCGAGCTATAGCAGTTTCATATTTTCATTAATTAGCAAATAGTTAGTTATCATAAGAATGAACGTACGTGTGGTGAGTCATATGTTTGTGAGTCATATGTTTTGTATAAGAATATATGAGATGAACATGTTGATGACCGATAGCATTCATGGATCTCAAAAGTTCTTTCACACACACACAATTGAGATTAAAATATAACGGCCTACTGTTTTTGTACTAACTCAAATAACCCCTTCAAAATTAAGTCAAATTTTGTATTATTTTCTAAAAATCATTGTAATACATAGAACGAATTTTTTTCTTTTACGTGCATGTGTAAATTAATTATGGTTGAAAAATTAACATCCTAGTAAATTTTTAATCTAAATAGTTACAGTATTATGACATAAAAAATTACAACAATGTTGTTAACTCTTAAACGTTGATTAATTTACATATACACATAAAAGAAGAAAATGTTATATATGTGGTTACAATTATGTTGGAAAAAAAATTTCAAGATTTTGTTTGATCTTGATGAAGTTATTTGAATTAGTATAAAAATATTAGGTTAGTAACCATTCTATGTCCTATATATATGTATATAATTCAAATTAACCAAAGCCCCGAAAGAGTCAATATACGAGCGAGCACTTAAGGTAATGTAATAGTCAAGAATCATCATTGTTTGATCTACATATATATACGTGCGTGCTGCTTAACTAATTCTTTTGTGAATTATTAAATAATAAAATTTTGATCGATAAGTACAACTATCTATAAATCTATAATGAGTAAACGTTCATATATAGGGTGATCGATGCAGAAAAGGATGGATGATGAAAAGATGATTCAAAGAGTAGGGCAGAAACTACATTAATTCGTTTCTTTTTAGGGTTCGTGAGTGTCAGGACAGGACCTATGGATATATATATATAGGTTAATAACGCAAAATAAAAATTAAAATACTAATAGTCTAAAATACTAAAACCTATAAAATTGTCACATGCTTACAATAATCACATGAAGAATAGTTATTTCACACGATCACCACTGTTCACAAGCCGACAGCCGGGCCAAGGTAGCTAGTAATTAATGCTAGGCTTGGTTCGTAAACGACCAAGCTAATCTTGATTATTTGTAAATAATTAAGTAATTTTTAAGTAAGATTTCTTGTTTTTTGAAAGCAAGTTTTGAGTAAATTAAGCCCTAAAAACTAAACAATTTTCGACATTTTATGATCATACTTTCTTCAAGCTCTACTCTCTCTCTCTCTCTATAATTTAACACAAACACAGGAAAGAGACAGAACTGTTTCTGAGAGAAGACAGAGAAAGTGAACATTTTGTTGCAGGAAAGTGACTACAAATGGTTTCACGAGAAGCCATGCAGCAATGGGTCATGATTCTTCAATTTGCAAAGGCTGCTATACGTATGTGAAAAAGGTATATATAATTCCTATAACTAACATACACACACATATATATAATGATAATATCTCATAATCATAGTATATATTGGAAAAAGTTTAATAAAAAGAATTATTTGTATTCAGTTTGTTACAATTTTAATTATTATTTATTATGTCTTTGTTGACTATGTGAGAGGATCGCAATAAACAAAACTAGCTAGGTACAAATCAAAATTAAGATTAATAAGATATCACGTGAAATTTGTATGGCTAAAGCATTAATTATGTAATAAATATGGGAACATATTTCTCTACTAAAAAAAGATATACCTTGTGTCTGCTTATAAGTATAAGTTGGTATATGAATGTATTAAAACATAACAAAACACATCCATTATAAGTATAAGTTGGTATAGGAATGTATTAAAATATAACAAGACACATCCAGTGACAATCAACAGTATGCAAAGCATCGGCCGATATGCCCATGCCATGGACTAGGTTTGTGGCCAATGCCAAGGCTGTGGATGCAATGTGACGTTTTAATAGTGCACTTTGCAGCTCCTCTAACGGTTTGAATCAACAACGTTTTGATACATCCATAACGTTATGATTATGTTGAATTGATTTTGTTGTTTGAAAATTCAGGTTTAAATTGTTGGGTTCTTCAAATACTCGATCAACAATATAAATACAAGATTTCGGGTGTCTTTTTTCATACAACAAATAACAATAGTTCTCTAACTTTCTAGAAAATGATCAATCTTGTGCCCTTTTGTTTTCAGGCATCGTTTCAGATATTAATTTTGGCAATACTAACATTTGTTAAACACTAGGATATTATTATTATTATTATTACACTATTATCTCATGTACTACACAAATCAAATATAAAGATATCAAATAGTTATTAATATGTATTAAATCAAGGGAGACAATATATTATTTTAATAATTATTAAAGTCAAATGACTCAATTTGAACTATCATTAAACATAAATGATCATCAAGTGTATTTTTTTCCTGTCATTTTTATAATTTTTGGTTTTTAAAAACAATTTGTTTTAAAAAAATTATCTATATAACAATCTCATTGTTTAAAAACTTTGATTTATAACCTATTTTATTTTTTAAGAAAACTTGCTTTTTATAAAATTTTTATTTTCTGAGTATACTGATTTAAATATTTTTATTTTTCATTTTCTTGTTAGTTATTAGTATTATAATTATTTTATATGAGATATAAAATAATTATATTTTAAAAAAAATTGAGTGAGAAGATAAGAAAGTGACAAATGACAATAATGGTTTAAAAAGTCACAAATGCCAATAATTATATAAGAAAGCATAAATGACAAAAAAATATATTTGTTTGTTTGTTATAGTAGTAAAAATGATTATTTTTTTTTATTTTTTCTTGAGTTGTTGATATACAATTTGTCATCTTATTAATAGTATTTATCATTGGGTAAAACAATTGTTATATAATTAATATTTTAATATTATTCATCACACATGTTACCTTAATTACATTAACGTGATTAAATATATTAAAAAGACATAAGGTTACAGAGAATTGGTTCCCGAGTTCAAAGAAACATATGAAGTTATTACGACTCAATTAATGCACTGATATTCTTCTCTGCATTTATCTCATTCTTCATTTACCAACACGTTATTATCAGTTGATATTACACATGATTATTTTCTTCATTAATAAACAAAATTTATTGATCAAAAATCAGATTAAATACACAACAAGAGATAAACTCTAATTTTTAAAAATCTGAGAGGGTTACAATAACATTCTATAAAGTTAAAGGGTAAGCTATGAAACTTTAAAAACTAACCGACATTTGAAATTAAGTTTATAATTAAGGAATGGGTGAAACTGTTTGTATATTGGGCTAGTTGATTAAGCTAAAGTCGTATTATGTACGTAGGTCTAATTAGTCAAAGAACATCAAGAACAAACGGTAACACTAAAAATGCCTAGCGGTTTTGATGACTGTATGTGAACAAATGCAATACTGCATTGTGTTCACTTGAATGTATCAATTTGTGTTCTTAAAACATTGAATTGCAATATCATTGTTGGTTCAATAGTATTCATTATTTATGTATCTAAATTAATTTGGTTTATCAGTTTTTTATTGATTATGACTATTTAGGTTTCACCGAAATCTGCATCATCCTCCCCTTAATAATTTATGGGTTTATGTCTCGATTATCTTTAATAAGGTTTAGAATACGAAATGTATTTTTCACTTTCCTGGATTGTACTCCTATCTTAGCATCTTGCTAAGTAGGTTTCCTCTTATATTTTATAAATAATATTGCAGGTCGTTGAGAGAAAAACAAAAGGTTATTTATTCATAATAACATCATATGATTCATTAGATCTCGAATGCAAAAACACTAACAATTACATCAGAACAATAATGAAATTACACGTTAATAAAAAAAAATGAAATTCTAACAAAGGGTCAACGCACCAAATGTCATCAAACTTTTGAAAGAAAAGCAACCAATCATTACTATGATTTCAAGATACGGGTCACTATGCATTCTAATACCTAAGTTTTTAAAGTAAAGTATCTTGTAAAAATCTTAAAATTACTTACTTTTGTTATGGAATTATGTGTAACATTATAAGATTGCGCATCCATAATTTTATTATGCAAAATACATTCTCTAAAAAGTGACTTTAAGAAAATGGTCAAATGGTTCTTCAATGATTTCCTAAAGATTCCTAATGATAAACAAATCAAATCAAAATATCAAATGAAATAGAATTATTACATCTCTACATGTTTATAAAAGAAGAGGAGGCTATAGCTAGAAAGGCATTGAAGGCAATAACTGGCCGGTCCTTGATTACATGCAAGTCACGATCGACGTACGGATTTTGGGTGTAAATTTGAAACATATGTATATGAGTTATTTGAATTTGTTTGAATGGGGCATTACACGACAATAAAAGAACGGGGAAATGTTAAAGTTAAAAGATGCATGTGACTCATAATTAAAATTAAAAGTCAAGAGTTACATGGCTTATAATAGAGGCGGGCAAAAAAAGCCGGACCCGGACCCAGAACCGAAACCGACAACCCGAACCGGTCATACCCGAACTGGTGGGTATAAACGGGTCCGGTTTTTCAGACAAATTATAACCGAAACTGGGAAAACCGGAATTGGTTCCACCTGTACCCGGCCAAAACCCTAACCGAAGCCGGTCGAAACCCGAAACTGGAACCGGAACCAGGTATTGACTTTGTTGACCGAAACTGAAATCAGTTCCATAAAAACTCGATTTGTGCACCTCTAGCTTATAAGATTAGGGGATGTTAAAGTTAATCTATTGACCCACTTTTCTAGGCCTGCAAATTTTCATCTTACTAATATTATTGGCTCAAAACATTTGTTTTGTAATTTATGTTTTGATTCTAAATGAGTCAAAACTAGTTATATTTAGGGATGGTTTATTAAACCAAAGATCAAGTATTATGTGCTTAATTCTACTCAGTCAATGAAGAACATGAATAAACATCAATGTTATAAAGTTTAACTGTGAAGAAAACTGAATTTTGAATTTTGTCTTTTTCATGTTTGACTTAAGGGTTGTTTGTTTACCTCTTAATGGAACCATTAAGATGCTACATCTTAACCATTCAACATTCAGCGCATTTGGTTTGAAATAAATTAACCTCTTAATAATTCAGTTCGATCAGCACTTGATCATTCAGCACCAATACCATGCTGAATAAAAAATACATACCATTCAAATGTGCAACCAGACAGTCTCAATCGGTTCAGCACTTAATGGTTCAGACTCTCTTGACCATTTAAACATTTTCACCATTCAACACTTAATGATTCAGAACCAATCAAATGGGCCCTTAGACTTAAACTTTAACTGCGACATCATAAATGTTTTATAAATTTATTAGACACTGCCTAAAAAATATTTGATAGAATATGCATGATAGAAAAATAGTACTTAAGCTAGACGTTGACAAGATAGTTGTAAGTTACAGTTTTGTTGATTAACTTGATGATATGTTAACAAAATATACGAACCTATAGTAATATTATTAGTAGAGTAATAGTAGCAATATTATTGAAATTTAACACAAACAAATGTCACCAAAGTCCGTGAATAACAAATTATATGTCCACAAATCTTGTAGATTAGTTGATTATAGAACATTCATTGAATCTTCATTAAACATGAATGATTCATGCGCAAAAGTAAAAATGCATGAGGAGGGCATAGGTAAAAGTATAAAGTAAACTATATTTTGCTTATGTTAACATTCACATATTTTAATATTCTTAAACTAAAGTCGTTTTAACTTTCATAGGAGAAAATGTATAAAAGAAAATGTATTCATTCAAATAAATAAATGTTAGTAGTATCAATGATGGTGGTGTTAGATCATGTTAGTTCATTTCATTTATATTAGTAGTATCAAACTATTGAACTAATAATTTAAGTAAAACATAATGTGTTTTCATTAAAATAAATAAATGTAAGCATTGTAATTTCAAATAATATATTACATATATTCAAAGAACATTTGCTTCAATTATACCGATGTAATGTTAATGTGTTCTTTATCATGGGCGAAACATGTCTATATCAGGGAAACGTCCCCTGTTTTCAGTTTGTAGTGTTAATTTTAACCAAATGATTATTTTTTTTGTTTTAAACATTGGTTTCGTCTCCTTTCGCTTCAATAAATTAATATGAATGTGAATCTCGTAAATTTTGGTCCATACTTTCAAAATATTAAAGTTCTCATAGAGTTGTCTTTGAAATATGTTAGAGTGTTAAAATCATATAGCAAACACAAAAGATAAAAACAAAATTGCTGTTAAAAAATATATATTTCGATTGTATGTTTTGATATATTACTAAAGTTGAAGTTACTTTTGGTACCTTATGGTTCACATAAATCCCCTCTCATCGTGAAAAGTTTCTGCAGTCCTCATCGAAGTCGGGTATCTTCCTAAAATCCCCAAAACGATAATATCTCAAATATATTATCAATGGAGTGATTGATTGGAGTCTGATCTTCTCGCCATATAACAAACAATCGATTGTATAATAATACCCTCATAATCGATTCAGTCTTTATATACATATCTATTTTCGCAATTCAATTTCTGTTGGTGCGTGTTCAATGGCAGCAATTGTTCGATGGCTATCGTGTAATTCGTCTATGTTCTCAACGTCATTGAATTCCCTTCACCAAAGTCAGTTTCTATGCAAAAACAACAGCAAGAGGGTACTGTCAATTGCTGCTGATTCTTGTTTAACTTCTGATTTTATCTTCAATTCTCGATTTGTTGCAAATCCCAGAAAGCAATCGCTCCAATTCAAGGTAATTTCATAGAACCCTCGTTTATATTTATGTAATTTAGGTTTTTTTTAAGAAACTTGGAACCCATTTGAATGATTGAAAGACTGTACTAGATTTGACCTCGGTTCGAGTAAACTCGTTCATTTCATCTAGAAAATTGGGATTTTAGGTGTGAAGTTACTTGTCTGTATGTCTTGACTGTTGCTTATTCTTTAATTTGCGCTATGAGTGAAAAACTAGGTTGCATTTAGTTTTTATTTTAGTTATAGTTATGCACTGTCGTTTTCGAATTATATAGTTCAAAATTGTGAACGAAATTGATAATCAGGGCATTGCTAGATTCAGGAGAACTCAATAGACTGTCTCTGACACAAGGACATGGGTAGTGAGGGTGTCTATTCGGTCGTAGGGAAGATAGGCAGGAGAGAATGTGTGGAGAGAGGGATGGGGTGTCCTGATGCCGCTCATGAGAGAATGTGAGGAGAGGCAAGAGAGGGAGCCCATTGATGTTCGTTTGGGTAGGTGGGGTGACTGGGCATGGTGGTGAGAGGGGTGCGCCCCCAGAGGCCCCTGTTGATGATGGTCTTGTGTCAATTTAGCTAAGGTCTTGTTTGGTTTACATAATTTGGAGGAATTAGAATTGGAATTGAAATTTAACATTCAGAATTAGAGGCCAGCTAACCGGGTTCTTTAAGAACTTGTTCTTGGTAGGAACCGGTTTCATAGTTTTTGTCAACAAGAACAAGAGGATAAATGAAACCGGTTCTGGTTAGTTTAGGGTTTTTTACCGTGTTTTGACGGGTTTTTATCGGCTCTAATTAGTTTTTTGCCAGGTAAACTTGGAATCGGTTCCGGTAATTCCGTTTTTGGTTTTGATTTCTCTGATAAACTGGAATAACATGTATCTATCAGTTTGAGTAGGAATGTAGGATCGGTTTTGGTTTCCGATAGGGTAGTCGTGTCTAGTTCTAGAACTAGGTTTTTTCCCAACTTTGAGAATCCTGTTTGGTTGGTCTCTTGATGGAATTGATTCCGCCAAATTTCTTTGTTTGTTGGAATTCAAGAATCCCTCCACCCACCCAAGGAAAGTTTGCAATTTGATGGAATGCATTCCAAATGACTATAGCACCCATATAAACCACAACTTAATTGGCAATTGATCTCTTGATCCTTCTACCGAACGAATCTACTTTGCCCACCATGTTTGGTTTAATGAGCATGACTTCCCATTTTGCCTAAAAAACACCATTGCTCTTATTCATGATCCACCTCCATTTGATCTTTTGCTTTCCACTTTTCCAATTAATAAGACCCCATCTGTTTTTTCTCCATCACCTGCACCATCATCTTCCACTCCCATATACACAACTCTCCCTGATTCCAAATCATCCACTATCCACACTTATCAATACTGATCAAAATTCGGTACTACCTAACTCATCTCAATCTACCACCAATACACCTGTTCCCACTGCAGTCTTTCCAGCTCCCACAACCAACTCATCTGCTTCCACTTGACCACGTCCATTACACCTCAGCCAACATCCTAATACCACCCAACATTATAATTTATCATCCTTTCACACCAATACTTTTGCTAATGAACCTTCTATTTTTGCCATTGCCAACAAGGATCCCAATTGGTGCAAGGCCATGTCTGAAGGATTCTCAACATTAATGAGAAATGAAACTTGGTCACTTGTACCACGTGTACCTAACTCTAATGATATTAGTTGTAAATGGGGCTAAAAGGTAAAACAATATCAAACTGAGGCTCTCACTCGTTACAAAGCGAGATTGTTCGCAAAGGGATTCAAATAACAAAAGGTTATTGACTATCATGACACGTTTAGTTTTGTTGTTAAAGACACCACCATTTGTGTTGTCATCTTCCGTGCAGTTATTCAAGGGTGGTCTTGTTGCCAACTTGATGGTCAGAGTACTTTCCTTCGTGGGGATTTAATTGAGTGTACCTGCACCAACCGCCCGAATCTGTTGATCCTACCAAACCTGATCACGTTTGTCATCTCTGGAAAGCTCTTTACGGCCTTAAGCAGGCTCCTATTGCTTGGTTCATCATTTGTCTACAACCCTGTATACACTCGGGTTTTCGGGATCTAAGATAGATCCATCTCTATTTATTTATTTATTCATTCAAAGGCATTCTTCTATATATGCTTGTATATGTTGATGACATTGTTTTGAAGGGAAACAATTCACGAGATATTAACAATATAGTGCTGAGCTTGAGTTGCATATTTTTTGGGTATTAAAATTGTTCCTTGTAAGGCTGGTCTTATACTCTCTCAACGCAAGTACATCAATGACTTGCGTACTTGTGATAATTTAGCCAAGGCCAATCTTATACCTTCTCCTATAAGCGGTTTGGTATGGAGCTAATAAGACGTTTCATGATCCGGTCAGATATCGATAGATTGCCTGTGACCTTATATTGCTTTTGCTTTTAACAAGGTTTGCTAATTTATGCACTCTCCTATTGTCAATCGTTGGTCTGTTGTCAAAAGAATTCTACGTTACCTTTGGGTTACATATGATTTTGGTTTATTTCTTCAATGTAACTCTAGTATCCTTCTTCATGCCTACAATGATGCTGATTTTCGCTCCTTATGTGCTTTCTTTGATGATGACTGGGCTGGTTGTGCTAATAAACGTCAATCCACTGAGGAATATGCTATATATATCTTGGATCCAATCTTATTTCTTGGTCCTCTCAGAAACAAAGGACTATATCTTGGTCATCAATTGAATCTGAATCCAAAGCCCTTGCTGACACGGTTGTTGAACTCACTTGGCTTCAAACATTTCTAAAAGAACTTTGGGTTTCACTTAAATCAACTCCTAATCTTTGGTGTGACAATCTTGGAGCTACATATCTTTTGGCAAATCCACTTTTTTATGCTCATACAAAACATGAGTAGTTGATTTTCACTTTGTTAGGGAAAAGGATGCTCGAAAGTAGCTTTCAGTGTAGTGTATTTTAACCAATGATCAAATTGCAGATGTGTTGATTAAACCGTTATCCTCACAATGATTTCTTGCTCTAAGATCCAAGCTACATGTTGCTTCACTGCCTTAGATTGCAAGGGAATATTAGTCATATTAATAGTTTATAAATTATAAGTTAATGTAGAGGTTGTTTATCTATCCACTATCCTAATTCCTAAAGGCTGTTTATCTTTCCTAGAGCTGTCTAGCTTCCTCAATCCAGCCTATATATATTTGTCTATGTTCTCATATTGTAATTTACATCAATAATCCAATAATAATACCAATTCATTTGTCATCTCTAGTAACAACTATTGATCCAGGAATCAAGCGGTAGTCACATCGATCGTTATACTGGGTTTTTTGATCAGTTTGTTGCTGTGTTTAATTCTGAATATAGGTCATTACAGGGCAAACACATATCTTATTTGCAGAAGAATAGTGTTGAATCAAAGAGGCCAATTACCGAGATTGAAAACCAGTGCCAATTGAGTTGTCGGATTTTATATTTTTAGTTTAAAGTTTCAGTTTGATTATCAAAGTTTGCTATCCTGTTGTGCATTGAATAGGTAAATTTGATTAATAGGGTTTGGTGGAGCAGTTGTTAAGTTCAGGCTCAAGCTATTGTGGTGTCTGTCCTGTTCATCTATCTAATTTCGTTTAGTCATTGCATGGAAGAAGGCCAAAAGGTTAAGGTATATAAGTTAAGATGACTTTGGTTAGTGGAAGATGCAGATTGAGGCACTATTTTGTTAGAAATACTTGGATGTAGTGTCGAAGGGTGAAAAACCACAACCTGTGGTATGATGGAGGCACTTTCCAACATGTATGAGAAGCCTTCAGCATCAAATAAGTTCTTTCTAATCAGAGAGCTTATAAACACTAGGATGAGAAAAGGTTGTTCAGTTACAAAGCACATCATCAAATTGAATTCGATTTTGTCTAGACTTGTGTTAGTGGAAAATAGAATTTGAGGACGATGTTCAAGCCTTACTCTTGTTATCTTTATCGCCTAATAGTTAGTCTAGAACAGTTGCATCTTTTATTAGTTCAACTAGCAAGCTTACTTTTGAGGGGATTCGGGATTTAATTCTAGACAAAGATGTCAAAAGAATAGTTTGTGTGTATCATTTAGTGAACTACCTAATAATGACAGAGGAAGAAAGATTAGCTGAGGCAGTGAGAGCAGCCGGCCCTAGGAATCACATTTACAGGGCAGCTTGCGCTAATAGCCCTGATATTGTTGACTTTTTAGCAGTGGCCGAAATTAGTGATTTCTTAATCTCTAAGTTTCTAACCCTAATCCCTAGTCTTTAAATATGATCTCTTGGACATGTAATTATTTGTCTCCCGTGATAGAAATAATATCCTAGTTGCCACCTAAACATAGGTCAGCTTAAACCGAGCTAGGTTGAATCTTCGTTTTATTGCATTTGTGTGTGTTTGGTTTGTACATGTGTGCTATCCCTAACAGGTGCATGCATGCTGTGAATGTTGTTCATTTTGTGAAAAAAATGAATTTTTTTATTGTAATGCATGCCTATATTCTTTTCCATACTGGTTGTGTACCCTGCGTTTGGATTCCTGGACGGCTGGACTGCCACCACTGACTTGCCGTGGTTCTTCATGAAAAAAACATAAAAATTCCCACAAATTCCTGTCTTTTTAGTCTTTTTCTCTATTTGAGTTGATGAAACTAAACAAACAAACCTAACAAAATTCTCACTTAGTAGTAGAGTCTGACATATAAGTTGATGAAACCTATGGGTTTCCTTATAAACTTTTTTTTTTTTATTTTTTAAACTATAAGGTTATTTGATTCTTCTTTCAGATACAAGCAACAATTACTGAAACTGAACAACCAAAATGGTGGGAGAAAAATGCAGGACCAAATATGATTGATATCCATTCAACACATGAGTTTTTGAATGCCTTAAGTGAGGCTGGAGATAAATTAGTGATTGTTGAATTTTATGGGACATGGTGTGCTTCTTGTCGTGCTCTATTCCCGAAGGTAAATTTGCTATTACTTAAATAAACAAACGAACCTAGTTAAATCTCACTTTTAAGTAGGGCCTGGGAGGGGTGAGATGAAAACCTTTCCCCTACCCCAAAAGAGGTACAGAGGCTGCTTCAGAAGAGACCCCCGGCTCAAAATATCGTTTTTTTTCTTTCTCAAAGACATATTTTATGAAAGAAAAAGAGTAAACCAAGCATTGGCAAAACTACAAACGCAAACGCATATGGTAGTCAGTATGAGTAAAACTACAAACACCTATAGCAATCATATGGCGATCACATACATAATCATATGTAAATTTGCTATTACTTAATATTATTTATATTTATTCAGTTCGCCATTTGACTTTTGAGGTCGGAAGGATTTGCTTGTGCTTCAAATTCGGTAGTGAGTGGTTAAGTTTTCCAAAAATTATTTGGTATTTACTATAAATGTTGTAATATTTGCTGCAACTTGATACCATTCTATTCCCAAGAGTAAAAAATAAATAATTTTTTCAGTTTTCTAGTAATCTATATGATTGTGCCTAGGCCCTAGAGTAGTGAAATTGCATTGGGTCCATAGAAATTGCATTGGGTCCATATAGTTATAATTCTGATGTGAATCCAATTGATTCCTTATTGCTCACACAGAAAACAGCAAATCAAGATAGCAAAAGCTTCCTATGATTTGAGAAGTAGATTTCCCAAGATCAAGAAACCCGGATTTTTTTCTTTATGATTAAAAGTTAAAACCTTGACCCTCAATCCCTATAGATACTTGCACCTAATTTGTTTAGCAAGAATTAAAAGGAAATTGACTAGTACTAGGAACTAATTTCTAAATAACTTGACTTTTAACCTCCTTATTAATTTTGAATATTATTATTACGATTTGGGCCTGTCCATATCAAATTCTTGTTTGCTGGTCGTTGTTGGAGGATATTTTTTATACACTACAGAAATAAAGTTTTATTAACAGGTATTAAGTTGGCATTTTCTTCACAATTTTGGCAAATTGAGGATGGAAATTTAGTCAATCGGATAATCAATTGGTTATACTGGTCATTGTTAGTAAATTTTACATTTATCTCAAAAAACAGCTTTCCTATTTGTTTATTTAGTGACACAAAATGACATTACTTATTGTTTTTAAGTAACAAAATTTTTCTTCCATTGAATGAGTATGATGATATATAAAATGTTTGAAAGGTTAAATAAACAAACTTACCCAGTATATTCCCACTTTTCAGTAGGGTCTGGGGGGAATGATGGACACAAACCTTACCCCCATCCCAGTTAGGATAGAGAGGCTACTCCGAAGTAGTCCCCGGCTCAAAGTTATTGGTTGAAGTTGATCATCCCAACACTTTTAATGTTATTTTCACAAAATAAGTAAAATAGCGTTAAAATTAGTGCAATTTTACTTTTGCCTCTTGAGGGTCACACATATATACATTATATGTGTGCACCGCAAATGTGGCGGAAAGGTTAAATATAAATAAGTACTAGTAAGAAACCAGGACATGTATAACATTTTGAACTTTGTAAGATATCAAGGTCAATATGTTTAAATCTTAAGTGAGATCAAGCATTCACGATTCTTATCATCTATGTTGACTTTTTTTTTTTACTAATATTTTCAGCTTTGCAAGACTGCTCAAGAACACCCTGAAATCTTATTTTTGAAAGTCAACTTTGATGAGAATAAACCCATGTGCAAGAACCTGAATGTAAAAGTCCTTCCTTATTTCCATTTTTACCGTGGTGCTGATGGTCAACTTGAATCTTTTTCTTGTTCACTTGCTAAAGTAAGTAAATTTTGACCCATTATCTTTTTAATTAGGGTTATAACTTATAAACATATCAGATATGGAGCATGTGATGATATCAGTTAATAAATTTTGAAATCACAACCACATGATGTTTGGTTGGTTTATTTTGATGTGGCAATATGGGCAGGTTGTGTCAGATCACAGATGTTAACATGAGTAGTCACTAGTTGCTTAGTGCAAGTCAATACGAGTCAGGTCACGCTGACCTGTTTAGTCGGTCTATTCGAATTTTATAGTAGAGAATATATTGATGGGGTGTATTAGATTGCTTATTTAAATCACTTACATTTTATAAAGAAGTAATAATGGTATTGATGACAACTTATTTTATCATATTAAAGGAATAAAACAAACATTGTCATACATAGTAAAATGCACACATGGCAAGCTATATGCCAATATGTAGAGCCTAAGAAGGGTGAGATGAGAACAAATCTTTTCTCTTCCACAGGATGATAGAGAAACTACTTCAATGGAACCATCGGTACCCCTCGTCTAAAATTTATATATTAAGATAAAAAGCATAAATTACACATAACAGATATATAAACAAACAAACCCAACAAAATCTCATTCAAAGAATAGGATCTGGGGATGATAGGAAGTGAACAAACTTTACCTCTATTTCATAAGATAAAGAGGTTGCATCTTGATGTAGCCTAGGATGCCAACGATTGAACCAGAAAAGTAACCAAAAAGAAAAGAAAAGATGAAACAGAAAAACGGTGTTTGATCAAACCATGATCGACTCTTTTATTGCAGCTTCATAATCACTTCTTTATCAAATCGCAGGATACATATATATAGCCTCTAACCCTAGCTTAGCCTTTAAGCTAAAAAGAAAACTCCTAAACATAAGCTTACCAAATATAAGACTCATACCTAAAACAAAATAGTAATAAACTCATAATTATTTAGACTAAAAATAAACTCATAACTTTCAGCTGCTAATTCCTTTTATTTTGCTGTGAACATTATGATTAATTCCAACACTTGAGAGACCCTCGGCTTGAAAAACAAAATAAAAATTATACATTAAACAAGTAATAAATATCTATCAAAGGCATATATAAGAGCAAGACATAGAAGTTTGTACCATATGCAGACAGAAAGAGAAGCATGCAAAAGTTTGTACCATAAGCATAACGCTCCCTAAGTCTAAAATGGGTAGGCATACAAAAAACATACAAGAACATGTAACAAAAGTAAAGCAGCTACGACAGATGCAAGAACAATAAGAGAGACAAATTTGTGTTATAAGCACATAGAAAGACTAGTATTATACAAGTCCCTGAGGCTAAAGTAGATAAGCCTAAAGGCACTGTCGGACTAGAGACTCACCAACCACTCCAGACAAAGTAGATCGAAGCTAGCATCGACACCTACAACTACAGGCAACCTAAAGGCAGCATAAGTGATTTACTGATCAAGCGACGAATCCCTAACAAAGGCCAGTCTTATACCTGCTTTTTGAAATTCAAAACCTTTATTTGGCATTTATAAGAATTCTTATCACTGATTATGTCCTCAAAGAGGTACGGGTTTATCAAATCATGCCAAATCTTCTCGTACAAGTGTAGATAGGCATAACATAGCAAAAAACTGGGTGTATTAATAATACTAATAGATTAGCACCTACACCATGACACTAGAAAACATAAGCCAAATCGAAACAATAGTTCAATGCACTCCCCTAGTAATCCGTAACTTTACTCCTGCATCTCCAAAAAAAAGCCCTATCATCGATCATGTTCTCAAAGCCTCTATTCCTGCTTCCATTCACTATAAAAGCTTCCACATTCCTAACTGGTGTTGTCAATCTTTTCCCTTTACCATCACAGTTGCCCCTCCCTTGTGTTATCCAGATGTGTCTACCCTTTAATCTCTTCTAAAAGACTTCTATTTCATCATAATAAATTAATAACAAACCTAGTAAAGTTGTAATTATAAATCCACTAAGAACAATCAGTATTCCCAAACTACCTATTGGAAACACTTAATTTACTCCAAAATAAGCAGCAAGCATGAACACTTTTCTTCATCGTTACATGTAAAGCGTTTATCTTTTTTTTTTTAAATATAATTAGGAGATAAGCTATTAAGCTATTTAAACAAGTCATCCCAGACACACCCTATGTATGATGAAGTTAAACTGATAGTTTAATAAAAATATTGTTTTTTAACATGATATACACATATATATTTGAATAGTTTTACTCAAAACCCATTTGAAACAAAAATCCAAATCAACTCATTTTTTAGTAATCAGGTTAAAATTGCTGCTTTTACAACCGTCAATGCTCGTGGAATTGCATGATGTTTTTCAACTTGCCACTGCATCTCTAATGTTGGGTATTTGGGAGTGCTTATTCAAAGAAGCAAGAAGCAGTTAATCTGAAAACAGTTATATTGTCATAAGAGTAAACTTGTAACATTAAATCACAAAAATGTGATCAATATGAGATAAGCGATCTCAAATTAGTTATTGTCATCCAAATGCTAAAAAATGTACTTATTTGCTTTCAAGAAACTCAACATGCTGATTAAATAAGCAATCACCCAACAAATCCTAACATTTAATCTGTTCAACCTTTGCAGTTTCAGAAAATTAAGGATGCGATCGAGACCCACAACACGGATCGATGCAGCATTGGCCCGAACAAAGGTGTTGGAGATGTAAACCTGGAAACTGTGTCAGCTCCAAAGAACAAAAAGGCAGAATCACCATCATCTTAGACATTAAAAAAAGAACTCATTTATTCTATGCATTATATATATTGTTTATAATTGTTCAATTACTGATCGAAAAACTGGTAGCCAAAATTTGAAATTGGATATGCATATGTATTTTTGGTATATATATGTTTATGTTTCTGTACAATTTAAGCGAGGTAAGTGCAGGCAGTTTTATTTGATCTATTGATGTTTTTATTTATTTATTTATTTTGTTTTATATTCGTATATATTTATTATTTGTAATGAAAAATTATCACATAGCTTATATAATAATTGTTACACAAACAAATTTACCCATAACACTCAAATTCACATGTCACAACCTGTTGATTTTGTTGTCTTTTTATGTTTTCTAGGCTTTATGTAATAATTGTTCACTCTACCTAATAAGAAAGAGTTCTGGTATTCATACATCATTTCTATAATCTATACATATACTTAAGTCAAATTAATCTCATCATAATCATTGTTATCGATAGCGGCTATAGCGCCCGCTATAGCATAGCAGGCTACGACGCATTGCTGAGAATCACTGCCATTAGGGTTTCGCGATCAGAAAGCGTTTAATAGTAACTGGAATCTGACGACGGTGACCGATATCTGACGATGGCGACTGGAATCCGACGGGCGGCAGAAGATGACGAACATCTCAATTGAAGTCCAATTTCCAATTGCAGCAGGTTAAACAGTTCGCTACTTCAAAATAATCAAATTCTCATACTCAATTTCGTTATTTATTTATTTTTCCCTTTAACGCACTGAGTTTATAATTCAAATAGTCAAATACTCAGAGTCTCATACTCAAATTCGTTATTAATTTTTTTTGGATGACTATATATATTTATTCAGTTTTTATATTATTTAATCGCTAAACACGAAATAGCAGTCGCTATTTATCGCTATTCGCTACGTAGCATATAGGTACCTTATCGCTATTTACCGCTATTCGCTATCAATAACTATGATCATAATTACTTAACTTTTACTTATTCATTCTTTTTAAATTAAAAAGTTAAAAAAGGTAAATTTATTAGTACACTAGTACTATAGTGTAGTGCACCAATATCAAATATTGTTAAACTATACAACCTTCGAAAATTATTAAGGCTGGCAAAACGGGTCTTAACGGGTTTTAACAGGTTTCAGACGACGCGATTAATGAAAATATAAATATGAAAACGACTTGTTTAACACTTAGTTTGGTGATTTAAGCATGACAGTTCTCTATTTTATATAACAAAAAAGAAAAATGATGAAGTTTAGCCTCTTAATTTTGATCATTTTTAAAAATGTAAAAAGTCAAATAGTAATTTTTTGCTAAACAGGTCTAATCGTGTCTTAACAGGTACCAATTTTGCCAGCCCTAAAAATTATTAAGGTAAACTCAAACACTTCTCCAAGCATAAAAATTAAATCAAGTTATAGTAATATCATATTACTCTATATATACAATTCACAACTATACTCATTTCTAATATTAATTAACAAAAATAATTAAATAATAATAATATTTAAATAATAATAATAATAACTATTAAATAATCAAATTTGTATAATACTAATAATAAAATTATTTAAATAATAATAACTAATAAACACTATATAATAATAATTAAATATTTGTTCGTTTTTACGCAACCATTTCTTGATGATACATTTTACATCTGCGAATATCTTTTTTTAAAGATTTTTTTTGTTTAATACATGGTTGACGTCACAATACGCGGAATAACAATTTTTTTATAATAGTAAATCTCTTTTATTTCTGTTTTTAAATTATTCCAAAATAAATTAAGACTTTTAGTTGGGATTTAAACATTGTGAAGGCAGCGTGCTGCCGTGCTCCACTCTCCTCAACACACGCCCGATCGGAATCATCGGTTTTCTGAATCCCTCCGACGGTTTGTCTTTGTGCCTTCTAATCGTTAATCTGTTCTAAGCATTTGTAGCTTTCTGAAATTTACTGCTGTTTATTTCTATAATATGTGAAATTGATCATTGCTTTGAATTTACTGTGTTTTTGAAGAAAATCCATATGGGTAATCAATTAATTTCACTTAGAATGTTAAATGATAACTGTTAGTTGCATAACGTTCTTGATTTACAATCACTGTTTACATTTTCATTTTCCCTGATCTAAGTTGATGTTCTATTCGTATTTGTAACCATGCTCACCAACTGTTTGATGAAATGTCTGACTAGCCTAAATAGCTAAATATTCATCTTAGGCTCCCAGTAAATCCCTTCGTTTCTAGTGCAACTATAATATGTTTAATTGCAAACAATCTTGTATTAGCATGTAGAATTGAATGTTTATCTCCTTGAATTTTTTGAATTTTACTTTTTTCAGAAGTTTGTGAATTTTGCAAGTTTTAAACTTAAATATGATCTTATAAGTACATAAATTGATTTCTTGATTGCTTCTTTTTCATGCTTTCAAAGGTTAACCTAACCATGGTGCTTTCTCATTTAATAACTATGACCATCTTAAACTGTGTAGCATTTGGGTCTACAAGATTTTATATTTAAACTTTTTTGTTACATATCAGGAATAATCAAGCAATTTTAATAATGGCAACCTATATGTGGAGAAAATATGCTGATTACTTGAACACTAAGTGGGAGAAAGAAGTTCTTTGGACAATGGTTGATCCGTTCAAGCGCCCAAAATCATTTACTCCTCTTGTTACAATCTATATATGTGCTTTCTATACTGGGGTCATCGGAGCTGCAATCACCGAGCAACTTTACAAGGTACTCCTTGGGGTCCAGTTATTAATTTAGTCACATTAATCAGTTTCTGCCTATGATTATTTGACCATTTGAGGGTCCAGTTATCAATTTATTACTAGCTGCAACAGAACTTATCATCAAAGCGAAAAGTAAGAAAAAGGAATTTGGTAATCTGCATTTGAATTATTGGAAAGTAGATTCTAATTCATCTATTTTTAAAAATTCTGTAAAAACTTTTCAAAGTTATATAAGAAAATGGAATATGGTAAAAACTAAAAATTGATCATGATTTCTAATAATTTGTCCATTACTTGTATTTATTTCCATCAAACAGGAAAAATATTGGGAAGATCATCCTGGCGAGGCGGTACCACTTATGAGACCGAAGTTCTATGGTGGTCCATGGAAGATTTATAAAGGAACCGTTCTTCCACCCAACAAATAAAAACCATAAATTAATGGACTTCATAAGATGGAAGAAAAGCTTCATATATGAATCTGCCACAACTTTCCTACATATATAATGATCTTGGTATGTCTATGAGTCTATCTAACATAATTTGTACAAACAGTCAGTAACTACTTTCTATTATTTTTAGTTGCATTTTTTTAATAATTTAAAATATAACCACCATAGGATTCAAAAGCACTTTGTGTCCTGAAGCTTTATGTGTAGGATCTATAGACCATAAGTTTCTTGCTTGATCAAGAAAGATAGATGACACAATGTCACTCGAATCTCTCTTTACTCGTTTGTTAATGAAACCGATTTAGGATTCGGCTTTCTGAAGAGCCTCAAGGACATCTCCGGTCGTCTTCTGTACCCAATCACTTAGTTTCTTGGCCTTTGAATCCCCTCCAACCATCTCATCAAAGCAGTCATTGCAAGTGTCTACATTGGTGGAAACAGCACTAACATCAAAATTGGCTTTTGCTAGGTTCTGGTTGTCGATGCTATCTAGAGTTTTCTTGATATCATCAATAGCCGCACCCAACACCTCGTCACACTCTGAAACACACTCATGGGAGCCGTGTGATGATTCAGGGTTGTCCATCCGTTTCTTAAGTGATGCATTGAATGTGGTTATCTTTTTCTCAATTTTTCGCATTTTATTTGCCACCTTATTCGCCACATCATCTTCTTCCCCATTGGCTTCTTTCCCATTGGCTTTTTTCTCATCGTTTTCTTTGTCATCGTCATCTTTGTCTTTCGGTTCGGTTTTTTCATCTTTGGTTTTGGCTAGGCCCATGGCCAGTGCACGTGGAGTTGCGGAATTGGCATCCTTGCATGTTGCAAAAATAATGTGAGCAGAAATGAAGATTAGGATTAACATTTGTTTTGCAGGAGCCATTGTCTCTTTTAGAGACAATGGGTGGAAGATGATGAAGAAGGGTTCTAGGTGCTTTTATGCCATTAAGGATGGCAATGCTTAAACATAGCTATTACTTTCTTGAAATAGTAATTCATGGTTACTATAAAAGGAAACTGTCTGGAAAAAACAAAATATGGTAATCTTTTAAGGGTGTTGGAGTGTGAGGATTGAAGATGGTTCGGTTCGGTTCAGTTTGATTTTGTGCCAAAAGCAAACATATAAGTAATGTTGTGGTTTTTAGATTTTTATAATCGTTTGATTCAATCAAATGCTTTTTGGTTTAATTGAGTTTTAGGAAAATGAAAGTTCAATCAGCCCGGTTAGCCATTATTTTTGGATGCAAATCTTAAGTTTATTTTAGTTAGTAAATTCAGTTATAGTTTGGATCAAACACAAACATATTATTAAGAAAAAGAAATGAGGAGGAAATAATATATTATATAAAAGAAGAAGCAACAAAATTTTATGATATAGAATATATATTATACAAAAAGTGAAAAACATTAAAATAATTGCAAAGGCTGTTCATGATTTGATTAATTTGGTATCCAGATATACCTATAACTAAACCATAAAAATAGTGACAACAATCATAATTTTTTAGAAAAACAAATTTATTCTATTTTTAAATTAATATAGTTTTTGTCCGGATTTCACCAATAATTTTTTATTTAAGAGACAAAGGTTTTTATCAAATAAAGATAAAGGCTTCCATCAAATAAAAAATAAAATGTTGGATGCTGATAAAAAGACAACTAAATCATAGATTTTCCAATTGATTCTCTTATTTGGTTTTGTTAGTTCTGTACTTCTTTTAATATCTTATTTATTCACTCTTTATGCACGAGTAAGTGCACCTCGTATGATCCTGTTATTTATTTTATTAGTTAGCATAAAAGAAAATTACAAAAGTGTGTACAAAATTATAAATAACCAAACCCAACTCGGTTATTTGTGATTCAAGCATTTGCACACATATATGTTATATATAGGGTGATGTTTTCCTATTTTTATAAACTTAATAACCGAATCAAACAAATTATGATTAAATTCATTTTTCAATCATTAAAACCGGCTTGTCGAACTGTAAAACCCAAACGTTAAATCATAATGCTAAACCAAAACTTTAAAAACAAACTCTAAAGCTATAGAAAAAACCTAACAGATAAAAACTAAGTTAAAACATAAACTTTAAAACTATTTGGTAAAACTAAACTTAAAAACTAATATATTATGGTTTGATAAGACATTTCTAATAACAACTAAATGAGTTCAATCAGAATCCATTTGCGTCAATTTCAGAATATTTTTAAATGAATGGGTTATCTACATACCTTAAAAACATATTTTAACACCTCCTGTCAAGTATACGCCTCGTAGTGGTCACTACGAGGCTTATAAGAGTTCAATCATTGACACTGAGGGTCCAATCATTGACATTGAGGGTCCAAATAATTGACACTGACACCCAATAATTGTCTCTCTATACGCCTCGTATTGACCAATACGGGGCATATAGAGGTGTGAAGTGTGTCAGTGGGACGTGTGAATAACACCACCCTTTTTAAATCATTTTTAACCTTGTTAAAAAAAATAGATTTTTTATTTAATTTTTGTATATATATAATCAGTAACCACAACCTACCACCATCCCACAACCAAAAAACAACTGCTAACCACCACCTACCACCGGTAAACCAAGGTTTACTACACTAATTTATTTATTAATTAAAAAAGAAACAATATCCATCTTACACTAGATTTTAAACTGTTTTTTATTTATTTATTTATTTAAATAGACGATCAGAAATTACAAATCAGGATGAATATGATCATTAATTTTGCACCATTTTTTTTAATCAATCAAACTGCACACAATGAACAACTCTCAACTCACATTTAGGTGAAATATGATTTAACATTAACCTTGCAGTAGCCTCCTGCCTAACCATCGCCCCTTCAGTCTCCGCCAGCACCGCCGCCACGATCCGCTCATACCCTCCATTTCCGGCCACCATATACGCCACCAGTGCCGCCTGCACCGGCATCAAACTTGGGTTATATGCAGCAGACTCCACGTAAGACCCCTTATACACCTTCCCCTCACAGTCCATCAACGCCACCCCCGACGGACACCCGCTGTACGGCGCGTGTGACTCACGCGCCGCAGCCAACGCCTCCATCTTCAAATTTTCGATATTTTTGATCACCAATTCTGAATGCCCGTTTATTACTTTTGAAACGTCTTCTTTCAACAGCAATTGGTTATTGTGTTTCTCAAGAACCAACGGAGTTTCTTGATCCAGCAGATCATACGGGCCAAACGGGTCGGGTAAAATCGACGATATGGGTTTGTAATCAGGGTTTTCCAAGGGTTGATCAGTGATCACGATCTGAATATCGGAGACTCCCCGTACTTCTTGGAGAAATTGGCGGCAATGGCCGCATGGGGCGGCGGAAACGGCCATGTGAAGGAGTTTGGGGCCGCCGCCGTGTGCGGCGACGTTGGTGATCAGGAACTGTTCTGCATGGATGGAGTGGTGGAGGGGAAGACCGGGAAATTCGACGTTGCATCCGAAGAAGATCCGGCCGTTGGAGGATAAGCCGACGGCGCCGACGTGGAAATCGGAGATGGGTGTACGAGCGAGAGCCTGAGCTGATTTAACGAGTGATGGGAGGAGTTGAGGGACGGTGATTCCTCTGGATTTGGCCATGGATTCAGCTTCTGAAGCTGAGATTATGAATTTGGCCATGGATGGATGAATGTGATGGTTTTAGATGTGTGATCAAGAGAGAGAGATGGGAGGGGGAGTGGAAGAGAAGATGGGGGTTGTTTTTGTACTCAATTTAAATAGAGATGGTCATAATCAAATATTTCTCTAAATTCATATGGGATATATTCATTTTAAATAAAGAATTGAGTAAATTACTCACATGATTATGTTTTTTAAGAGCTTGTTACGACGACACTTAAGACAAGATTTCAACTGTTCTTTCGAATTTGACGTTCTGGGCGTACATTCGAGCCTATCCTAAGAGGAACATCACAACTGAGTAAACCCCTTACATTTGCCTTAACAAATATACCTCAGCACATTCGAATTCAAGACCTTTTATAAAGATATCAAGTGGGTAACTATTAGATTAGAAGTCATTGGTTACTTGCATGATTATGTAATTTGCTAGGACTTCGTTATTGGTCCTTAGGTTTTTTAAACTGTCTATATGGTCCTAAACATTAAACATTTGTAACATATATTATCTTTGTGTGAGGATACTTTGGTCAAGTATATGAGAGTAATTTGGTAGCCAAATGACTATATGTGTTATAAATGTCCAAAATTAGGATTATATGGGTAATTTGTGAAACATAAAGATTAAAAGTAAAATTAATAAATGTATTTTAGAAGTGATTGTTAAGGTTTATCAATGTTTGAGGCTCGATCAATAATTTGGTATAAGTAAGATTTATAATGTATGTTTATTTATTTTCGGAGTAATTTTTGTTAATGGATAACAATTACAAGGTTGCATTTATTGAAAGAATTCGTGAGTAAAAAGTTGTTAAAAAAATTTAAACACCTGACCAAAAATATTTGACCAGATATTGGGTCAATTTTTTAGTTATGAGCCCAATAGTTAGAAATTAAAGTACCAAATTTGTAAGTTGTAACAAATGAAGCCTAAGAACTGAAATCTAGATTCAATAAGAAATAAAGTTAATTGCTATTTTTCTCCTGTTTTATCGTATTTGTCATTTTATTCAGAAAAACATAATTCTTGTCATTTAACATTGTTGATTATCTTTTATTATCATTTTACTCTATTCACCTAATTTCATAAACATTTTCCATTTAGTTTCCATCCATTTAAAGGTATTTGTGACTTTTACTCCTAATTTTTTTTAATTTAAAAAGTCATCCATGTGTTTGAATTTTGAAATGCACCTCCAATATGCACTGTTTCTAAACCAGGACCATACCTGAATTCAAATGCTCTAGCGGTCCGGTTATGTGCTTTGAACCGTTTTTAAAGGAATTGGGTGATTCGACCAACAGTCGATGGTCCAACCGCTAAATTGGGTGGTTCGGTTGGATTATAATATGATTTTTTTTAATCTCTCTCTCTCTGTACACACGCACACTAGCATATAAACACATGTATTGGACATATATAATACGTTATAAACAATGTTTATATAAAGATTTATATGTTATATTTATGAATTGTTGATTAAATAAGATATATGATTATTTAAAAATTATAAATAACAAATAATAATAAATATTTATTAATTTTAAAATTATATATACATATAAGATATAATTGAAATTTTATTTTGTTTAATTAAATTTAGTGACTTAGTAAATTTTTATAATAAGTAGATTTATAATTATTAATATTTAATTGCATAATTTAATTAATAAAATTATTAATATTTTTAAGAGAGAGGCAAAAACTTCTTTCTAGATTTCATTAAGAAGTAATACGTATTCATTCTTTAACTTTAAATTTTATAATTTAATTAATAAAAAATTTTAGGAAAGAGAGGCAAGATTTTTTTTTATTGTTTACATGTGTTTCCTAAAAATACTTTTTTATTAGATTGATATATATGAAGCCGAACTTCCATCATATGAGATTCATTTTAAAGGATTGGTTAATCCTTTGTTAACCAAGTTTCGCATTGTATTTGTTGAAGTTTGATGCTTGAATTGAATTTTAGTGAATTAGTGGTGTCAAATATTATGTGGTTTTTGTTTGAAGTTGTATGATAAAAGTAAAATACTGACGTTTCTTAATGAAATATTCGTAATCTTGTTGGAAAGTAGCAAAATAAAATAATTAGTTTCCCGATAATTAAATACTTGTTTTAGTCTTTCGTTTTTAGTCAATGAAAAAGTTTAGCTTTGACTATCCATTTCCAACAAATTGCGTATAAATTAAAGAAACTCTATTCCTGATATCATATTTTATATATAATATATACTAGGTTACTAACCCGTGTAACACACGGGTTGACATAGAGTTAAGACGCAATTCACAAAAAACTTTAATAAAATGATATAATTACAATTGACATAAAACGTTATAAATTCAATTATTAACTATTTTTTTTTTCTTTTATTGCTATCATATCTCCATAGTTTCACATGACATAGTAAAAGAGAAATTATAATCAATAAAGATAAATTTCAGAAATGAAAAAAATAAGTTGTTATTATATTATTTCATATTTGAATTTTATAATTTTAAAAGTTTTTAATTTATTGTGCATGTTAGTTTTTTAAATTGCGAAAATGTGTTATACGTAATTTAAATAATAGAAAACCTTAAAAATAATTATATGTAAAAATAATATGATATGTAGATTTAGTATTATATGAAATTTTATTCATTGTAAATATGAAGTCATTTTACTAAAAAAGAATACGTTTAATAAAACTTTGAATAATTTAGTTGTTATACCTATTATCTTTAATAAATTAATAATCTATTATTGTTTAATTTTTAAATTTAAAATAATAGTAACTTATGATACAATTAATGCTAATAAATTTGTGTTTTATGATAATGTGAATTTTCAACTTTTATTGTGATAATGACATTTGTACATTAGTCTTATGTGGCAATACTTTTAGAGTGACATGTGGCATTTAGTGATGTGTACATGCTAGTAAAATGACATGTGACATTGGATTTACTCTTTTATTAGGATTAGAAGATTTTTTAATTATATAGGGCTAAGTTAAAATAAATAAGCTTCTTAGCCTAAAAAGCCCAAGAAGGGTCTTGAGCCATTAGATCATTAATCAATAATTATGATTAAATCAAGTTGTTAGAAAGTATTTTATTCATGCCTACTTTTGTTGACTTTTTATTAAATTCTCTCATATTCTTTAAATGTTCGTAACTTTTATATGCGAAATTACTTTTTGAAAAAATAAAATATACCATAAAAATAAGCATTTTTTATCTTCAAAATTAATATAGTTTTTGCTATAGAAATTTTTTAGTTCATTGTGTCTTTTGTACAGGTCGTTGTGTCTTTTGCGTAGGCAATTGTGTCTTTTGTGTAGGCAATTGTGTCTTTTGTATAAACATCATGTCTCTTGTGTTTTTCTCAATATTGTCTTTTGTACAAGTAATTGTGTCTTTTGTATAGACATTGTGTATTCTGTACAAGTCATTGTGTATTTTGTGTTTCTGCTCAATATTATGTTTTCCTAAACAATTTAAGACACAATGATGTTGCATAATACATAATGTTAAGCAAAGATGACACAACGACGGGTATAAATAACACATTGATATTTAAAAAGGACACAATTAACTAATAAAAAAGATACAATTATCTTTAAGAAAAACGCAAAAAAATAATTATACACAAACGTTTAAAAAGAAACAATGATAATAATTAGACACAATGAGATGAAAAAATTTAATTTTTTTGTAGCAACATTATACTCATTTTAAAGATATAAAAATGCTTGTTTTTATGATATATATATATATATATATTTTAAAAAAATATATCGTATGCAAAAGTTATGAACGTTTAAAAAAAGTGGGGCGAAATTGGTTATGACTAAATTAACCTCTAACAAATTTTTTATCTAAAATTTTAAATTTTCTTTTTTAAATTTGATCTCATGATCTAATGGTCAATAATACTTCTTAGGCTCTTTAGGTTAAATAAACTATTTAGTTGATCTTAATCCTAATTATATATATATAACCTATATATAAACACAGAAGAATCGGATAAGGACTTATTGTTGTTTTAAGAAGCATCATTTTGTATTTTGTTTCAGTAGTTATGAAATATTGAGTTTCTTTATTTTTTTTTTGTTGTTTTAATAAAAAATGTTTTTGTTATTCGCTATCTCATACATGTACCTTCATGTTGATGCAATGGGTTTGGAATTGATTCTAACTTGATTAATTGGATGTTTTTATGTGGTTTGACTTGTTTATTTATTCGGAATAGAAGCTACCGGTTGTCCTTGTGTGTTTGTAGGTTGGATGAGGCAAGAAAGCGTTTTTAGGAGGAAACCGAGCAAAGAGGAGCAAGGGCGAGCACATCCGAACATCTGAATATGCGAAATGGAAGCCATAAACTTTGAAGAGGCATATCTTGGGCTAGGAGAGGAGTTACGGGACGTATAATATATGAAAACTGAGTTTCTTGACGAAACGAAGCTAATGGTGATATCAGAGCAGGCGTAAGTTATGCCTAAGGGGCCGTAACTTACGCCGGGATGCTGTTCCGTAACTAGAACCGTAAGACAGAGCTTCTAGGGCGTAAGGTGCATGCATGTAGGCGTAAGTTATGCCTAGGGGACGTAACTTACGCCGGGGGGCGACGGAAAACATCAAAACTCACGTTTTTTGGGGTATTTAAGGCCCGAATCAACCCTAGTCGACTATCACACCTTGGGGGCAAGTTGTTGGGCGATTTTGGAGTATTTTGGAGCGTTCTAAAGCCCCGATTCATCAATCTGAACAGCAATATCAAGATTTCAACATGCAATTCCACATGAAGATTGAAGATTCAAGTGTTGCTATGTCCGACTAAGTCTTTCGTGATCGTCTCCGGATGGATGGTTAGGTTTAGTAGTTAAAGTTTACTTTGGATTGTTAAACATTGGTATTAGATTAGTTTTTCATCGATTAATTCTCTAGTATTGCTTGATTGTGAAACCCTAACTCTTGTTTTATTACTTTGCAATTTCAAGTTCAAGTCGTTTACTTTTTATTCATTCATAGTTTGAATGGATTGGTGATTGATGAATTTGAGTTTTCAAGGCTTTTATGATCAATTGGTTTTGTGAAATTAATAATCAACCGAATCGACAACATCGGTCTAGTTACCGGTTGTCAATAAGGTCATTAATTGGTTTCCAAAGTCTAGGTGTAGATCAATTCAAGCATAAGCTATGTCTATGTAGTTTCCAATTGACAATTCCAAGCATCTTTACTTACTTGATTAACTTGAAATCCGGAGTGATCACCTTTCCATTTTATTGTTTACAAATCTTTTGTTTTAATTATTTTGTTTTAGTGCAAGTAAAGTGTTTATCAATTTAAACCTAAAATCAACAATATCAAATTTAATTTTCAAGTTCAAGTAGTTAATTAGTTTGTGTTGAAAGTGATTTCCACTTGACTTCTCATGGATCGATACCCGACTTTCCTATCTAATTTGGGTTGTAGGACTTGAGTTTAAACTCTTATTTTTGGTTGGTACTTCGACACCGATCACATGTTAAAACAAATATCGATTTTTTTCCCTTTAAAATGTATAAAAACACGATTGTCTAATTATGGCATCAAATTACCTGACCATCAGACAGGTATAAACTTGTTCTATATAGGAAGTGTTTTAGACAAAACTAGGCTAAGAAAATAATGATATAAAAACGAAAGTGGAAAACAAAAGAGGAGGTTGTGAAAAATTTCATCTTAGAAAAAAAATTAACAAAAAAATAAAAGTGATAATAAAAAATCTAGACACTTGATAAAAATTGGTTAAGACGAATCAGTGAGAGACTCCTAACAACATGAAAGTTTGTTATGTTGGTAAAGCTAAGTCTGAGCATAAATGTGCCTAACTAGGTAGGAAAACAAACCCTTAACCCACTCCTCTACTACTTTGATACGCTTATTTCTTGTTCCATCGTGAGATAAATTGGTATATTTAGGTAAATAATTATTGTATTTTGGGTTGAAATAGGTAGCATTAGGCCACTCGGAGTCGCCTTCGGGATACACACGGGGAAGCCATCACCAAACCGGGGCCGGCCGGGAACACCGCGCCCCCGGTTTCGGCTCGGGGAAATGCGGCGTGGGGAAGCCGAGACGTGGGACAAAACTCTTAACCGTTGGAAAAGTGGGAAAAAATGGGAAATGTGGGAAAAAGTGGAAAAAGTGGGAAAAAAATGGGACGACACCATGCAAAATGGGGAAAAGTGAGGAAAAGTAATGTGGCGCTGATGTGACAATGGGGAAAAGTAGGACGACTCTCAGTGGCCTTATGACATATAACGAGTTGAGATGAGTAGTACCTTAACACAATTCGGGTCAAAATGAATAACTTAAAAATTATGTGAATATAATTGATTCAAACGAGTAAGAATGATTAATAATATGTTTGATGGGAAAATTATTAAAGTAAAATATTTGTTTCGTTACAATTCATTCTAATTTGAAATAAATTGATGTTTTTAAAAACGACATATTTAGACCCAAAATGATTTTGCTTAAAATCCATTCTAGTTTGCGCCCATCCTGACACGCACTCGTTCTGACCCTTAAAGCCCAACCCAACCCAGCCCAGTCAGTCCATTATGTTTAGCCCCCGAAGCTTGATTTATTGTACTTGATTACCCAAATTAGAATATGTCAACTAAGAATAACCTTACGAGAGAGAAGTTTGTTGTGAAGTTTTCGGGACCTTCTATTTGCCTAATTTTCCATTAGTTGCACGACAGAGTGTTGCTTTCTCTCGCACTCTCAATATGTATGTAAAATGAACTGCAAAGTGAATTGTTCGTGGATCGTTTAGTAAGTAGTTTGTTTATATTTGTTTGTTGTGAAGAAGGCCAACTTTACATAAAGTATTTAGAGGCAAGGTCTAAGGCCTCTAAATTTTTGGGACCCCAAACAATCAGGTTATGTTCGAGTTATCTTCTATATGATTTGTTTTGTAACTTTTTAATCTGAAAAATTAGATAGTGCAGTCATATTTTTAAATAAGAAATTTGTTTAACGCTTTATCTCCAAATAATTAAATTTTTTACGGTTTTGGAATAAATCTTTTATTAATTGTAAGTGTGAAAGATATAAACAAATTTTCCAATGGTAAACATGATCAAGCTGATTAACAAAGAGTGACAGAGTTATAAAAATCATCACTAAATATTGCATTTTCTATCTTTATTTGCTTATATCATTTATGATTAACATTTGTTAACTATAATTATGAATAAAATTATGTAGATAGAGATAAATCAATATATTTTTATTCTTTTTAGAATTTGCGAATCATTTTGTTTTATCGCATGTAAAAAATTAGTTACGAGAATGGCCTCAATTTTTTTATTTGCCTTAGGCCCTGATTGTGAATAAACAAACATGAACATAATTTTTGTTCATTTAACTAAACGAATGAACTTGAACACATGTTTCGTTCTTCTTATGTGTTTGTCAATATTCGTTTATGTTTGTTCATCTACGTTCATATATATTCGTTCATTTAAGTTTATTTATGTTTTTTCATTTAGGTTTATTTAGGTTTGTTTATTTTTATTAATAAATCATATTATATATATAGAGTAAGGATCGGTTGTTAACCTACCTTAATTGAGGTAATCCATTAACCCTAGTAAAATTCATCAAAATCCTTGAAAAAAAATTTCAAGGCATTTTTTATACATAAATGGGGAATTCCTTTTTTATGTTTTTGTTAATTCACAAGCGTTAAGAAATTAAACGAAGTGTAAGTTTGCATTACATTGCAAGTTATATTTATTTTTTGCGTCAATTACTCTGACGTAAGATCCTAAACGGTGATGAATTAGCAAAAACACAAAAAAAGGAACCCCCTATTTATGTGTAATAAAGGCCATGGAAAATTTTTTCATAGATTTGGACAAATTTTGCTAGGGTTAATAGGTTAGCTCAATCATATATAGATATATATTATTTAAATTATAACCTCTAATTTCTAGAAAAGAAATTAAGTGGGTTTTTCTTATAAATTAAGCTAATAAGTGATCCGTAAACTAAAAGTAATTAGAAAAATAATAGGGATTCCGTAAGTTTTTGACCTTTATTAAGTGTTTAATCGATATTAATTTAATTATGTCTGTTCAAATTTGGTAATCTATGTTAGTTTAGTAATGTTCATTCAATTATGTTGGTTTATATTTGTTTTATTATGTTCGTTTAGGTTTATGAGCTGTTTGTTTATATTATTAACGAACATAAACAGATTTAATTTCTCAATAAGCGAACATGAACAATAAAACGTTGTTCATTTAAATATTTGTGTTCAATGGTGTGTGTTTGACTAAAGTCAAACAAAGAAACACAAATATGTTCTCTTTGTATTCGTCCGAATTATTTAGAGGCGCACTCCTCCGTATTTCAATGTGTGGCCTTCCTGTTGTGCACAAACTTAGAGGAAACTAGTGGGGTTTCCGCACGATGCCGCGGGCATTCTGTTACGATTCCGTATATCAAAACGCGAATATGTGTTGTCATTCTGACGTAAAGTCCTAAATGGTAGTTGTTATAAACTTGTTCGCTCGGCCGACATAAGTATTCGATCATGATAGTTGATAGTATACTCCTAAGAAATACGAACCCAAACATAAGCACACATTAGTAAAACATAAAACTAAACAAAAAAAAAATACTTTATGTTTTCTAATTGTTATTATTATTTGAATAGTGTCATTTAACTATTTCGGAATATTTAACTATTAACATTATTCTATTACGAATATTATTATTATTATTAAATTTATACAGTTTGTGAAGTAATTACGATCAAAATGATATAAACGATACATATAGTCGATAATGTACGGACACCTGATAAATCTTTGAATAACGCGTAAAATTTTTGCGACAGTTTGGGCTCAAAATTTATATAACGTTTGTGATGCAATCGTGATCAAGTTAATATAATCATCACTATCATCCGATAACGTATTAACGAGTTAAAAGTATATAAATATTAAAAATATATGAGTAATGTAGGAGGAAGGTTTAAAAATAATAATTTAAATTTTAGAGTCCTATACAAAAGTTTGGAATTAATTAAAGTTATCTACCTTCATGAAGATTCCAAACTTTTTTGAGGCGGTTCCTGGATTGCAAATCAGGTTGTATACCATGCAGCAAGACTTGTAAATTATGAACAGTACATCCATTTTGTATATATAGATAATCACAAAATATATAATTGTTTTTTTTTAATATAATCTAGTTTCAGACGTAAATAACTTTTAAACATCCTATTGTTTTTGTAACTATAATTAAACATTGCAACTTTATCACGTCAGTTTTTAGGGTTTAGATTTTGTATTTAAATTTTACGGTTTTACTTATATATATAATTTATATTTTCTAGTTCATTGTGACTTTTTGTGTTCGTTATTATATGTTATGGTTTAGATTTATGATTTAGTTTTAGAACTTAGATTCTAATAAATAGTTTTTGGGTTTTCGAATTTATGTTTTCTAGCACACTGTGTCTTTTCACATGTTAATATGTTTTCAGCTTGTCATTGTGATTCTGGGTTTAGTCTTGCGGTTTAACTTTAGAATTTATTATTTAGGGTCTAGCCTAGGATTTAACTTCAACGTTGTAAAACTTGTATTTTTCAGCTCATTATATCTTCATGATCGTTATTTGTTTTTTATGTTTGTAAATGTTTTTAGAATTTAAGGCTTAGGTTTCATGTGTGATGGTTTTTAAATTCGGTTCTATATGACTATATTCATACAACTTGTATTTTACCTTCTTTATTTGCAACAGTTTGTTTTGACAAAAAACTAACTAAAGTTTTTGATGTCAATTAGTTCAAAGATGTCAATCATTATAAATCTACGGTCAGGTGCAAATTCTATAATTATTGAAGTTTTTACTAATTATTTTATTATTTGAAAAAACTATTAATACATAATTTGATTATTTTATATTAAAATTTCGTTTTATAATTCCTAAATTTTCATTACTAACTTTTTAATAATTTTTATCAAATTCATATAATACATGGAGTAATGTCTAATTTACAAATAAAACAACATACATTATAATTTTGTAAACAAAAACATACTAATAAAACTATGGCATAATTTCCTTTTTTTTTTTAAATGTATCTCATGCCCATACATGACACCAATGACCAAACCTGCGTTTTTTCATACAATTTATATATGTTATACGACCCTATATGTTTAATTAAAATGGCAAAAATTGCGACCATAACATGTTAGGCTGGCAAGAAATTTATATGACTCGTATAACCTTATACGACACGTACAAAAACCGAAATATATGGCATGGCTTAATATTCCTCAATATACAAGTTAGTTATTTGACATAACTCGAGATTTTTTTAGATATACGAACTAATTACTTGAAGTGACATAAGATTCCTAAAAAAACATGATAATTATTTGACATGACGCACAATTACTCGATGGATACGCTAGTTATTTGACGTGACACAAATTGATTAAGATATAATTGCAAGAAAACTTTATATAAAGTATTATATGATATTCTTGTTCTTTTTACAGCATAATCACTTTATTTATAATATTTATAATAATGTCGATTCTTAACAAAAAAGTATTTGGTCATGAATCTTTTATCAAAAAATCAGTTTTTGATTTCTATCATATACAAATTCTAAAATCCAGGACTTGAATTCATGTCCTGTCATTAAATTCCTCCTGATTTATTAGAACTGTATAATATCAACTTACTAAGTGTTAACAAAAGATGTTCTTTTGCTTAATTATGTTACTCATGACTTTGAGGACTTGTTAACCTAGGTGTAAGATAGTGGACGTAAGAGGTGTGTTGTGGTTTCTAAACAACAATTCAAGAAAAACGCTAATGGTTTTGTGATTAATCTATTTTTCTAAAATGTGATGGTGGTGATGAGTTCAAAGGAACAACAACATTGAAACATTCTCGGAAAAAAAAAATGACTACTTTTCCGTTTTGGTTGGTTGCAAAATTCTTTAGTGGGTATGGAGGTTGGATGTTGCGGGTCACACATGTTGAATATAACCATGAGCTTGTTGTATAATTGAAAGGTTATCCCTTTGCAAATTGCAATAACGTTAACTATAGTGAAAATTATACACTTTGTTGAATATATCCATGAGCTTGTTGTACAATTAAAAGATTATCCCTTCGCAAATTGCAATAAAGTATAATGAAAATTATGCATGGTGAAAGATCTATTAAGACATAACAAGATGTCATGAAACCTCGTGACATGTGATGGAAGATCTGTCAAGACATAATACAATCATTTATATTTATAAAAATATAAATGATAAAGATGAAGATATGAATACATAATATAAGCGTCAATTACATGTTTTTTTATATATCTATTATACTTTAAAGATGGATAATTGTATATATATATATAGGGGAAGGTTCCGTTGTTAACCCACTGTAATTGTGGTAACCCAAAGAACCCTGCAAAAAATGCCCGAATCTTTGATTCTTTTTTCATGGTCTTTATTATACATATTTAGGGGGGTTTCTTTTTTGTGTTTTGGCTAATTAACAAGGCAAAACGAATTTGCGTCGGTGTAAATTCGATTTGCATTTCGCAACATTTAAAAAAGTGCAAAAACTTTACACCGATGCAAATTCGATTTGCATTGCGAATTAGCCAAAACACAAAAAAGAAACCCCCCTAAATATGTATAATAAAGACCATGAAAAAAATTCAAAGATTCGGTCATTTTTTGCAGGGTTATTTTGGGTTACCACAATTAAGCATGGTTCTTATTTGAACCAAATCCTATATATATATATATATATATATATATATATATATATATATATATAAAATATAATATATAGGAATTGAATCCAATGAAAACCCAACCTTAGAGAGAAAATCCTTAGACCCTATGTGAGCCACTCATTTGGAATCTTGAAAATAAATATGTGGTCCACATTAACCCACATTAAAAATGATTTGTTTATTCAAAACTCAATTTTTTATTCAGATTTAATATGGACCACATATTTATTTTCAAGATTCCAAATGAGTGGCTCACATAGAGTTTAAGGGTTTTCTCTCTAAGGTTAAGTTTTCATAGGATTCAATCCCTATATATATATATAGGGGGAGGTTCCATTAAAAACCTTCATATTTGAGAAAACTAAGAAAACTAATCACAATTGTTATTAATCAATTTTGTTTTTCGTTTTTTATTTTACATTTTGTTTTATTATAAGGTTATATTTGTTAACAAAAAGAAAAAAATAAAAAAATATATGTAATTTATGTTATTACATATATGTAACTCATTGATTACATATATGTAACTTTTAAACTACATATATTAGTTACATATACGTAACTTTATTGGTTACATATACGTAATTTCGTAATCTATATATTTTTATTAAAATTTTTTGTTTGTTTATCACATTTCTAAGCTAATAATAAAAAATCATGAAAAAAAATTTTAAAAATTGATTGGTTAGTAGTAGTTTTCTTGGTTTTCTCCAAAGTGAGGAGTTTTTATTTGAACCCTCCTCTATATATATATATATATATATATATATATATATTAGGAGGAGTTTACGTGAATGCTTTTACATATTCAAATTTGATGTAAAACAAATCATTTACCAATAATAATATATGGTTTATAGGTAATTGATTGGCTTCTTAGTGAAAGTGGTTGGTGAAAGGTTGCAAGCATTATTCTTATTCTTTTTTTAATCGCATTATTGTTGCACAGAATCCCCGTACCAAACATTTCATTGTCAAAACTTTTGGAACTTCAAAGCATCTTCCAACTTCATCTTTTTTTTTTTATTATTTTATATCTGCGTCGCTTGAAATCTTAGAGTTATCTACTTCATGAAGTCTAATTAAAATATATTTTTACAACCTAATTTACATTTTTTTAATATTTTTCTATATATTTTAACTAAATTTACTAACAAGAAACACCATTTAGAAAATCAATAATCAACGTCGGAGTAGCCACTTGTAAGAAGCTCATGGGTTCAATGCTTGTTGATGAATATATTAATTTGAGGTCGATTTGCTGTTAAAATAAAATAATTAGAAAATCAGCACACAATTTCTTTTAAATTGAAACCTTGTAAAGTTGTAACAATTGAAATCTATGTGCCAAATTTAAATTTTGTACACTTTATGCAAACTTCATGTGTGTTACTGATTTATATGGTTAGATTTAATCTAGTGGAAGCTAGAGAGGTTCCCACATATATACTTTTTTAGCATACACCATTGATAGTTAATGGCTATTTCATCATCTTTAGTCAATTTTATGGATATTTTAAGAGGTAAATGATAACAAGGGGTTTGAAAAGTCACATATTAAGTAGTACACAAAACGTGTCAACCTAAAATTTATCATGTTCTTGTCTTTTCTTCTATGCATAAGTCTACTCAAGTATTCATTAAAAGGTAACACTCTTTGTTGCAACTTCCTTTTTCTTGTTTAAAAATTAGAACTAAGACATCCAAGAAAATGATATTTTTATTTATTTATTTATTTTATATATGTACATGAAAAAATAAAAAAGAAAGATGCCTGAACTAGTGTAACATTTTAGTTGAATCTTACATTATCAGTGGATATGTGAGATGTTAGATTTATATTTTATAAGAAATGTTTGAATTTAAATTTTATTATTTTATCATTTTTGTTATTTTTTATGTATATATTTTTTGTGTGGGTTCTAGACGGATGTTTGGGTGAACTCCATGGAAAGTATCCAACATGGTAACAAAAGGCAATGATGAACATTTGTTGATGTGAGAGATTGGATGATAAATATGACCTCGCACTCACTCTTGTTTAGTTTAGAATGACTGGAAAACCTTTTCTAAACCGATTACCCTCTAGGGGTTTGGGGTCATGATTACTTAACACCATAGACAACTTTTGACATGTTGCTGATGGGACAAAGCATTAGGCGTTGGGTTGATGCCCGAGTGGTTCCGATTCGGCGGTTTGATATACGATTTATCATTCATGGACGTTGATAATGTCCATCTATTTAGCAGCACCTTAGGATGACATAGCCTTAAAATAAAGGGTGAGATTCAGATGAGAAAAGTTTAGAATGAAAGGAAAGCCTTCTTCTAAAACGATTACCCTTCAGGAGTCCAGGGATCAGAGGTCAGGATTATATAATACCTTAGACAACTTTTAACATGTTAATGGCGGGACAAACCTCGTCATGGATGATGACAAGGCTCTAGGGAGTAGGGGGAAGAGGATGAGATTGTAACAAAATAGTGGAGTTTATATCATTTCCGGATGTAGTATTCTGTCCATAGCAAATGTCACACCTCAGACACCACGATTACATTTTGGGCCATTTCATGATAAGTTACATTTTGGGCTCTTTCGTGATAAGTTATAATGGAACTATTATGGAATTATATTTTCTTAGAATACCTATGAATTTGTGATCACGAGCCGAACCAAACCGAGCGAGGGTATGCTCGTGCTCGGTTCGTTTACAAACTGAGCGGCTCTGCTTGGTTCGGATTTGCAAAATCGAGCCAAATGTCGTGCTTGTTGCTCGGCTCATTTTAAAATCGAGCGGCTCGGCTTGCTTCGGTTTGGCTCGGTTTCAAAATATATTTTAATGCGAACCGGTCATCAGTTTAGTTTTGCGGTCGGTATTTTTGCAAAACATTTGGTCGACAGTTTCAAAAGTTTGAAGCTATAGTGAATGGTTTGGTTTATGGTTTTCACTAAAAAAAGGTCCTTAAAAAACCGAACCGGACTTTATGATACACACATACATACATATTAAATAGATAGATAGATAGATAGATAAGTTTATTGATTTAGACATCATTGACACACACACATATTTGGGCTTACAATGCAAGTAGTTAATCTCAAATAATAAAACGATTTGTTTTTATTTTTAACGAGTCAAATATCCCAACCCTAAAATGCCCAAACTCTAAATTAAATTGTTTAGCGGTTTGGTTTGATTTTAATTCTTAATGGTTCGGTTTTGGTTATTATTATTCAAAAACCGTTAATAACGGTTAGGTTTATGGGTCCATCCAAAAACTATAAAAACGGTTCCTTGAATATCCCTAATACGAAGCATAAAAAAATTTAAAATGTATGAATAGTTCGTAAACATCATTATACATTACTTTGAATACACAAACATCATTCATCTTTAAAAATTTGAAACATATTAGTGTTAATGAAAATTTATATATATGTATAACTTAGTTATACTTAAACGAGCCAAAACGAGCGAGCCAAATGAACGACTATCCGAGCGAGCTTACCTTGGCTTGTGCTCGGCTCTTTTTGAAACCGAATCGAGCGTGTTCGGCTCGTTTAAAACCGAGCAAAATTCGAATGAGCTTTTTTCGAGCTTTTTACGAGTGAGCGTCGAGCGACGAGCATTTTGGACGACCCTAATATACACCCTTGGAAGTGTGTGTAAGTGTGTAACAAATAAAGCGATTTGGACCGTCAATATCTTTTGGGCTTAATTCCTGAGTTCTGAGACATCTAATATCTGAAATTAGGGGCGTTCAAAAAAACCGTAAACCGTTTATAACCGTTATCCGAACCGCATCCGTAACCGAAAAAAACCGAATCGAATTGCAAATTCGGTTTACGGTTCGGTTCTAAACCGTAACAGTTTAACCAATTCGGGTTTCGGGTCGGTTGGCGGTTTTGATTTTTTTTGGAATTCGGTTTATTCGGGTATTCGGGTTAAACCGTTTAAACCGATTAATATTTAAAAATGTATTTTTTATTTTTTATTTTTTGTCTTGACTTATACGCTTATACACTTATACCATTTTACCCTAGTTGAAAACTTGAACACACCAATATAGTCGTCGTTCACAATTCACATTTTCACAAACCCTTAGGTGGTGTTTGTTTTTTCAGAGGCAAAATGTCTGCGGTCTGCGGACCACATCTGCAGACCTCTTTTGCAGAAGAGGTGAACCGAACCCCTGCAAGAAGAGTTTTTGAGGGTGTTTGTTTTCCAAAAACATCTTCAAACAAAAAACCTCATGAAAACCCAACCCACCGTCCCCCAACCCCACCGTCTGCTCAACTCCACCGGCCACCGATCCTCCAATTGTCCACCACTGTCACCATCACCTCCGATCGTCCCCCTCCACCCACCATTGACCGTCGATGAGGCAGCTCCGACCGCAGAAGGCCAGCTCCGATCGAGAGGATGAACCGTCGAGGAGGGCGAACCCTAGATCGAGAGGATTGAGCAGCCGATTAAGAAGGCGGTGGGGGGCGCGACTGAAAAGGGGCGAACCCTAGATGAACCGGTGGGGGCGACGGCAGTGGGAGGAGCGGCGGCGTGGAGGAGGCCGGCTGTGGAGGAGACCGGCGGTGGGGGAGCCAGCTGTGGAGGAGACCGACGGTGGGGGAGCTGCTGTGTAGGGGACTTGGTGGTTGATGAAGTGAGAAGAGGTTGGAAGAGCTCAAAAAGAGCTTGGTCCAAGTATGCGCCAAGAAGAGGTCGCGCAGACCTTTTTTAATGAAATGTCTGCGAGAAAACAAACGGTCTGTAGAGGTCCAACATCTTCCCTCGTCTGCGCCGCGCAGACATAAGAGGTCACGCAGACCTTTTTGGAAAAAACAAACACCCCCTTAGGTGTTTGTTTTTTCAGAGGTAAAATGTCTGTAGTCTGCGGACCACATCTGCAGAAGAAGAGGTGGACCAAATGTCTGCAGTCTGCAAGAAGCAGACTGTTTGTTTTTTTAACGTCTGCAAGCTGATAGAATTGATTAAAATTTAAATAAACCATTTTTTTAACCATGAACTTTGAAACACAAAATACTCCTCTAATTTGTAGATTATAACATCTAAAATCAAACAAGTCACATATCCTGAAATCAAACAACCCATAATACTCCTCAATTCTCATCAATTAAATTGCAATATATGCTTGTTAAATTGAAATCAAACATTGTTGTACAAGTATGTTACATTATCAAACGAAATCAAAAGAAAAAATTTCAGATCAAAAGAAAAAATTCAGATCAGGCATTTCAAATCAAAAGAAAAAATTCACAAAACACAAAATCGGTGGTGGGAGCCGGCTGTGGAGGAGGTTACCTTATCAAACGTTGTTGTGGGAACCGGCTGTGGAGGAGGGGGCGGCGGTGGCGGCGGCTGTGATGGCGGTGGTGGAGGAAGGGGGCGGCAGCCATGAAGGGCGTCGAGACTGGAGCTCTGCTTTGGAGGTGGTCGTGAAGGGCAGCCGTGAAGGTCGTCGACAGTGGAAGGTGACGTCGTGCAGTGGAGGTGGGCGGTGGGCGGTGGGCGTCGGTGAGTGGAGGTTAGAGTTTGCCGGCGAGATTAGGGAGTGGGAGATAGGGTTGAGATGAAAAGAGGAATGTGAAGAATGAAAAAAATTTCTGGAAACCCTTCTCAATTTTCACATGGGAAGAGGCAAGAAGAGGGTGGAAGAGGTTAGTCCAGGTCTGCACCAAAAAGAGCCCGAGCAGACTTTTTTTAATGAAATGTTTTCAAGAAAACAAACGGTCTGCTGAGGGCCAACCTCTGCCCGCATCTGCGCCACGCAGACAAAAGAGGCCAGGAAGATCTTTTAGCGAAAAACAAACGCCACCTTAGTTTCTTCCACCGCTCCCAGCCTCCCACTCGTCACCTTCCACCGCCGATCTCCACGACTCCACCTTCCACCACCGATCTCCGATCTCCATCTTCCACCGCCGATCTCCACCTTCAACCGTCGATCTCCACCTTCCAACTCCGCGGCGCCGCTCTTCACAGTTCTGCAACTCAGGTAGTAGGTATGTGCTTTGAAGAAAAATTGATAGGGTTTAAAAATGGTGACATAATCACTTGGAGGTTCTACATTGTGGTATCCATTCCCTACAGTCAATTTATTGTTGATTTAGGAGCCTAAAGCTGCTGATTTTAAATACCATTTGAAACTTTTCTATTTTAACTTTTTAATTAGCTAGTTTAGCTCTTGAGGTTTTTAGTTTGACTAAAGATCATCTACTTGAGTTTGAAGATTCTTCTATTCTTGTGTTAAATACAAAATTTCCCCTCTTAAGCAATTTATTTCATCAAATTTTGATTTTCAGTTTTCTTGAAAATCACTTTTGTCTTGCTAAAGCAACTCGAAGTCATCAATTAGAGTCAATGTGGTCAATTTTATAGTTAAAAATACAAAACTTGTTTGACACTTGGAAGTCAAACTTGAATCTTTTCACACAGGTTATGTCTTCACAGAGTAAACACATTATGTGTATGAATACAACACTTCAATCTTTTATTGTCATTGTGACTTCTATAATCATTTGATTTAGTTTTTGACTTGGAACCTATTGTGTGTGTTAGGATATGCTTATTTTTGTGTTATTTGAGTGGTTTGGAACACAAACAATTCTGATACAGGAAATACGGACCAAAAATATGGAAAAAAGATATTTTGACTGAATACGGTTGAATTCGGTTTAATACGGTTTGTTCGGTTCTAAACCGAATCCGAACCGAATTGAATACGGTTGAATTCGGTTCGGTTTATCCTATTTTGAATACGATTCGGTTCGGATTACGGTTTGTCTTAAAAAAATTTCAAAACCGTTTAAACCGAACCGAATAAACCGTTTAAACCGAAACCCGAACCGTTGAACACCCCTATCTGAATTCAGAACTAAAACTTAAAAAGCGTCAGCGGTGAGTCTACTAAACCCATACTGGGTTACGCCGCCAGCCCATTATAAATTTATTCGAAAGTTTAACCGACTGTGGCCCAAGTCATTTTGATTATTGTCTGGTTTTCAATTTCACTCCTTGTACACCATTTTTTTTTTTTGGGTTTAGATTCATATATATCTTTAATTTAGATCTTAGATTCTAATTAGTTTTTATATAGCATTATAATTTGTGAAAACTGAACTACATATTAATTGTAAAACTAATTTAATTTTACACCATTTAAATATATTTACTAAAATTTTGAAATAATAAATTTGAACTTTATGTTTGTTGTTACGATTAATGCCATCTCATATATCAATCACCGACCAAAGAAATTCTAAATTTAAAATCTTGATAAATTATCTTCTAATTTACCAAAAATCATTTTAACCCCTTTTAAGTTTCTAAATTTTAGAGTGTATCTCAATCTGTCAATAACTTCTTTTTGGTCGTTAACTTAAAATAAATAAATAAATAATATGACTTGTATTGACCGGTGATAGGTATCGTGAATAATGAGAACTATGTTTTTCCCCGCCGCGTGTTGCGGCAGGGTTATCGCAGTGCATTCCCGATAATGGGTATTATATCGTTTGCAGAAACATATGTTACATAGCAAAATCAAATCTCTCATCACAAATTGTATACTAATTTTTCGTTAAAACATAAAATCATATAAAATCCATACAAATATGTTACGAAAATAATAGAAAAAATTATTCACAAAATCCTTCTCACCGGCAACCAATTGGCTGAATTAAGAAAAAACTAAATCTTTAAGCAAAAATCGATTTTCTATGAGAACAAATAAATCACTGTTGCATTCTCCGACCACCACCGAAACCCTATAAAAAATCACGCTTTTTCATTATATATATATATATATATATATATATATAGATATTCATTATTCATACTATTTAATATATATATATATATATATACTATTTTAATATAATACACATGTTTATACTATTCATTTAGGATGCATTTTAATATATATATATATATTTGTCACTAGATGAAAAACATCGGCATCATTAAATAATTATCTTTTATCTATATGCAATCTTCATAACCAAGTCTAAGTAACTTCATATGTTTCTTTCAGTGGCGGAGGATTATTGGGGCTCGTGGTGCCCCGACCCCTGTCGTTTTTCGGGTTAGAAGTCTCGATATAGTAGTTTTTGGTCGAAAAAATTTACAGATATTGAGTCCGGCTCCTTTGGTTTTTCTTTCTAAAATTTCTTGGGCCCCCTTGAATTTTAAAAAATAATAAAGTTTATCTTGTATTGTAAGTTTTAACATTACATTTAAGGGTTTACATTGTCAATTTTTATTTCATCATTTGCCAATTTTGAGTTTAAAGCTTGTTTTAACTTTAATAAAGCATCAGCGGTGAGTCTTAAAATGGGCCTTAAAAAATAAAATGAGCCTTAACCATTAAACATTACACATTACCTTTTGTTAAAAAAATCATCGAGGCCCAAATTTATATACCTGGTGCGTTGATTTCAAAGAGGGCTTTATTATAATTTTTTTTGCTCTTGTCCGTCAATTAGACGTCGTGAGCTTCAAAGGCTTCAAATTGAAGCTACAAATTTTCAAATTTCATATAAAATTTCAACCAATCTTGAGTAGTTGAGTGATTATTTGCTTCCCGCTTGGCTGCTGCTTCTTCTTCTTCATTGGTTCAGCCGTTGGCTGCTACTTCTTCTTCATCAGTTCAGCCGTTCTCAGTTCTCACGTTCTGCGCTGACGCACTGTTAGTCTGTTACTACTTCTTCTTTTTCCTTCCAAGTTCCAAGATACATGTTCGATTCTTCTTCTGCTTCACTGATTTGTCAAATGATTTATAAGTTATTGACTTTATTGATTAGATTTTGTGAATTGTTTATTAGAAATTTAGAAATTTATGAGCTATTGGTTATAGTTTATTGATTAGTTAATTGTGTGAAGTTGATTAGTTAAATAGTTAACTATAAAATTGTTTTAGGATTTAGGATTAGAAATTTATCATTTGATATTGAAAATTGTTTGACCCAACCCAAATTACTTTTTATCAACTCAAATTTTTGGCCCGAAACATAGAAATAAAAAAAATAACATATAACTTTCGGCCCCCTTTGACATTTTTTTCAAGCTCCGCCACTAGTTTCTTTCATACACTTAATAACATTTATATCACTAACATTTTGTGTAATAAAGTTTATAAACATGCTGCAAGACATGTTGTTTTTACATTTTCTTATATTTTTAAGCTTGAGAGATGCACATATTAGTTTATTCTTACTAATGTAAACTAACAAATCCATTCTCCAGACCGTGAAATGAGGATATTATGTCACTTTTAGTGTTTTCTGAATATTGCAAATCTAGTTTGTACTTTATATCTTCTTTAACGTGATATCATATAGGCGTTATGTATAGTAGTGATTACGAGGGAAAAAATAGTGTAATTGTTATATATAGTGAATAAAATATAAGATAATAATATGATATAATATAATTAAGTAATGGTTGAACCTTATTAAACAAAAAATTAATATAAATTTTTCAGGTTATTATTTTCAATTCGGATGACTTGAAATTACAATTATTAGACATCTAAATTAACTACCACACTTGATTTTTAAAATTTTAATCTTATAGTTTTTAGCTATACTTAATCCGTAGTGTATCCACGAACTCATTTGTAACGAGTGACGATTTATAAATTATCACCTGTTTATGCCGGTAACGGGTTGGGTAAAACGGGTTGGGTAAAACGGGTCATAATGCAGTTCCAAAATACAAAACTAAATATAATTGTCCAAATCGATATCAGGATATTTTTAAGATGTTAACCAAGTAAATTTTCCTTAACAATCAAAAATAATAATAAAAAATACAGACAATTTCCAAAATCCTTGACGAAAGGACCCAATAATTGAAAATATATATATATATATATATATATATATATATATATATATATATATTTATTGTGGTTTGAGCGCAAAACATATGTAGACGTGTCAAATTGTATTCCGTTCATGAAAAACTGAAAACATATGATGATGGGTTTGGGGTGTGGTGGTGAGTGGTGACTCGTGGCCGGTGAGTCAACCCCAATTCAGCATCGTACTTTTCTATCCTTTCAAAACCCATAAACCATCCAAAACACCCAACTAAACCAAGTATATCTTGCTTAATCTATATGATTGATTCGGATGAAGCTTTGTTAGTTTGTTTTATTTGACCATGATTAGGCTTGGCTTGCGCGTTTTTTTAAGTTTAATTTATTATTTATTAAATGTTTTATTAATTACTTTATGTAATTATGCAGTTTTTTGTTATAATTTTGTTTAAAGCTAATAAGGGCTCAGCGGCATGTTTTTTTATAGCCCAAATGGATCATCGAACCCAACAACCCACGCGCTGAAACCACAGTCCTCTACCAACTCCCCAGTATCTAAAGCTCAGGTGTTGGCGAGCGCTAAATCGAGCAAATCCACCTGCTCCTTAGGAGAAAACTCACTATGTGGTAAAACCCTCTACTGACCGCTTTGGCCAAGATTTGAACCAATTATCTCATAAAACTTAAGCTTTATGAGAATCATGGAGTGACAATTGAACTACAAGCTTGTTGGCTTTGTTATAATTCTGTACCTAATAATACCCTATAATTGAAAGTTTTGTGACATCATATTTGAAGGTCTTTTTAAAAGCATAGATGTAATGTTTGCATTCATCTCACATATCTTCTTCCAGATTTTACTGATTAGTGAGAATGTTTGTTTGTACTTTGTTTTATATATAACGTGGATTTCGATAGTAGCTGATTATATCATGTGGAACTCGATCTTATAGAAAAAACTTTTAAGCCCTATCTAATTAAACCATTCATTTCAAATCATGGATCAAAACTTAAAAATCACATACCATATAAAAAAATCTGGAAAGAACAGTTTTAACAATGTTAAACTCAAATTAAACATAATAAAATTCTCTATTTTATTTTATATTTTTTTTCAAAAAAATTTAAAAGTTATTCGATTTAAGAAAAAAAAGTGTAACTTGAATTATCAACAAAAAAATGGAGTTTTAAATGAAAAGGGTGGGCTACAAAATTATAATGATTGATTAATTTGATAAAGGACTAAGATTAACTCATATTGTTCTCACCAAAAACTTCTTTCTATTTGATTATTCTCTTACACACGCACATAGGGGATAGAATAATAACCAAATTTTGTGTATTAAATCATATAATTCTACCGAATCAAGCCAAGTATTTAATTGATTTTTTTACATCATTGTAACACATTTAGAACACTTTCTTCTTTTATGAGTTTGTATAAATCCATCGCCGTTTAAAAGGTAAATCGTTGTAAATTTAGGTATAAAACAGTTACAGTGTTTGTGATATTATAATAACTCACTCTTAAAACAATAACCCATATAATTTCGCCAAAATCAAACCAAATCTTTGATTTTTTTAGACATTATTGTAACACAAGTATAATACTTTTTTTCTTTATGTGTATGTGTATATTTATCCACGTTTAAGAGTTTACATCATTGTAGGTTTGTATCTAAAACAGTTACATTGATGTAAGCAAAACCCTTACAATGATGTAAACATTTAAACGAATATTAATTTATCCACACACATAAAAGAAGAAGATATGTTACTTACGTTACAACGATGTTTGAAAAAAAATCAAAGATTCGGATTGATTAATTTGGCGAATTTTCTTTAACAGTGTTTTATTATTTAAACACTACCCTACACACACTTACACTTGAACAAACAAGATTGTTAAATTGTGGAAGGCTTAGATTATATTGTGGATCAAGCTTTCAGTTACGGGTGAACAATGGACAGAATTTGAACCAAAGATAATTTATTACGAGTGAGTTATTCATCAATTGGATATGAACAACTCCCTATTACTGATGGCCACTTCTATAACGATAGAGCAAATCTTGGACATGTGAGACATAGTGATTGATCTATTTCCTTATTTGTGATGAGTGATTGTATTTTGTTACTAGGTTAAAAACTCATGTGTCACACGGGTCATATAAAGAAAATATATAAAATACTTATTAATAAAAATTTAAAAATTATTAGATGATTGGTCTAACTAATAAATAAAATTATAAATTCAAAATATTTCTTTTAATATTAAACATATACTATTATCTAAATTTATATTAAATTTTGTGCATTATTTTAATAACATTTTAGTTATTATGAGAGATAAACAAAAAAAAAATAAAGCTGATAATGAATTAGAAAGTGACATGTGTCCTATAATTAATATGAGAGATAGGTGGGAAAAATAGATTGAGGTTAAACCACATAATGATATGTGTCACCATAGCTACTATTTTATTAGTTAAAGATTAGTATACAACATAGCTATTGTACCTTTTCTTTATTATACATACTTATGATTTTTAATAAAAATTACATATTTTTCAAATCTAGCATGTGTTCGTTTGTATTTTCTTTACTTTAATCTTCGCACCTTTAGGCGGGTGCTTGGGTTGGGTTTTTTTCGGTAATTGGTGGCTGGTTGGCTAAGGGTTCCGTCCGTTTGGACTAGTGGCTAGCTTGGGCATCCTTTAGCCATTAGGGGCCGTGTACGTATTTATTTTTCATTTGATCCTCTCCCTATATATATATATATATAATAAAAATTTTCATTTTCCTCCATGTCGCAATTAACTTTTGTGTGTAAAGATTTATTTTTTTAACCCATTGCTAAGTTTTGTTTCTAATATAAAGTTTTAATTTTTTAAAATGTTAAATCTTATTCTTGTGTTTTTTATGTAATATATTAAAAGACGTTAGTTATTTCATAGGTTATTGATTTTTTTTTTCGTCTTTAACATACAAAATAAGTCATGTTTACGTGGTGAAGTACGATACATGATGCTAGTTTTGTAATTAAAACCTCACAAGCTAAACCACTCACATTTGAAAAATTGTATCCATTATCATCTTAATATTAAGAGGACCATATTCCTCTTCCAAAAAAGTACCATAACATTAAATTCTATTTTCCCCACAGTATAAATTCTCTAGATAGTAACATGCATGTTTTTGTCATGTATATTTGGTTTTTCATATTATTTTTGGAACAATGATATGTAATATCGCTAGAATTTTAAACATTATCCGGAAAATAAAACCGATTCAACACACAACAAAACAAATGCTTAGTCGACGATTCAATCAGTCGGAAAATCGTTGGTAAAATTTTTTTTTCATTTCTCACTAATAATTGACGCCAACTAAAAATTAATATTTTTTTTTGGAATTTGTTTGGATGTGTTTTAATCCTTTGATAATTATATAACATTATAACTAATAATATTTTTAATCAATGATGCTTGTTTAATTAGTAGTGATGTTAAAATTTGCAAAGAGAAAAATATATGGGATACCTTAGATGAGATTGATGGTGAAAATTGTAGACACCTAATATATATATATATATATATATATATATATATATATATATATATATATATGGGAGGTATTCCATTAAGAACCACTTTTATGTTAGGAACTTGAGAACTTCATAATACACTTGTACATTATGCTTTAAGTTTTGTACATAGAGTGGTTATTTAAAATGGTAAAATAGTAACTTCTCCTACTTTAAAGTAAAATTACTTTTATACCCCTAAAAAATGTGGTTCAAAATTAGTTCATTTGGTTCTTTCATATTTAGTGGTTCTTAATTGAATAAGTCCCTATATATATATATATCATCCATCCATACATATAATAAAACAGATTAGTTTTTTTTCTCTTGAGTGTGTGCTCTGTTAATTAAACTAAGCAGTTTTTACCAAAGTATATATCTAAATTATTGCAACAAATCTTCTTTGGAGATACATTTTAATATATTATTTTACATGGTGAAATTTTTTTTACCATTTTTCAAGATATGTAAGAGCTCAACTAGGTTAACCCTTATGTCTAAAAGTTGGATTTTATTCGTGGGTGATTTTATAAACTTTTCAGAATTGGCTTTTGATTATTTTGTTATTTATTTATTTTTATGTGTATATATAAATATTTTCGACATATAACCATTACGAGTGAATACTAACATATACTTAATTTATTCCATCTTCTTACAGTTTATATATTAGATTTGTAAAAGTTTTCAAATGTCTCCATAGATGGTTTGGTTGGGTCTTTGTCTTTATTTTACAAGAGATCTTTGGTCCCTTTTTTCGAAACGCAATCTTAGGCCACAAGGAGTGGTACCACTTTTCCCCACTTTTCCCCGTTGCCACATCAGCGCCACATCAGCTTTCCCCACTTTTCCCCACTTTTCCCCATTTTGCACGGTGTCGTCCCACTTTTCCCCACTTTTCCCCATTTTCAAATCTTATTTTTAATTAATTATTTTAACAACAAATATAATAAAATAAAAAAAGATTCATTAAATTTAAAATAAAAAAAAAGAATTCAAAAAAAATACAACTAAAAAAAAAATACAACAAAAAAATAAAAATACAACAAAAAAAAAGAGTACAAAAAAAGAGTACAACCTAAACAATTAAATTAAAAAGATATTACATTAAATGAAAATACTAATTATTAGGGTTATTGGCTTGATATTGTTGCGATAAATGCTCCAAATGCTCGATAAGGTCGGCTCGAAGATTTTCGTGCGTTGTTCTTGATCGTAGCTGATAAAGAATGTCTTCTTCGGGCTGTTCATCGCTAGGAGGGTCCTCTATGTGTTCTGGTGATATTGCTGACCCATTCCATTTTAAAATCATATTGTGTAGAATGATACAAGCATACATAATTTTTCGTAAACTTCGTGGATGCATTTGTTTTGCGGGACGATGCAATATATTCCATCTTCCCTTCAAAACACCGAAAGCTCTTTCAACATCTTTTCGTTCAGCTTCCTGTGCTCTCTTGAATCGACGACGTTTTAAATCATTTTCGGGAGGATGCTGCAACGATTTCACTATAGTTGCCCAACTAGGATAAATCCCATCACCAAGATAATATCCAAGCTTGTATTCGACGCCGTTAACCATAAACGGGCACTTTGGAGCTGATCCATCAAGTATGTTGCTGAAAACATACGAACGATCAAGAACGTTGAGGTCATTGTTCGAGCCAGGAGGTCCAAAGAAAGCATGCCAAAACCAAGTGTCTTGTGATGCCACCGCTTCAAGCATCACCGTCGGAACCTTGTAATCACCCCGTGTGTATTGTCCGCGCCATTCAATCGGACAATTCTTCCAAACCCAATGCGTACAATCTATACTTCCCAACATCCCCGGGAATTTGTGTCTTTCAGAATGCGCTTGGTATAGCAACTGAACATCATTGTAAGTGGGTTTTCGAAGAAATTCTTTTGCATACAAAGAAATAACACCGTCACAAAAATGATCGAGGCTTTCACGCGACGTTCTTTCAGACATTTGTAAATACTCATCAAGAGCATCTGGAGCGTTACCGTATGCTAATTGTCGTATCGCGGACGTGCACTTTTGAAGTGCAGTAAAACTTTGATGACCTCTTGCATCAAACGATATTTGAAAGTATTGATAATTCATTTCAATATCGTCTACGATACGCAAAAATAAATCTCTAGGCAAACGAAATCTTCTTTCAAATAATTCATTGGTGAATGTTGGGTTGGTTTCGGTGTTAAAATAATGATCGACAAGCCTCTTGTGTGATTCGGCACGATCGTCCCGACATATATACCTTTTAAAAACATTGTAACTTATATATTGTAAAACACATATAATAAAAAAATATAAAAAAACAACTATACTAAATAAATTGTGTATACCTTCTCGAAGAGGATGCGGTGGATGCAGACTCTTTTAAAGTCGTGGCGACGATGGTTGACAAAAACTCAAAGTTTCGTTTTTTTAGATTGATCCCGTCTTCTTCTGAACTTGACGATTTACTTTCAAATGTGGGAAGCTCCAACGTAAATGGATCCATTGTTTTAAAGTTTAAAAAATTTGAGTGAAGAATGAAAGAATAAAATGATAAAAAGTGTGAGATTTTGGTTGGTTTTTGAGTTGTTTAAATAGAAAAAAAAAATTGGTTTTTTTTTTTTTTTTTTTTTTTAAAAAATGCCGTTGTGCAACGGCTAGATATTAAACTCACCATCTTCGGCTTGAATCGGTAAGGCCACACCGAAATACCCCACCCCGAATCCGGGGGGGTGGTGTTCCCGATCATCACCGGCCGGCAAGAGCACTTCCCCGGCTTTCCCCGGGTGCCACTCCGTGTGGCCTTACAAGTGAATGGTTTTTTTGAGGTCCCCGGTTCAACACATTCTTTTAACGCTCCTTTTTTTAATATATACAGACACACACAAATTCAAACTGTAATAGTTAAATAATAAAAATATATAATATAGTAATAATAACTAAATAATGATACAAATTAAATATTTGTCTATATTCGTATTTCTTGATGCTAGATTTACGGATGAGAACATCTTTTTTTTGTTTTAGTTTCATGATTTCTAACATTGTACGTTTATATTTGGGTTCATATTTTTATGAGTGACCCTTGCTTTTTGCAATTGTTTTATGACATATTGATAATTGCGCACGTGGCCACTTTTTTGGTCGGTTTTTGATAATCATGATGATTTCATTGATTTATTATTGAATACTCGTATCAGTAGAGCAATATGACTTAATATTTTTTTTTTGCATAATTTCGATTGTATATATACAGGTGATATGTTCTTTTACACTCATGAGTTTATTGCATTCAAGAATCTTGAAATTCTTTACATAAACATTCAATATCATGCTTAATTAAAACTCGTTTCAATCGAACTTTTAACACTTCATTCTAAATCTTAGATGGTTGGATTCATTAACATAGCTTTACTTTTATGGTCGGGACAAAGGTGTATCCTCCACACAAAAACATGTGAATACAAATGATGATACATAAGACGAACAAACAAACGCAAAACAAAAACAAAAACAAAAAGATAAAAGGATAAAAGACAGCGAATAAACGTTTAGTAAAGGAGACAAAAGGTTTTTGGCTTTTGTGGGTCACTATTTCTTAAAAGTGCTCATTCAAGAATATGATAATTAAAATAAGAGATTTAACGAAAGTGGTCAACTTCTTTATGAGCTAAGTTGGTACTTCCTTCGCATATATGCATATTGTTTAGCTTGGATTTAAAATTACGTGTGTTGAATCAAATTTTAAATAAATCGAATAATTTTGAATTTTAAAATTTTAAGTATGAATTGAATTCAAAACATATTCGAATAGACCTACCTCATCAACTAGCTAATCAGACATGAGCCCCTCCTCGGATGGATTCATCCTTTTGCTCCTCATCCTACGGGGTATTAGCAGCCGTTTCCAGCTGTTGTTCCCCTCCCAAGGGCATGTTCTTACGTGTTACTCACCTGTCCGTCACTGGAAACATCACTTCCCGTCCGACTTGCATGTGTTAAGATTATATTTGAATTCAAAAACTCGATTTGAATTCAGGTTTATTCCTAACTAGTAGTTTGACCCGTCACGCGTTGCAGTGACATCAAAACGTATATTAATTCGAATTTATGGTGTCAAATGAAAACGTATTCTATTTGATATAATTTGTTTCATAACATATATAAAATTTACGAACAAAACCTAAAAATTTATAAATGAAAATTAGAAGTTTTAAAAATTTAAGGATTCGAGGTGCTCAGTGGCAAGTTGTCACCGACATTTCAAATTGAGTATAAAGATAAACTATAAACTCTAAAAACCATGAGAGCAGGTCAAAGTAACGTTTACAAAGTTTAAGGATAAAACCTAAAGTTAGCAGAGAAACCTAAACGTTTTACTATTAAGTATAAAGATAAACTCTAAACTTTCAAAACTTAAAGAGTGGTACTGATATTATACAAAGTTTAGGAATAAAACATTTAAATTTATAAGCAAAACGTAAAGGTTTTGACATTAAGGGTAAGGATAAAGTTTTTAAAGTGATATTTTACAAAGTTTAGGTATAAACCTATAAGTTTATGAGCAAAACCTAAAAGGTTTTGAAAGTAAAATGATTATAAATAGTCAGTGATAATCAATATAAAACTTAAACACCTAGCTAGGAGTGAAATCTAAAGGTTTTGAAAGTTAGAAAATTAGACGCAATAGGTTGCAAATTGATATTGTCACTTTAAATTAAGTGTAAAGGTATTACTCTATGCTCTAAAAGCTTGAAGAGGTTAAACCGACAATTTATAAAGTTTACCAAGGAAACCAAAAAGTTTAATAGTAAAACTTAAAAGGTTTAACTTAGTTAGAATAAAAACTAAACTAAAAAAACATAAGAGAATGATCAAAATTACATTTTGCAAAATTTAGGAATAAATATAAAATTTTGACATTTAGTCTTAGGACCAATGAATAAATTATATTTTCAACCAATAAGGTAATTTATTCTAAATAAGGAATCATTAAAATCCAAACTCAAAGTATGAGATAGTTGACTAAGAAATTAATTAGTTTGACTATGTTTTAAGCAAACATCGTAACAGTTTAGAAAACAAAATAGAAGTGTCTAAACCGACACTTCTATTTAAGGTTATATAAATTAGCTAAAGTTAATTTCAAATTATATTATTAAATTCATGCAAATTTTAAACATCAAAAATATCAAATGATTAAACTTTATAATATCCAAATATCATATAAACAACATCTCTATTGTAATACTAGAGACACAATGCTTAAATGCTAGAATGATCAAACTCAAGCACCTATAATAAAATTAAAAAAAAAACATTTGAAGTAATAAAGTAGTAAAATAAAAATCGAATTATAACTTATATAGTTCAATCATAAACTTAATATTATCAATATTAAACTACTTTCATTTATTTATATCTATATATGAGAAAGATAATTTAAAAACCCCTCCTTAGTGTAAAAACAATGAAACCATGCAAAAATCATATAAAAAACTTTTTTTTCCTCAATTTTTTTACATGTTTATAACATCGTTTGGCACATTTTTATAAAAGAATTTAAAAAAAGCATCGAGTGGATATTTATAAAAAAATTATTTTGTAAACTCACGTAAAACATACGTAACGCTACGCCCAGATGTTACGTATGTTTTACGTGGGTTTACAATTTTTTTTCAAAAAAAAATATTCACCTGGCTTTTTCTTTATAAAAATGTGTCAAATAATGTAACAAACATGCAAAAAAAATTTAAAAAAAAAACGTTTTTTGAAAAGTATACAACGAATATAACTAATTAATAATTTAACACTTAATACCTCTAAGCTATACAATAGTTGCCACAATAATATTTATCTAGTCTAATAACAACTTTATGAAAAGCATGTAATTTCGTGTACACCTGTCAGTTTCTAGATGATACCTTTACTAATGATTGATGTACGAAAATGGATGTTATGTGAAGTATATGTATGAGATGTTGGTCACTTGGTCATGTATAGAGCATGTCAAATTGATGAAGTCTTGCATTAGGGAAAAAAAAGTCACTAAAAGTATAATAAGTTGATCTAGTCTTGTTCTACAGAAGAAATAACCTAGAATTTAACCGTTCAATGAACTTGTACCCATTGAATAAGGGAAATAAATAACCTTTATGTCACACTAAGAAATAATTAACATACTGTAGACAAACCGGAATAAGTCTCTTAAAACTTGTGCATTGATTACTCTATGTGTTATGAGGTGCATCTTATGATGTAACTGTTTACTTATAACTTTACTTTAAAAACTTATAACTTACTTAACAACGTTAAACTTTTCATGTATATGAGATTTGCTTTCATGTTATTACACAAAGAAAATTTGGTCATGGTAAAAACTTAAAACTTACATTTGGACCCGGTAAATTGCTTGAAGATTGATATGACCTTATAAATGATTTCATTTTAGACATGTTTGGCTTGTTTAACTACACATTATCATGACTTGTAAATTTTCGTTGTATATTATTTGAGATTTTTTAGTTTTTTTTTAAAACTATTTATACAATGACTATCAATTATTAGACAGCATGGTTTAAGGTTCTTACATATATCATTATCAAGTCACATAAAGTCCTTGTAAAAAACCAACTTTTAAAAGCTAATCATATATTTTGTTTTATTTTATTTATGAAATCATTTCTAATTTTAGGATAACTTTTCTTTAGGCAAGTCTAAAAATAGCACATCAATTTTCACTGTATAATATATGTGTGTGTGTGTATATATATATATATATATATATATATGGATTCATTCTTATAGGAACCAATAATTTGTAAAGAACTTAAACAGACACATCTATAGTCATAAGATTTAAGGGGTATAAAAGTAATTTATCTTGAAATCATGGAAAATTACTTTTATACCCGTCAAATTTGTGTCTTAAAATGGTTCTTTTAGTTTTTTAACTAACATTTGTTTTCAATTGAACATCTCTCTATATAAGGATTCATTCTAATAAAAATCAATAATTTGTAAAGAACTTAAAGAACAATATTTATAGCCATAAGAATTAAGGGGTGGAATCAAGCGACCTTGATCAGATTTGAAATAATGAAATGACTTAGCTAGATTTTAAATAATCCAATTCGATTAAGAAATTTGTCCACGTTTGAAGACATCTATCATTTTCAAACCCAGCTCAAATCCTCCCAAACATATATCTTTCTCTGATTATTAATTGTTTATCATGTAGGATTGAACTATAAGGAGACAAAAGCTTGCGCTCTAGACCCATCTAAAATATTTTCTTAGATTGATTGAATCTTTCCATCTTGTCTTCGTCCTAAGAAGGCCCACATATCAATTCTTAAGTCTTAATCTTACGAGTAAATTACACAAAACTTCCTTTAATTATATATGTATAAAAATTATAGATTCATCTTTTTTACAAAAAAATAATAATAATTTCATCTTTTATCCAAACAATTTCTTGCATTTTATGTACTTTAAGATATAAGCTAGTTGTTTAATTTTCTATTAAACTTTTAAAAAATACCCAAAATATTCTTGTTAAGATGAAACTTGAAACATTTTTTAAAACCTAAAGAACGTGAATTGTATTTAAAAAAAATATACGAATAATTTTTTAATTTATATTTTCTTAACATTATTAAAAGCTATAATAAAAAATCAAGTTAAACTTTATTAAAAAAAACATTTTTTTAGTTTTTACATAATAATATTTTTCTTTAAACTTTTTTCTTATTCATTTTTAAAATATATTTATTTTTTCATAAAACAATTTTAACTTTTAAAATAAAATTATTAAATAATAGTTTATTTTAATTATAATGTAAATGAATCGAATCAAGCCCAATATAGTTTAGTATTGAGCTCGGCTCCTTCTAAAAATCTCATAATCAAGCTCGATTATTTCCTAGTTTTTAAAATTTGGGTTCGGCTTGCGACCACTTTGTGCTCCGCTCGGGGCACAACTTATTATACATTTATTAATTATTTTATTTAACAAAATATATTTATAAAATTTTATAATTAAGAGACAAGGTTGATTTTTATAAATAAAAATTAAAATAAGCCGTGCCAGATTTTATTATTTTTATAAGCAAAACACAATCCTATGCATGTGAGACTAGGCTCGTTTCAGTTCATTTACACTCATAACTGAAATAAACCATAATCTAATAAATGTTATATTAAGTTAAGAAAGTTGTTTTATGAAACACTTAAAAATATATATTTTCAAAAAAAAATTAGAAAAAACTTTTTAATAAGGTTCAAAGAAAATATTTTTGTGTAAACTAAAAAAATTCTTTCTTAAAAGAAGTACCTTAATTTTTTTGTATAAACCATTAAGAAAATATTGATAATACCATTCTTAATATATCAAATTACGAAAATATTTTCTAGGTTTTTAAAAAGTAGCTGGTGTAATTTTTTACGAATAAGAAAATTTTATATATTTTAAAAAAATTAACAAATTATATAAAACAGCTGTGTTAAACAGTGACAACTTTTTAGTTAAGAAACAAAATCTTTGTTTTTCAAAGATAAAGGATAAAACCTGCATTTTATAAATAAACAGAGGACAATTTATGTAATTTACTCTGATCTTGATTAATTGCTTGTAGCAGGCAATATAATGAACAAATTCTGATGCAGAGGGTACCACTCCTTGTTTGAGTGGTCCATTTGTATCAATTTTGGCAGATGACACTCCAATTCTTGTCTAAATACAAGGACTCAAAGGTACCCCTTATTTCATTGTATCATCTTTTCATGGTTTTGTTTTTTCAACAACCTTTTATTGCATAAAACTCCAAAATTGAGAAAGGGCTGTTTTCAGGTTGATAAGTTTCAACCTAAAGACAAAAACAAGCTTATTGTCATTCAACTGGAAGATTAATTAGATGCTTAATTATGTCGGAAAGTAGTTTAATAATTTTATCTTGTTTTAATTAGTTTGCATCTTACTTAATGCATCCCTCTATTTTTAGATAAAGTCAATAATGTCCTAAAATGCAGCCCAATGGTTAGGCTCTTACCTTCCATAGTTTAGGGCTAGGGTTCTTATTCATATGCGGACAAGTTTGAAGGATATCAGGTGAATTGTTAGATTGGTGTTTATCTCAGTTTGGTAGGATCCAGATTAGAGGATCCTACAATTCCTGCATACAAATATACAATCTTACAAAGTCTTGATGTTTATAAGATTCAAAACTTGATCTTTTGCAAGCAATTTTGTGAGCATTTTGGTCATATCCAAGATTTCTGAATCATTTCATGTGTAACAAAGTTAAATTATTAAAAAATTGTAATTTAACTTTGCTATATTAATGTAAATTAGTGTTCTCATACGGGCCGCGGGCTGGATCGAATTCACGTCAGGCGGAATAATCCTGAGACGCGATTAAATCGGAATGATTATATATGTTTACATAGGTTTGATTTTGATGAGGGCGCGCTAAGGTTTACTCATTTCACGGGGTTCCTACGCATCGAGTGTCGTCGTGGATTTTCATGGAGGTCGAGTAGTTGGACTTGTGGCCCTTGCTACAACATATATATCTTTATAATCACACAATAATATAAATCAACGCTATATAATTTTGCAAAAATATTATCAATTATATCAACATTTTTTTTCTTTCCATATATTATTTTTTTTAACAGAGCTAATTATCAACATTCTTTTTCTTTCCATACATTAATTAAGATCACATGCACCTTGTGACTTTACTTCTGCTAAGTTATACGTAAATTGAAGATGAAGAATTTTATAGTATTTAAATTTCGTGTTTCATGACTCGATCGAGATCGAGTAATTAGGTATCGACAGCGATGGGATCATTTTCTCCGATAAAACAATGGGTTCTTAATGTATATGGATATCATTATGAAAGATTATCATTATTATCTCCGAAAAGCATATAACTAATTCATTTTTAATCAGGTGATAAAGTTTTAAGAACAAACTAATCTATTAATAAATCAAAATAAAAGAGGACACGTGTCATTAATCTAGATTATCATCACAATAACTTTTCCGTTTTTCTCTCTTATTTAATGCATCATACATCAAATAATAATATTAAATATTGAATACACATTTATACATTTTTGAGTTGAAAATATTTTTTAAGACATTAATAATATATTAATATAAAAAATACTTTTTTTTTCTAAAAGCAAAATTATTATAAAATAAGAAATATTAAAAACGGTTTTCTAAAATAATTTTTTTGGAAAACAAACTTTGAAAAAGTAATATTGAAAAAAAATATTACTATTTTATTACTTAAAGTATTAAGTTTTTCAAAATTTTTAATCATATTTTATTTTAAAAAATCGACTTATATTATAAAGATTTTCATTAATGACTGTATATTGTTTTTGTATTTAATCTGCGTAATACACGAGATACTAACCTACTTTATATATAAAACAAAATAACACAAGCAAGTTGCTTGGCCAAGTCACAATTCAGTCTTAAACACATATATAATCTCTGAAACTTTATGGCTTATCGTTAAATAATTAAGGACAAATCATATCATAATATATATGTGTGTATGTGTGCGTCTATACATACATACAGGGGAGAGTTGCACAAAAAAAAAGCATTTATTTTAAAGAAAACTTAGAAAATTAATCAAAATCATTGTCAATCAATTTTGTTTTTTTTCATTTTTTTATTATAATGTTAAAAATGTTAACAAAATGAAAAAAAACATACGTGGTTCATTTATTACATATATATAATTTGTATGATACATGTATCAGTTATGTATACGTATATGTAACTTTCTAGGTTACAAACCTAATTTCGTAAGTTACATACACAGAACTTTTTGATTTACATATCTTTATTAATTTTTTTACTTATAACATTTTTAACTTTATAATAAATATTAAATAATCATGAAATTTTTTTTTAATTAATTGATTAGTAACAGTTTTTTAGTTTTCCCACTTTTCTCTAAAATAATGTTATTTTTTAAATCTTTCTCCATAGATATATATATTTATATATGTTTACATTATTATTATGTGAACTTATCTGCATGTGACAAACGAATAATAATTGCAGGTTCCAGATCACTTAGCTTGTAGATTTGATAGGATCCTATAGACACAGTGATACGGCAAAAAAAGGGACGTTATACGTAACTCGATCTAGGCATTATTTAACAACAATTCCTTGTATTAATTAATGGAAATAAATATAATATCACGTATTACGCATGTAAAGCTAAATATTACAATATGGCTCTCATGATTATTTAATTAATTAGATCAATTACTTAATTACCCTTAGTAGATAGATAATTATTTGATGGACGTAATTATCCTTATTTATCCTGATTAGGGTTTCCCCTTGGGTGTATAAATAGAGACTAATGGCTCCTAATGAGAGGTTACTCACTCTTATCATTCTCAACATCCTAATCACAAATCCCTAATCTCTGGATTCGTGAACCCCATAACCGAGCCTCTCATCTCATCTTCATCCTCACTGTACATCCTAAACGGGAACCGATCGGATCGTCATCTCTCAGGAATCATGTCTGGAATCAACAATGCGTTTACTGGATTCACAGGTTTCATCTAATCTCTATTTCATTATTGTTTTCGTGTTCATGTTTAAATCTGAATCAAAGGAATCGATCCAACAACACACTCAAGATACCATTGGGCAAAACGTCTTATGAAATTAAATATGCAAATCTTAAAAATTAGTTTACTACGACTGTACGTGTTATACCAAATTCTACGTTACGTTGATAAATGTAGTATCATTGAACATATTTTTAAAATTAAAAACTCTTATACTATATATATTTTGTGTCTACCTTTTACATACCTACATACATACATACATACATACATATATATATATAAACTTTATTTTCACATTTATTATGTACTTTATTTCAAATATCTAATTTATTTATTCAAATTAAGAAGCGAGTTAAATTTTATATTTGAAGCTAGACATTTATGATGAAATTAACACCAACATATAGAAATCTAATCAATACATGCAAAATTTATGATGAAATTAACACCAACATATAGAAATCTAATCAATACACGCAAAAGAAAAATAATTATATATTTTCGGTGATTTTCTTCTAATTTAATTAATAGGGTAATTAAATACATATATATTTATAGTTACAAAAATAGTATGTAACCGGGGTACCAGACACATGTCAAATGTCTCAAATTCAAGATAATATCTACAACATTTGATCATAATTAGATTCTTCAACAATCGACATAAAAATAGTGTCAGGATCAAACCTAAATAACACTAATAATCGGACCAAGTTGAAGGCAGGTGGTAGATGACTGGTTTTGCTCCAATCTGCTTGGAGCAGCAAGAGTAAGTTCTAAATCAAGATTTTCACTTGGTGAAGCATGCGTCTTTGAACATAGATATGATGATGATGATGATGTTTCATAGGATTTGATCGTTTGATTGGAGTAGATGTTATCTTGTTTCTGATAATTGAAATCAACCAAAGAAAGATTATTGTCGTTATGATCCTCGTATTCTTCATCAAATGAGCTTGTTTGACTCATATTACACTTCATTTTTTTGTTTTGTAGCCCGTTGTTGATGCTGTTGTCCCTCACCTATGGTCATCAAGATTGGAACTTTAGACACATTTTTCATTTCTTTATTAATAAAACAAAATGCATAGTTAGAAAATTAACTAATCGATTTTCTGTCAATGTTTCTGACAAACTTCCGACCAGAATCCTGGTCGGAAAAATATCAGTTTTCTAGGAGACGTTGTGCATAGGACAACCATGCAAGAATACCTACCAAGTCAAAGAGGCTCGAACGACGCTTCTTCTTGACAAGGCTCGCCTGCCGGAGGAAGTACTTTTGAGCATGGCTCGCGACTTGTGTAGGTGTCCTTGTTGTCACAAAATTTCTAGAAATTCCTCTCCAATCACCTTTGCCTAGCTTCTCAAGTCCTGCTAGAAATTGCCGATGTTCATCTTCTGACCAAGAGATACCTATAAAATCATCATCCAATGTGTTATTATCATTAAAATCTACGTTCTTTTATCTTTATAATGATTCTTTTAATCAAGCACATGCATGTCATTAACAATGTAATATAAAATAAAGAGGGTTTTCATAGTCATTTCATTAATCTATGTATGATTTAACTACAAGTTTGATAGTAATTATTGCATACCCTTTTTCCTTTCTTGGGCTTGGGCAATGAGACCATCTGAGAGGTAGCCAACCGACATATTCTTGTCTGTTAAGTCATTAATTGATGCGCGCGAAGAAGATAAAGAAGAAGAAGGCGAAACCGAAAGAGGTAATGGTGAAGAAGATGGCAAACAATCCATGCTAAAGCATTTCTTCATGACCATAGAGTGTGGTGACTCAAGTTGAACTCCAAATAGCCTTAATCCTCCACCACCACCTACTAAAATTGTGCTTATATTGACATTGCCTCTAGTGTAACTAGAGCAAGTTCTTGAATTGTGGCCTATGTTTCCACAGTGTGAGCACTTTCTCCCCATTTTTTTCAAAGTTGTATTGCAAAATACAAAGAAGTTAGAATGACCCACAATCATCCAACATCCAAAATGCACAACACATAAAGAGAGAGAGAGAGAGAGAGAGAGAGAGAGAGAGAAGCCTTAGGTTTGGTACCAAGGGAAATAAATCAATAATGATGATGATATATGTGTGGTGGAAGCTGAGGTTTGAACAAAAGTAGATGTAAACCTAAGAATAAATGATTGGATGGATATTCTTTTTTACATATTGGGTACCTAATAAGATTTTAGGATAACATTTTTATGACTAGAATCACTTATCTTCAACAAAAAATATTTACATAAACAAAAGAATCTTCTAAATTGGCATCTCAAAAGGATACCAATAAAACATATGAGATGATATATTGGTGATTATTCTATTTACACACAATATGGTTAGAGATGACGACATTATGCACCACATATTCGATCCATTTTTATACAACTAATAGAGGACTAGCTTCTAGAGAAGCTAAGTCGATGTTCTTGATACTACTCTTGGTTAAAAATGTTAAAATGTGGAAAATTTGATGGATCTACTTTGTTTGTACACAAAACATGTTTAATTAATCAAATTATCATTCTACTTAATCAACATATATGCGATTCATGTCACAAATTCTATGGCATATATTATATATATTTTGGATAATAATAAAAAAAAATCCAAGTATGCTTGATGGATATATATTTGATAAAAAAATGATGATATATTATAAGATTCTAGTGAAGTAAAGAAAACTAAACACAAGTTTGGACTATTATTAGCATGATTTTTCTCACCAGCCGGCGTCCATTATAAACACTTAAAATAATATTCACATCCATATATATTTAATTGAAGTTGTAAACATATGTTGACGTGATAAATTAGAAAACTATAAACCAGTTTTAATCCTTAAAAAATTGTCAATTGTTTGATTAATATACTAGCCTAGAAACTCGTGTACTACATGAGTTGAATAATTAAGAAAATATGATTTATTAATATCACATAATAATAAGAATTTAATAATTATATAATTATATTTTAAGATAAGATACAATTGAATTATTCTTATAATTTATTAAATTTTAATAAATTAGTAAATTATTAGGTTAAGAATATTTATATTTTTAATATTTAATCATATAGTTTAATTACTATATATTATTAGTATTTATTAACAAAGGGAGACAAGAAAAAATTTCAAATTTCATCAGAACGTGACATGTGTCTTCTGAAGGACATATCACATAGATAGTTCTTACCTGATACATCAAAAAGATGTGTCTAGAGGCTAGTATGTATAAATAAAATCAATCATTTTATTAGTTAACCATATATCAAGGTTTTTAAACATTTCTTTAAACCAAGTATTTAATTTTAAGATTAATCTAGACATGTCTTCCCAAGATTAGAAGTCAACCAAATCAACCAATTAGGTCCAATATGACTTTATACACCTTATTTATGTCAATAAATACACCAAGATATATATGACACCATCCCATCAATTATTTGATATTAGGTTTCTTTTAAACCGGGTTTTTTTATGATTGGTCTAGAATGATCTCTTCATATTAGAAATCAACCGAATCCACCATTTAGGTCGGATCTGATTTTATAAAATGATTTCATGCACACAAAAGTAGTTTCATTGGCTGATTTATGTTAAAGCATTTGGCAATTGGCATTACTATATGAAGGAATCTTTTAACACCACATTTATATATGTAGCCTAATAAAAACTTTCATTGACTATGCTTTTTCATCACAAAAATATTAAATATTATTAACTTAAGATATCTTAATTATATAAATATATCAAGTGTACGTTGATTAAACTATATAATAATTCTCACTGCTTCACCCTAAGTCATATCATATCGGCTAAACATGATAGTCTCCACTCTGGAAAAAACAAAGTTAATTACAAAAATAAGGTTGGCATCATATATGAAAACAACATAAAATAATACTATATGGCAACTTGCCAATTGAGTATAGGTTTTATAACTATAACTTTTGGTTCATTCTAGAAACATAAAGTCTCCTCGTACATGTACTACTATGTATGCGTCAAGTACAACCCTGAAAAGCACTATGTAGCGTGGCAAATATCGATTCACATGGATTTATAATTATAAGCAGTTTGGATGTATTTTGAAATTGATTACTAGTTGAAGAATTAGATATTACCATTACAAATTTGTAGACATGTCTCAAATTAACCATCATCATCAGTGACGGAGCTTGGAAAAAAACTCGAATGGGGCTGAATGATTTTTAAGAAGAAAACGGAGGAGACCGAAGGATTTTTAGGTGAAAACGGAGGGGGCCGAATGATTTTTAGTAGGAAAATGAAGAGAATCGAAGGATTTTCCGACGAAATACTATTATATAGACCTTTCTAAGCGAAAAAACAGGTGCGGCACCTTCGGGCCCCTTATAAGCTTCATCGCTGATCATCATTATCGTACTCAGTATATTTTACTATTAGCAAAATTAATGTAAGGCACGCAGAGGGTAAGTTAGTTGTAAACAATTTTACCTATATCTCGTAAAATAAAGAGGTTGTTTCTAATATAGAGAACCCTGACTCATGATACTTGATTAACAGACTAACTCAAGTACTCAATGTTTCCAACGTTATTTTCACAAAAAATTAAGTAAAATAACATTAAAATTAGTGTAATTTTACTTTCGTCAATCAAGAAACAACACATATATACATTATATACGCGCACCGCAAACATGACATCGAGATGTCGAAATTAATATATTTAATTTGTTTTGAGAAAATTATGTAGAACTCGATTTTGAGGAAGCAGCCGGAGACATGATGTTCAGTTAGTGAAAGAAATTAATATATGATGATCTATTTGGTCCCATCATACCTAATTTACTCAATAATTAGTTTTATTTCAACTTCTAACAGGATTATGCAAATCTAACTGTGTTGATCTAGAATCATAATCATGATCACTTTTACCAAATAAATATATATGTGTGTCGTTTAAAATTAAAAGCTAAGGTCCACATATATCTTCTAGCACTAGGTAATCTTATCATAACCTAAAACCATTTAACTTTTGCGACAATAATCATATCTTTTCATGATACCAATAGTGGATAAGCACTAATACTAGATTACTTTTTACTAGGATTGAGCACTTTGATTTTATCAAAAGTTGTAACCAAGTACAAAAATCATTTCAAAACTAAACCTTTTGTACTTGTATGTATCATTATGGTATATTATCATATTCATGTATCATTCTAGTACTTGTCATTCAACCACCCCACATGTTTATTAGTGTCTTAATACACTAGAAAGATCTTTAAAGTAACATGTGTAGGGTACAAATTTAGGCCACAACATGAGCAACCAGACCTAAAAGATACAACTATGTAAGTTAAAAGACAGTTAACTAAATATATATTCTTGTTTTATATTGTATATAATATTTTATTTCATTTTAATTTGTTTATATCTTTTGATATAATGGTAAAAGTAGAAAATTTATAATCATTTGATATGAAACAAATAACATCAATTTTCCTATAACATCTTCACATTAGCGGTTGACACTCAAAAATTTTAAAGAGGGTCATGTTATTCTTACACTCACCTTCACTCTTCACACTTTTTATGTGTCTCATATAGGTTTATACGAGGTGTGTAAATGGACTAATCATTGTTTGTCAGAATTCTTTAGTATCAATAATTGAATTATTATATGTCTCGTATATGTTTATATTATTAGGTGTATATGTCCTACACGAGACGTATACGAGATCAATCATTGTTGAATCAGTGTGCGTCAGAAAGGGTTATACGTCTCATATATGTCTATGCAAGGCGTATAGAGTTGGCAGAGTATTAAAATGAAAAGGTTTGGTTTGTAAATAACAAAGTCCTTTAAAAATACGATGCACATAAGAGTGTCAGCTTACAAAAATTAGCAATTTTGACCTGCTTACTTAATGTGTTCACTAAGTAAAAAAAAGGTAAAAAGAAAATAGGTTAAATTGTTAATTAAAAGTCACCTAAATTCATATTATTCGAAAAGTAAGTTTATTAATGAATTTTTCAATTTATATTCAGATCATACTTATTTATAGGTCAAATGAAGAACATTTAATTTAGAAAAATGACTAATTAGAATAGGCCAAATGGGTTAAAAAGGGTTGTAAGTTGCACAAAAATGAATACTTCTTAAATCATTACATCCAAAGCTAAAATTTAAATTGTTAGTAATTAACATTATACATAAAAACAAAAACAAAAACAAAAAGGTAATTAATATTATACATAAAAAAAGGAAGTTTGTAAATTGTTTCAATTAAGTTGCTGAAACTTTGTTTGGATCTCTAAAGTAACTAAATTTTCAGTAACTTAATTGAAACAATTGATAAACTGAATTACATATTTAGAAATTTACCTTTTTTTATTGTATTTTTAAATGAAGTATAGAAAAAAAATATAATAAAAAAATTAAATCAAACATAAAAAGAAAAATTTGGTACAAAAAATATACGTTTTAAAATTCTTAAACAAAATTTTGCTTCTTTATTTTTATAAAACATAAATCCCTATTTTTATACCGAATTTTTATTTTTTAATGTATTTTTTAATACAATAAAAAAGATAAAATACAGTAAAAATTTAAAAATCCGATATAAAAAAGACAAATCTAGTTATGTTATGTTCTTGGACAAAATTGTTTTAATTTACTCCTTTCCCACAAGTACCATACTACTAAAATAAAAATCTCAATCTTCAAAAGATAACATATTTGTGAGGTCGTATGATGAGTTAACAATAGGCTTTTGATGAATTTCAATATGTGTGACCCATTTGATATCTTTCTACCTTAGTAAACTATAAGTAAATTAACCAATGAAATAAGAGTAATTTGGAATCATACACGGCTTTAAGACTTTACATCATATCACTATAATACACCACTGTTGCAAGATTGATTGTGATGTAACAGATTAAATGAATAAAATTAAAAAGTTTAGCTAAAAAAACAGGTCAAACGATTTGAAAATTACAAATTAAGTATTTTTAACACAATGAATTACAATATATATTTATTAAGATAATCTAAGTTATTTGTTTATTATTATTATTTTTAAAATTCACGTTAGGTTTGTATCATGTATCAAGTTGACACTCCACTGGCATAAATCGTCAACTCGTTGAATCTCAAAGACGTTTGTTGGTTTGAAACATATATAATGTATATAACATGAAATACTTTTACTTGTGTATATAAATGTATATATATGTACAGCTGTACAAGTATTCCTCTCAATGCATAAATGATTTATATTTCAACTATAAACCAGAGTACAAATACATCACTTGATATCATTATTTTCCAACATCCAGAGCACCTATTTCCCCAAAAACATTAAATGATCACTAGAAATGTTAAATAAAATAAAATTAGTAAAATAACAAAATAAAATGTGGGTTCAGAGTTCATACCTGAGACATTCGAGGTCTCGAGTACGGGTCCCTTTGGATGCACAACCACGCACAACGTGACATGCATCGAACCTCTGGCTCGGAGTAATTGCCACTAAGCCGCGGGTCAATCAACTCAGGAATGGAGGTCTGTTCGAGCAATGGTCGGGCCTGTTCATCAAAACACACAAGAGTTAATGGCAAAATGGGCTAGATGAGTTACACAATACAAGAAAATATTTTCAGGTTGGACCAGCCCACTAACATTTTTTTCCATTTTAAATAATTTTTATTTTTCATATTCGAGATGTTAAAGATGACACACAGACTAGTTTGTTTACCCACAAATGGTTCAATCGGTCACCCTGATAAAACCGGGGAAGCAAACAAACAGGGTTCGAAAATCATACCCATTCAGTAAGATATTGTTGGCCCTTTGGCCGGTTTATATCAACAGCTTTTCGACCCGTAATGAGCTCAACTAACACAACCCCAAACGAATACACGTCGGCTTTTTCGGTTATTTCACCACTTTGAGCGTATTCTGGAGCCAAGTACCTAAAAAACAAAAAAAAGTTAGCGAACAGTGGTTGTCCAACCCATGCTAACCAGCAGTCCGGTTTCACCCAACCCAACCCGACCCATTATCCTCCAAACACATGAAAAAGTTGAATTTACCCAAAGGTTCCAATTATTCTAGTTTCCGCACCCGTTTCGCCATCCGGTTGACACCTAGCCAGTCCGAAATCTCCAACCTGTTGCAAATACAAAACATCATGGTTGACTTCAAAAGTCATAACGATCGGAGAAAATGGAAACATACCAAAACTTGGAAATCATGAGTTAGGAGAATATTATTAGGACGCATATCTCGATGAACAATGCAACCCACTCTGCATTCTTCGTGAAGGTATCTTAACCCTCGGGCAGCTCCGATTGCAATCTTTTGTCGGGCAGACCATTCCAATGGCCCGTAATTGGGCCCTGCAAAACCAAAATTCACCTTAGTACTTTTTTTCATTTTTAACGTTCACATCCCATGCTCCCGAATCGCGATCTTCATTTTTATAATTTAACTAAATATCAGATATATTTTTAAAATTTGTTAATCACATATATATGGTACGATGTTCATCAATCCCCAATAATTTTTGTCATGGACCTCATAAAATTTTGATGACACCAACCCTTGATAATCAAATTATAAAAATTAAAATTTTACAAATATAAATCTTATTATAAACCAATTTATAAAACAAAAGGATTCTAAAATCCACTATGCAAATGTAAGACTGCTATCTTGGTAGAGATTTTTCTTGTTAGATGAGAAGTCTCTTGTTCAAATCCGAGCATGAGGTATATTAGTTTTTGGCTAAAACCGAAGCCGACATAGTCAGCTTTTATTCATTAGGAACCATTCGGTTTTAGTTTTTTTTTGTCGGTTTTGGTTTGGTTTTTGGTTTTTTTTTACTTTTTTTTTTTTTGTATTCTTTGCTTGTTCTCTCTCACACCCAAAATTAAAAAATGCAAACATGTTTAACAATAAATAATTCATAAATTAATTAATCTAACACCAATTAATCAAAATGTAACTAAATATTATAATCATGTTCTTAAATTTAAAAAAAATCAAAAGTAAATAATTAAATATGCAATAATTTCGATCTTCACCTTTAAAATGGTAGAGTTAATTTAACCCAAATCTTTTTCATTTCAAACGGTAGACTCTTTATGTGTTTTTATCTCGTTAAATATAAAAATAGCAACACACCCACACACACACATATATATTAATTTTTAAATAAGATTACAAATCGGTTCGGTTCGGTTTTTTCGGGTTATTCATTCGGTTCGGTTTTTCGGTTAATTAGGTTCCGGTTCGGTTTTTCGGTTTTTTGCTCACCCCTAACTCTATTTATATTGTACTTCTATGATGAATTTCTAATGAGATTGATATAATTTTATTATTTATGTATTTGAAATATTACATGGTTCTATATTTTTTTTTATTAGACCTAACACAATTAAAACCAGCCAAAGAATTCAAAACTTACAATAAACAATTGACAACCAAAACTTTCTGACCCTCGTGAGAACATTTCTTGGATTCATCTCTACCCGTATTGAACCATTGTTATAACCTTAATTAGAGTAAATATTTTAGGTTTAGGTAACTTTTTTATTGGTATCTTTCTTATTATTTTTTTTATCTTTCTTATTATTTTTCTTGGGTTGCTATTTGAACGCATAATTTGTTGCATCTGGATAATGAATCTGTGTTCCGGCAAAAAAACTCCCTCCGGTTATGTCTGCCTAAGGAGTTAACGTGCTCTGACAATATCATTTTCCTTTTAAAATTTCTACTTAGGGTTCTTCAACAGAGAGAGCCATGTGCGAAACTAGGGTCTTTGCACGTGATTTGCATGTGTGTTTTCCTCCGCTGTTCTGCTCCACCTTCTAGGGTTACAACTTACAAAACCCAACTACCTACACCGTTGCTCAAACTATCTTCACTGTCACTATCACCGACCTAAGCATTACACCTAACGTGACTAGCGTACACTAGCCACAATTTCTGCATGTGTCTTTTTCCTGCACGTACAGTATCGGGTACCACCATTTACAGAAGAAAGTCGGTTGAAAGTTTACAAAAGATGCTCGATGAAAAGTTTATCCGGGTTCTAGGGTTTCAAACTTGAATCCTGCTTGCTGGGCAGGTCTGCCGACCACTTTTGTGTATAATTATTGACTTCTTTGTAGCTGCAATTTTTTCTATTTATGTTTGGGTTTTATTTTCTTTCATGAATACGATTTCGTTATACAATTGGGACATTAAACCAGTTAGATTAGTTGGTTAAAGGTTTGTATTTGTGAATGTTGTGGCCATTGTTCGAACAATGTTGGAAACCTTTATTTATTTATTTATTTATTTTATCATATTTAATGTTTTAATTTCAAACGTTTTAGTTTCTAATGTTTTCAACTTGACTCACGTACTATATATAATATATGGTTTATACATGTTGGATAATTTTATTAGTTTATTTTCTTTTTTTATTTTTTCAACTAGCCTCTCTAATAGTTTAACTATAATTCTTTTAATTTCCAATGTTTCAACTAACACATATAAGATTTTTCAAACTCATCATTTAACTTTTAAAAAATATCGCTTTAAACATCTCAAGTTTTTAAACTTTATAATATAACCATAATAGAATAGTTAATGTAAGTTTTACTTAACATACTATGAAGGCAACATAAAATAAGTAGCATGTTTTGCTCCTTATATCCCCACCTATTGTATATACTTAAAATTTGTTACGGTATGCTTTTTTGGAGGTGGTTACTACGTATGTATTTAAAACAACTTATTCAGGCATATGGTAACTATTTTATTTTTCTGATGTTTCGAAACTTCCGTGTTTGTAACAAATTTATTAAGGCACTACACTTTTTTGGTAAACACATGTGTCATTGCAATTTACAAACAATATGCATAAACCCGCCGCGAAGCGCGAACGCCTTCTAACCCCTTATATTAATAATTTCATTTGAATATTAAATCTGTTCGGTTCCTAAAATACTGTTAGAAAGAAAGGTTTTGTACCGTAAAGGTGAGAATCCAAGGAACCGTTGCAAGCATATTCATAAACAAGCAACCGCCGCCCATCCTCCACACAAAATCCGACCAGCATAACAACATTACGATGTTGTGCACAGCTTAAAACCTCAACTTCCGAGAAAAACTCGTTGTCCCCCTGAGAACTAGCCACTTTATGCTGTTTGACCGCAACCCTACGACCATCTTTCAGAACCCCTCGGTGCACCGACCCAAACCCTCCTTCCGCCAAAAAATTACCCTCTGAAAACCCATCTGTCGCCTCTTCAAGCTCATTAAAACCGAACCACTTTGGCCGTGATCCAAACACCGGTGGTTCGTACTGACAGATCGAACATAGGGGTGGTGGTTTAGGCTGCAGGCGCCTCGTTAACTGAGCCATTTCTCGTGCATATTTGGTTGGGTTTTTGAGCCGGTGATCAAGCTCGGAGAATTTTTCACGTAGAGCTTCGGTAATTGGATTAACCTGTTTCAAGCTTAATTCGTCTGAAGAAGTAAAAACATTGATGGGCCTTGGTGAACATAAGCTCGTTGATGGTGACGAGCTCATGTTGTCACTATCCGGGCCCGAATCGGACCCGTCATTCTTTGTATCCCAGTCATGATTTGCTATGAAGAAGGGTGAGAACCCAAGATCGGAACTTGATAATGAAGAAGTGTTGTGACCGGTGGTGGTGAAAGATGAGTGTTCAGGGCTGCTTACGGGGGTTACATTTGGGACTTTGGTTGTGTCCCAGATGATTTCATGTTCTTTGAAACATTTTGTTGGTGTTTCTGAACAAGAATTTGAAGTTTGGAATTGTTTTGGTGGTGATTCGTTCAGATTCAAACGAAGTAGTTGTGGTCGGGTTTTTTTTATCACGACGACGTTGCAGTCTAGATCCTCGATGCATTGTTTTGCCTCGTTTTTCAAGTTCCTGCACCACAAATATCACGACTTCAAAACATATATGTTCCGATTAAAACAAGGAACCAAATAGGCCTCTGGGTTGGGTTGGGAGAGACCCACTTGGTAAAAACTCAAATCAAATAGAGCTTGAATGGGTCTAATTCACAAAGTTATTAGGTTCAGCCGTTTAAGCGTTAGTACTTAGCAAATTGTTGTTTGTTATGATCAACATCACGAGCATGAGAAGTCTAGCGTTAAAATCTTTATGTTCTGTTTTGATAGTTTAAAGTAAAGTAGAGGTATTTTAAGTAAAACTGTGATTTTTTGTTAGAAAATGGGTAACTGAGAGTCTTGATCGGTGTCATGCAAGCATCACATAGACGTCACACTGTAGGCTTGATATATGTGTAATAAGAGGACTTGATTTGAGTGTTTTTATTGGTTTAGTGATACATATATATTGGTCAAGCTGTTCTTTTGCTGTGACAAGACATTGGTTACTCCTCAGGGGTGGGTCGTGGTCAATGGGCTTGATGGAGATCCGACCAAAACCAATCATGTCTTTATCACCCATCATTACGCATAACCTTAGTATTTTAAATAAAAAGGACATGATTAAGTGAATCGGTGACTCTAGCCTCGAGGGATGCAGCAAAAGTTTAAACCTTTTGAGTTGCAAATTAGCCCCGTAAATTTTTATTTTAGTTTCACTACAAATAAGGCAAGAGGCCAATGGCTCATCGTCATAAGACAAGCTTATAAACATTCCAATAGAACAACTTTTCTCAATGTTTTCAGAACCGGACCGGACATCGAACCGGTCTCCTTACCGGTCAGAGGTCAAACCGGTTGGACCGGATTTAAGAACCGGATGATTTATAAACATTTTTTAAATATATAGATATATATATATATATGCAAAATATAAAAATATTAAAAAAACCGGTTCAACCACCGGTTTTCCGGTCCGACTGCCAGTTCACCGGTTCAACCACCCGTTTCGCCCAAAACGGCCCAAAATCCCTAACCGGATCGGTTCACCCACCGGTTGCCGGTTTGACCAGTCCGGTTTTCAAAATAGTGCCTTTTCTGAATCCAAAACCGAGCATTGGACCCAAATTAGAGACGAGAACTTGCACAATCGAAACAAAAGGTTGCGGTTGGAATAATGAGAAAAACAAGAATCTTTGAAGGAATTAAAAATCAAACAGAGTTGAATTTATCTTTAAAACAAACGATCAATGCACCGGGTCCATATTGAATGTGTTGCTATCACGTTTAAATAACACAATGTTGGGTATGGGATTTTTTTATTATTTTATTATTTTGTTATTTTATTTAAATTATTTTATTTAAGTAATTTTTATTTTCATTGCATTTTTGTTTTATAATTTTGGGAATTTGGAGAAAATGAGAGGATGTTTCACCAAATCAAGGAATAGGTTATGAATCCATCATGGCATCATCCATGTGCGCTGATTAAAGAGTAACATTGCCAATTTACCCTTTGGACCCGGCCCAAATCCCATCATTTAGGGCTCTAATTTCGGATATACACCTCATATTTCAAGATCTTGTGTTTTTTTTTATATTTTGTCTTCTATGTGAATCATGTGAAATTAGAGATTCCTTCTACACATCCTAGAATGATTGGATACCGAATTTCTATTTAAAAAAAAAAAAAGAAAATATATTATACTTTACTCAACTCAACTCCTCCAGGTTAATATCTTATTCCTGGATTTCAGAACAGGCCCTTCAATTTCGAAAGGCAAGAAATTTAGATTTTTGATCATGCGGATCATTGGGCCAGTCCATTGGGCCCCGACCCATGCTAGATAAAGCAAGTAGGGACTAGGGTGGGTCACGGGGTTATAGTATATCTATTATTTTTAAGCACGTGCTTATAATCTATCATTTTTATTTGAGCAAATTGCTAATATAGTCATCATTAGTTTTTCATTTTTGTCTTTAGATATCATAAATTACCCGTATGGTCTCAAAATTTAAACATTTGTCGCACATATATTCCTTATGTGAGGGTAGTTTGGTCAAGTATGAGAGGATAGTTTGATGGCTTAAGGACTATATGTGTTGTCTAAAGTTTAAGCCCATATTGGTAATTTATAAAACCCAATGATCAAGAATGCAATATTAGCAAACCATAGCAACCATATGAGTAATTTACTCCTTTTATTTTAAGAATATTAAATGTAGTATAATAATAATTAGTAAGTGACTGCTTACTTATCTAAAACAACCCATTGTGTTGGGGTTTTCTTTGCTTCAGCAGCCACCACTCCACACTGGGTGCCTGAAATAACCTTCATCTTCATCTTTATCTATCAAATTAACCATACATTTAAAAATTAAACATAAAAAATATTAAAAAGGTGAAGAAATTATCAACATACAATACTCACATTATCAAAATCATATTTATTTTGTAATTGGAGTATCATTTGAGAGCATGATTCCGTTATATCTTCCTTCTGATCCCAAACTTCACCATGAAGAGATTTCCATAACTTGTGTCCTAAAAAAGTCAACGCTACCATTTACTTCACATTTTGGTCAAGAACAAATCCTTTTGTTTGTTGTTTTGGTTTGGATATCGATTCGAATACATTTCTACCAAAAATATAAACCCCTCTTTTCGTAAACTCTTAACAAGCTTGTATAAGCATGCTAGAAGAAGAATTCGTATCAACAAACGCGTATTTTGTTTAGAAATTTCGGATCAAACTGATGATGAACTTGAGTTTTATAAAATTCCATGCAAATAATAGAAAAATAAGAATGTGATTTGTGGTCGCTTAATAGGGGTGTTCATGATCCGCTTTGGATGGTTGTAACGAAAATTCTTGACGTCTAAAGTTTTGGGAAATTAATATTAAAAAGGATGGGTTAGATGGTTGGCCGGACTGGCTGGTTTTGAATATTGGCAATTTGAATAGTTTTTTTAATGAGTAAATTACAGTTTTGGTCCCTCTCATTTAGTGTTTTAACTACTTCAACCTAAAATATAATATTATATCAATGCAAACCCTGTAACCTATATGGTTTAAACACCTAACGGTTTTAAACTCATAGATATGCACACAACTACTCAGTTTGGAAGGTTTATTAGTTTCTAATGGCTTATCAAAAATAAAAATAAAAATAAAAAAATTCTTGTGAACCAGTATCATAACTCATAGATGTAAACAAAGGGTTTCTAGTTTAGTGGTAATCCTTTTCTTGGAGCAATTACTTCTTGATGAGAAGGGTTTTCGGTGTTGGTTCAGCTTGGGTCAAGTTGTCCAGTTGGCAAGCGGTGCTTGATTTATCGGTTAAAAAAATTAATAAACTTATTTATGTAAAGAAAGACCAAAACTAAGAGTTCAACTTACATAAGATGAAATTTTAAATCCTACATAGCTAAATTGAAAGAAAAACTGATAGAGCATGTAAATGGGGTTAAAATGTGTTACTTGAAGTGTGAGCAGGGATGACCACCAGCAATTTGGCACAATCACCAGGTTGAACAACATGGGTCAAAGCCCAAATCAAAGCATTTCTTGAAATTTCTTTTGATGCTTTCACAGCAATAACCACAACCCTCTCTTCTACATGATCTCTAACTTTACAACTCTTTTGCCTCTTCATCATTTTACAAAAAATAAAAATTTAAAAAAAAAATGGAAAATGCACTTGAACAACACGTACCCAAATATCGGCAAACTTTACTCAAAATGAAAAAACCCCAATTTGCCTATTTGTTCAATTCAATGAAGACCCACCAAAAGATTCCATTTTTTTAATCATTTTTCAAGAAACCAAGACCAAATTAATAAGAAATCAATAAGTTTCGCTTCAAAAACAGCAAGATTTACCCAAATCGAAATACACACAAATTGCTAATTTGTTGAAGTTATTGAACAACCACCTAAAGACTTCATTTTGTTCATCTTTTTTCAATAAACCAAGACAAAACTTGCAAGAAATGAAGACATTTCACCAAGATTTATCCAAATGAAAGACACCCAATTTGCCAAATTGTTTAAATCAACGAAAACCTTCGTTTTCTTTGAAAAGTTAAAAAAAAACTAGAAAATGTGGTCACTTTTTCGTAAAATCAGAACCCAAAAAGGTGTCTTTAAAGCACTTTTAGCAAAGATTTCACAAAAAATGCATGAAGAACGATAAAGAAAGAAAGCCTGCAGATACAATCGGATCACATTATCTGCACAACAGGGTTAATTGTTGTGTGTGAAAAGCACAAAAGAGAATAGCTAAAAGGAAAAAATAAGAAGGGTATCCAGAAAGCAAGAAAACAGAAGTGAAATGAGCAAAAGAAAACAAAACCTTCAACGGAGATGATGAATAAAGTAATAACGAGGGTGACCCACATCTCTGTATATATTACCAAAATTATTGAGTCAATTGTGGAGATGATTGGAGCCCTCTTCTGTTTTTTACTATATTTAATTTTTATATTTTATAATAAAAGTTTTTTAAAGACACATTAATGAGCTTCATTCCCTAGAACAATCATTATACCCAAACTATTGACATCAGGTTGCTTTGACTCTTGGACATGAGAGTAATGATCATAAGAAAGAATAGTTTATTTTGTAAAAGTTTTAAAAAAAGTTGCAAGACAGCAAGAGTTTATATATCCACACGAACAAATATAAGAAGAAGAAGAAAAAAAGATCTTAAAAAGTGTGACAACAACAATTCAAATAAACATGAGCAAGAAAGAGAAAAATGTAATAGACACCAAGAATATACATAATCTAGATGGTTGGTAAAATTAACAATTTTGAAACTAAATGTTAAATGCTAAAAGTTACAAATTCAAGGTTTGAGATTTCGATTTTATAACAACATTGAATATTAGCACTATCAGACTATTAATTTTTTTTATAAATACATGTTTTTTTAACGGCTTTAAGTTGAACGATTGATTTAAGCTCAAATGGGCACACATCCAAAAGCAAGCCCAGTCAGGGGCGGATGTTTTAAGGGGCCCGGGGGTGGCCCGGCCCCTGCCGTTTTTCTGTTCAGAATCTTCGATATAGTAGTTTTTGGTCGGGAAATTTTATAAGTATTAAGTCCGGCCTCTTTGGTTTTTCTTTCTAAAATTCCTTGGGTCCCCCCTTCGATTTTAAATAAAAAGTTGAACTAATATTGTAAGTTTTAACATTACCTTTAAGAGTTTACAGTGTCAGTTGTTAGTTGTTATCTCATTCTTTAGCCGATCTTGAGTTTAAAGTTTGTTTTGGGCCTTTAAATTAAAATGAGCTTTAACTATTGTACATTACCTATTTACTTCGAGGTTAAATTGTTTGACCGACCCGAGTTACCATTTGCCAACCCAAATTTTTAGTCCGAAACATAGCGATAAGAAGAAAAAAAATTTGGCCCATGACTTTCGGCCTCCTTAGACATGTTTTTCAAGCTCCGCCACTGAGCCCAGTCGTCACCCTTTCACCCACCAGATAAGCGGGAACCGGATAAATCGGTAAACTCTCTTCCCTGCTCAGGTTTGAACCCCTGACCTCAATGAGGTGCAGCTTCTCCCCATCATTACAATACCGTTAGGTTAGAATCCCATTGGTTTTATAAATACATGTTTATGTTATGTTAGTTTTTTTTTTTTTTTTTTTTGTCATTTTTGGCTTATTAATTTTTATTAGAACCTTGATAAAAAATCAAAGCCCTTCTAATGTATCATTAATGCCATGCCACCTATTAACTTAATCCTTTCTTCTGTTTATTTGCTTTTTTGCAGGAATTAAAAACTTAAACTATGACTTATCATCAACAATAATTTATGCGAGCAATTTAGCCAACGATAATATCATTTCACTTTTGTTGACAACAACAATCATAGTAGCATAATCATTACAGATGTACACTTTATTTTTTTACAATGATGATTGTTCACGAATGGCAAATCGTACAAACGAAATCAAGTTAATATAAACAAAAATCAAGCATAAATTAATGATGATTATGTTACTATGATTATCATTGTCACTGCAGACAAAAATAAAAATTGGGATATTAGTTAAATTGTTAGTATTGATTATTATTGGTTAATTGATCACAGTTTAGATTTTAAAATCCAATTTATCTTTTTTTAAATCCAATTTATCTTCTTTTTTTTTCCCTTTGATTTTAAAAGATTGTAACGAAAAGAATTGCTACGTTTCAAAAAAAAAAAAGACTAAATCAAAGCTGTATTTTGACTTCACACACACATATAGACAACTAAACAGTTTTATTTCTTTTAAGGGTTTTTAAATCACTTAATCACATGATACACATAACGTCACGCAAACATTTTTAACTAATTGGATTAATTTTTTTAATCAATATAATTGGAAATAATTTATTATTGTTTCTTATTAAATATATACAAAACGTTATCATAGATTTCCTTAATATATTACTTGCTTTTAAAGTCTAAGTAACATGTGGCATTTAATGGACTTTGATGGTTTATCATTGGATCCCATTTTCCGTTGAAATAAAAAATATCTTTAATTTATTATATTTATTTTATTATATTCATTTAGCCAAAGTTGAAAAGCGAACAAACAATTTATCTCTATATGGGCGAGGCGTAATTGTGGAAAGTGAGGAATATGCGAACATGAATTTTGAAATGTAAATAAATCAACTGAACATGAGGGAGGTATTGCTTCTGTTTGTCTATTTTCATAACTTGCTCACGAAATATTTACAAATACAACAAACATATAATATTTAAATGCAAAAACCAATATTTTAATCTCAAATTACATACATATTATTTTATATAAATATAAAGTTAAACATCTAATATAAAATTAATAGGTATAATTATCTTAAAACAAGATGCAAGTTATAAATAATAACCGTAATTCAAAAAGTAACCTAAAATAATATTTAAATATTTAAATTTTAAATTACTAAATTTTTAGTAAGATGCAAAATTTCAAGTAACTAAATTTCTTATTAAACTATTAAGCTAATAAACTATAAAATAAAAATTTAAGAATATATAACATAGTTAATAGTTAATAAATAAATATAATAAAAGCACGTAAACAAAAGCAAACACAATACCAAATGACCACGAACACAACTAAACAAACATGACATATGTTCGCATTCACTTATTTAACTAAATGAACAAAAATTTTTATTCATGATCATTCATTTATTATATGAACAACCATAAACGAACTTTTCATCAAACAGTTCACGAACTGTTTATTAAACGTTAAGTTTGATTACACCTTAACTTTGAATCTGTTTTGTCATAATACTTTTTAAAATTATTCTATCTACTTTTATATCTTCATCTTTATAATTTAACTAGATATAATATTTCTTTATATTTATCCTATAAATTTTATTTAATCTATTGCAACTTATTCTTCATTTTTATTTCTCTCTCACTCACAAACAACTATTTTGTTATTTTTGATTAAGTGTTATTTTTGTCTTTATAAATACAAAATTTATGCATACAAAAAAGGAATATTTTCACTTTTTAACATTAGAGAGTTTAGTGAGATGATGGTTGGTTCATTTTTATTAAATAGAAAACATATATTTTTATGGTTTTTATTTAATATTAAAAAAGTTTAACAACTTTATTCATTATATGTATTAACAGATTGAACAAAGCATTAATAAATAAAATTTTATTAACTTTATATTTATAATAACTAGTTTGGTTTCATTTATAATGAATTTCACCCCTTGGAAACCGGTGATGGTTTAAACTAGTTTGAAAATAGTTGATCAATGACCGGTATAGCTATAGGAAAACCATTTATTGGCTAGTTAACCAAAATGTGCATTGTGACTAATTAATTTGAGGACATGGTTTTCTTTTCTAATTTTTTTGACAAATCGATCAAGTTTATTGGTAAGTAATAATAATAGTCTAATAACATATGAGTATATAAGGTGATGCCACGATCAGCCAAGCATGATGTTTATAAAAAAAAAAAGGAAATTAAAAATGTTGGTACTTTAGACATTTTAACAAACCTATAGGTTATCAATGCATGGTACAAATGTAAAACGTTAAAAAAACAACAACAACAAGCGTACCCAGTAAAACGTTAAAAAAAATAGCATAATAATATATATTTTTTATTAGTTAAAATGAATCACTTTCATTTCTTTAAACTTTATGACGTTTAAAAAGGAATTAAAATATTTATTTTTTTTATATGTATAGAACCTGTATTTGTGCAAATGTCTTGTAATAAAACTAAATTGATACAAGTACAATTGGAGTTAACAGATTTTCTAACATTGTTAGACTATTGGGTGTGCCAAGGCACCCCACTCACTCCACGTAGGCGCCACGTAGGCGCCACATAAGCACTCACCACAACCACTCACCCCCATCATTTTGGTGGAAATACCCCATTACCCCACTCACTCCACGTCATCATCCCTTTTTTAAACTTTTATATATATATATATATGTGTGTGTGAGTGTGTGTGTAAGAGAGAGAGAAGGAGAGAGAAAGTGTGTGTCGTGTAAGAGAGAGAGAAAGAGAGAGAGAGAAAGAGTGTGTGTGTTAGTGTGTAAGAGAGAGAGAGAAAGACAGAGAAAGAGAGAGCCCTCTCTTCATGATCCCATCCACGCCACATGACCCACGCCCCTCTCACGCCCCTAGGGGGGCGGTGTGCCACGCCCCTCCACGCCCCAATCACGCCCATTCATGTGGCACACCCCAGGGTCTTAGGATACTGGACTTAAGTGACGATAAAATAAAAGGAAAAAGAACAAAAAAAATGACAATATTTTTAAACTTTTAGGAAATAACCAAATGACATAGACAAAAATGACAATGTACTTATTATTTTCCCTTTTACACAGTTACAAAAATGGTAGAGATGGCAAAAAAAAGTTCTCTATGTTTAGAGAATTTCTATACACAAAAGCCAAATTTTGAAGACAGGAATGAAGATGAAGACATATGATGCAGATGAAAAAAATTAAAGAACTCTTTAAATTTTAAAGATAAAAAATAAAAGTAAATTGACGAGATGGTCAATGTAGTTGCTAATAACTTATTCTTGATCTTGAGGTTTCATAAATCACATGTATGGTCTCTTTAAATAGTTTTAACACATACAACTCTTTGGTCATCAAATTACCCTCATATATTTGACAAAATTACTATCATCTATGGACTATATGTGTCACCAATGTTTAAAGTTTGGACTATATGAGTAATTTAAAAAACCTAGTCACCAAAAGTAAAATACTAGCAAATCATATGAACCATATCAACAATTTACTCTAAAAATAAATATTGAGATTAGGTTAGAGTGCTCAAAAATCTAAACTACTTATAAAACTAAGTTTTTCATAAATCTCAAACCTTCAACTTTATAAGAAGTATCACTAAGTACACACTTTTTAAAACATGCTTTCAACCTTTACATGTACTCTATTTTTTGTAAATCCACGAATTTTCTTTATATTTGGCCAGTTTTTACTTTTTTAGGAACCAATGAATACTTTTTAAACTAGTCACTGGGTAAACCCAATGAGGAAACGTCATTCACGTTCGCGAAACGCAGACAGGGCTAGTGACCTGGCTCGCCAACCATTCTAAAAAAAACTCACCGTTCGAAGACTTACCAGGATAAAAACTTTAACTCACCAAACCTATATTTTCCCAAATGAAACTCACACCCACGATCTTCATATTAGAAAATCATGATGTTATATCTCTTCTCAAACCAATTGATTTAGGGACATTGGTTAGCAAGTTTTTACTTATTTATATCTTCTAAGTGAATTTTTAGTAACGTATTTAAGACTATTAAATCTTTGGAAAATTACAAAGTTTGTTGGACTAATTTTTTTTTTTGAAAAACAAATTTTTTCCATCTTTGTTTACTATGGGACCAGAACCCTCAATCTATTTTAAGGAGGAAACACTTAACATACCTTGATATCATTGAGACAAATGCCCTTTTTTGTTGGACTAATTAGTACATTCAACGCGTGAAATTTATTACCGTATATCATATGTACGTATAAGGTAAAATACTATTTGAGATAGCAGTACTGACGTATATAAAGGCAAACCCAGGATTTAATTTATGCTGATAGTTATTATTATATATATTAAAAGGCAACTAAAATGAATAGTAACTATATATATATAATATTAGTTATATTGAAATACCAATTATATATATATATATATTGTGAAAAAAACGTGGTCCTTTCTAGGATTTCAGCGTTTTCGAAAAAGGTAATGGTGATTTATTTGTTCTCATAAAAAATCGATTTTTGCTTACATATTTGTTTTTTTTTTAATTTATCAAATGGTTGATGGTGTGCAGGATTTTGTAACTAACCTTTTCTATTATTTTCATAACATATTTGTATGGATTTTTTATGATTTTATGAGAAATTTGCATAGAGTTCGTAATAAGAGATTTGATATACAATACTCATTATCGGAAGTGTACCGCGATAACCCGCCGCAACGCGCGGCAGAAAAACAACTAGTTTTAATTTAATTTGTAATGAATCGGGTCAACTCTTAGTAATAGTATACTACAAATAAAAAATAAAAAATACCATTATACCAGCTAATGTATAAAGCTCAAAAATTCCCTCAAGTGATTTGGCCCTTTTACAAGTTCTTTTATGCATATACTTTAATTGAATATTAATAGATATTTTATAAACTATTAATAATATAAGCAATCGTTTAGTCTTATTAACTTCAGTGTATTCAAAGGTACACGAGATTATTATTATTATTATTAATTATTCATATTAGTAATCTTTATTTATATTTACTTTTGAGATTAACGTTCTAAATAGTCAACTAAAATAATAACATGGAGATTTAATTTAAATTATAACTAAAATAATTAAATTTTCTTGTTTACACTCGTGAATTTTGAGACGTGGTAAATTATATAATTATCATCAAGGCATTTATACGGTATATACCAGGTCTTATGTACAAATGATACCACGAGTAACATGAGTTGTGCGTCAAATTAATAAATTAATAATGTTTAATAACCAGTCAATGTGATAATAACTCATTTGATAGAGATATTGTCGTCTTAAATGTAATGTTTTGAGTTCAAATTTAAATAAAAAATTATTATGAAATATAGCTTAAAAGTATGATAGATTATTACATATCAAATAAATTAATGTTTAATGTCTTTTTTTAACGACAATGTGTCCCATCGTGCTATCTTCAGTTATCCTGGCGGTTGGTAGCTAAGATCAATTCCTCGATCGAATACCATGAGACCGTACCCCCTGATGTGCAAGAACCCCGTGAAATAGGTAAATCATCGCTCCTCATAGGTTCAGAACCCGTGATTAAGCTCAAGATCCTTCCCCTCACTGCAATCCATTAAAGTGTCACTAGTAAGACTTGAACTCTGTTCTCCAAAAAAAAGAGTCAAGCATTAACCATTAGGCTAACTTTGCTATATGTTTAATAATTATATGATCGATTTTCTTTACAAATCGAATGGAGTTGACATATAAAAGCGACGCCTAATCAAATTATTTAAAACCAAATCTGTTGAATGTGAACAGAACAAAATGCACAAAAAGTCACAAGATGAAAATGATTGGTGATACATAAAAATACATTAATTATTTACACATTTTTCTTTTTATTTTTTAACGGTTAATCTTTCTCTACTCTTAAATTACTTCGAATTAATTACACAATTTTTTAAAAAAATGGGGTCAATTTTTAAAAAATGGTTACAAGGGAGGTTCAAAACTTTTGTTTCACAAATAAGGTTATCTCCACTGTTAGTATAAGTCTTTTGACACATGTTACACGCGACCATCTGAAATTCACTTACTATAGGCCACACACACACAAAAATATATAGAGGTTCAAGTAAAAATGATTATGTTAGTGAGAATGGTGAGAAGTAATATTGACCCTTAGATTAAACATGTGATTAATTTTTAAGAGAGGGTATATTTGGAAGAAATTTTATTTAAGAAGGTATATATCATTTTTTTATTTCTTATTGTGTTTTTACGCATATTATTGTTGGTTGCGTTATATTTATATATATATATATATATATGTTATTTGTTTCCAATTTGTTTATAATGCATGATTTTTGTGTCTATTGGTTATAACGACTAATGAGATTATTCACAACAAACATGATTGTTGTGTATCGCGTATCTTTATTGTGTCTATTGTGTTATGTTCAACATTGTGTATTATTGTATATTGTGTTTTTATGAGTTTTACTAATAACCATTGTGCAATACATGCATCACATATGGCAACAGATATGACACAATGACCCAAAACACAATGATGTCTATAACCATTGTTTCTAAAAGTTTTTACATAAACTAACCATTGTGCAATACATGCATCACAAATGACAACATATATGACACAATAAACACTATGTTTATACACAGTGACACAAAACACAGTGATGTCTACAACCATTGTTTCTAAAAATTTTGAACCTAACCTAACCATTGTGTAATACGTGTATCACAGATGACAACAGATATGACACAATATACACTATGCTTAGACACAATGAACCAAAACACAATGATGTTTATAACCAGTGTTTCTAAAACTTTTTACCTAACCTAACTGTTATGCAATACGTGCATCACATATGACAACAGATATGAGACAATAGATACTATGTTTAGACACAATGACCTAAAACACAGTGATGTCTATAACCATTGTTTTTAAAATTTTTGACCTAACCTAACCATTGTGTTATACGTGCATAACAGATGACAACAGATATGACACAATGAAACTATGTTTAAACACGATGACACAAAACATAGATGACATTTTTCTTAAATTTTTTATGTAACAATAATATACTCGTTTTAAAGATAAAAAATGCTCGTTTTTTTGGTGTAGTTTTTTTAAAAATAATATCGTATATAAAAATATAACCGTTTAAAAAAATGGGGAGAATATCATAAAAAGTCAACAAAAGTGTTTATGACTAAAATACAATTTCACTAACTTTTTAATACAACTTTGATATCAGACATTAAATTATATATCTAATGGACCACAATCATTCTCACACTTCTCACCATTTTAAGCCTTTTTACTATAGTACAAAGAAAATTAACGTGAGAAGCGTAAGAAGCCACCAGAATGTGCCACGTGTAATCTGGGTGAGGGGTAAAATGATCCGTGTAAAATTACAGTTTGTGTTTTATAAAATTACAGACTGACATTTAACACTCGTAATCAAGGACCACCGGGATAATCATGGACCAATAATTACGGACCACATTATATAAAAATTACAGACCGTATTTTAACACATATAATCAAGGACTAAATGTAATAATCACATACCACATTATATGAAAATCATGGACCGTCATTTAATATGCATGATGAAAAGACCAACTGCATAAATCATGTACTAACAAAAATCACGGACCACGTAATTTAAAAAAAAAACTATAATAATACTATATTCAAATTAAAGATAATAAAATTCTCAATTTTATAGTGTAATTTTTTTTTAAATAATTAAATGTTTAAAAGTTATTCGATTTTCAAGAAGATGGTTAAACTTGATTTACCCACAAAAAATAACAAATGCAGCCAATTCCTTTTTTGTCTTTTTTACTTTTAATTCACGCAAATTTTAAACAAAAAGTATGGATCACTAGATCTTAACCATTGATTTATTTGATCAAGGGTCCGAAATCATTTCTATCCTTCTCACATTAAACTTTCTATATATTGGATCCGGCTCCTATACATATAATTTTAACAACAATGATTTTTCAACGCATATATAATCATTTAAGTCAATAACTCTATATACAAAGCACATAAAAAAGCCAGTTTAATCAAATTTAAGTTTCACACAACCTTTGTTTTAATAATTAAATAATATTTACTAATAATAGAGATTTTGAAAAAGATATTCACATGAAACTGGAGAATTTTAATTTATAAATCATCAAAGTTAATTTGTTTAATTGTGCGGCATCGATTAACGATTAGATTTTTCATTGGTTTTAAGTCAAGAGCTAGATACTAAATACATGAAAAGTCAGTTCAATCATATTTAAGTTTCATACCAACAACAAGAAACAAGGGGAGAGGCTCTTTATTGGTTTTTGGTCTCCAAGTTAGTTGCCTTAGTTTTTCTTATTTATATCTATGCATATTGTAATTGATATTCATAAAACAACAACAAGCGTACCCAGTAAAATCTCATTTAGAATGGGATCTGGAAGGGTAATTGATATTCATACAAAGCATATTAAAATACCCTAGTTGTATTTAGTTGTCGTAGGTTACATTGATGAACCATGCTAAATTGTTGTGTTCCACATTTTTTCTTTTTAATATTTTTCTAGCATAATATTTGCTTGGATTTGTGTGCTAATCGATTTCATGTACTGCTCTGTAACTAACATATGTATTTATACATCTACATATATAACTACACTCTTATAATATGCATGTATATGTCGGATATTGGATGTCTGATTAACGATAAGTTCAACGTTGCTATGAAAGGTATGATCCAAAGAGTTACACTTTGGAAGGCAACGCCTTATGTTTAATTGTTAAACATAATATACGATCATGAATTGTCGGTTTTATCGAATTAGCTTTTATTATTTATGAAATAATAATCGGTGGGAATTAATTATAGAGCTAATAATTCGTTAAACAAATAAAGTTTTGAACTTTATTATGAGGGATTGTTAATTAAATGTTAATTAACAAATTGACATTTAGTTAAACTTTAAACATTTAATTAAATGCTACTAACTAATTGTTAGTTAGTAATATTGGAGAGTAGTAATTAAATGGTTTAATTACTAAAAGAGTTTAATCAAAATAAAAGAGTTTAATTTGAATTAAATATGATATAAGTGGTGGGAATTCCAATTTTGAATTAGTAATTCCTAGATCCTAAAAATGTAGATCAAATTTGACTATTTAATCTAGATCAAATCACTACATTTGAAGACCACTCTTTCACTCACTCTTCTTCTCCCAAAAACCCTAGTGGACGTCGCCTACCACCACCATTTTGTGTGGTTTTTGGGCTGCCACAAACCACCACCACCGAGCCGAGACTGGGCCGCAAGCAGGCCGCACCAAGGGGCAGCGCCGGGCTACCATCGAGCCAAGTCGAGGGGCCAAGAGGAGCCGTAGGAGGGCTGCCTTGCCGAAGCCAGGCCGAGTCAAGGCCACCTAGTCGAACTGTGTGTCGAGCCGCGAGCCGAGCCGAGCCAAAATCTGTTTTGGTCTAATCCGGTGATTCGTAGGACGAAATCCGGACTCGGGTGATCGTAGTGAGTCAACTAGTGAGACCGTTGCCGATCCATCGTGTGGATATGAAACCGCTTCGTAAAAGGTCGATTTCTAAAACCCCTTATGGTTGTGTTGTTTGATTTAATTGTTGTTTAAATTGTTTGTAACTGGATCCTGATTTGGGAATTGGTTCGATTACGAATCGAAAGGTTATGAAATTTAAATGATTCCGCTGTGTCAGATCTGATCTGATAGTTTAATCTGGTTTTATGAAAACTGATTTTCTCGATTAATATGATTAATTGAAACTGATTAAATTGAAAAGTAACATAGAATTCCCAACAGTATAATCATATGGTACAACAATTTGTAAGAATTATTAGTTTCATATAATGAACATGTACAATACAATTAGTTCATATATATGTACATACATGAATAGCAATATCACGAAATGTTGTTTCTTGAGCATGTGTATCTAGCATTAGAGTCATATGGATATGTGCTAGACACCGGCTACATGCTTCATGACATCGATCAAGAAGCTAAAGAGCAAATATCGATGTACCATACTCAGCCTTTGGCCGTTGCAAATATTGACCTACGAACTACGTTGGAAAATGGACCTTTCTTTTTTGAAAGCAACAATTCCATTCAGTTTGGTTTCGGAAAAGCTAATCCAAACAATTTTTTAAAAATAACCACTTTTGACAAAAAATGCTTTTAAAGTTAAATAAGCAATCTCAAACATGTAGGGCTGTAAACGAACCGAACGAACACTAACGAGCCATTGTTCGTGTTCGTTCGTTTAACTTTTAACTTGTTCACTAACGGTTCACGAACGCTAACCGAACGAAGATTCTTGTTCGTGTTCGTTCATTAAGAAATTTAGTTTGTTCATGAACGCTAACGAACATATATTATTTAAATAATAAAATTCAAAAGTTTTAATCTCAATCATTATATATAATCATTTATAAATATATAAATTAAAATATTATAGTATTAAACTAAATATAAGTTAAATATTATGATATTAAACTAAAAATAAAAATTAAAAGTATACAACACATTTAATTAATAAATATAACAAATGAACATAACTGAACATAAACGAACGTAAACGAACATGTTACCGAACGTTCACGAACACAACCTCTGTTCGTGTTCGTTCCTTTATTAAACGAACGAACATAAATGAACTTCCCGCCGAACGGTTCACGAACGGTTCGCTGAACGTTCGGTTCGTTTACAGCCCTACAAACATGCACTAAATAAAAAGCGAACAAGACTTAATTTCCTTGTATGATAACGTTAGGGGCTATTAATACATATTAAATGCATGTTACAAACTCAGTCAGCAGCAGTTGCTCGTTTGGCTCACCACGAAAGATGTAATCAAATTTTCTGCTCACTTCCTTTGAATCAAAAATATCATCAATAAATGGATTATACAAATTGACCAAAAACCTTATTTTTATGTACATTGTTTTGGATCTTAACAAATAACATACACCCTGCATTATTCCAATCTAAGCAATTGCTAGCTCAGGGATACTTGTATGCCATAAAACCTAGGTTGGGATACACAATAATGAAATGCATCTTTGTTAATGGCCTGAATACCTTTAACGATGAAAAAAAGAATACTAGATTATGTTGGATTTTAAGAAGCAGATTGTGATGATGACAAAGTTGATGTTTGGAGTTCTCTTTTTTGTGTGGCCACTTCCACAATGGCTTTCTCTCGTGGTGGGACCTGCAGGTACGCTTTCATAACATCATACACAGTAAATCCAACCGCAACTGATGGTACCGCCTGAAAGTTTGACAATTACCAATGAAATTATCAGACTTGATTATTTGTCCTTGTATTTTTTTTCACTGCAGCTGAGGATTCTTACGAAGCAACCTCTCTATTTTATTTTTAGATAGGGGTAAGGTGTCTTTATCTTCCCCCCAGACCCTACTCTAAGTGGGATTCTTACTGGGTATGCCTATTGTTGTATTTTTTTTCACTGCATTGTACATACAATATTTTCATGGAAATAACTTTCAAAGCAATAGTAGGGTAAATGGTGATATCATAGTTCCAAGGGCATATGTCCTAGTGATACCCAGGTGGTTGTTAAGGTGTCACTCTCTTAAAATAGACTAAGGATTCACGCCTTGTTGTGAACAAAATGGTGGGAAATTGTAGTTCAAAAATTAAAGATTATATGGTCATGTGGCACATCACCATTTTACATTTTAACTGCCATAGTTGTAAAAAATGATGACAGTTATTGAAAACCAATTTTTCACACAAGGAATAAAAGTGAAAATCACATTTTGGAGTGAGAAATCCCAACAAAGATTAACGGATAGTGCTAGAGAGGCAATACAAGTCTGATTTTGGTTAAGTTTTATTTGAAATGGGGCAAATTAAAAAGGTTGCCTAAAAGAGAAATGGGTCAAACAGGTTGGAATTGCTGAAATTCTACAGTTCATGCATACACAATTCTAAATAGTTCTATTCAAATACTGAGAATAAGCAACTAAAAATTTGATAGCAATTTTAGTGTGAGGATTGTCCAAGATTTGTTAACTGCTTATTTGCTTAATACTTAGGTTTGGAATAAGCAGAGCTTCAAACTGCTTATTGATGAACTATTTCATTCACAAATACTGTAATAAGAGTAGTTGTTTGGATAGGCAATCCCAAACACCCTAAAAAGGAGCTTATTTCTGAAATAAGATGCAATGATCAGATGAGCAGTTTTGATAAGCAATCCCAAGTACCCCTCTGGTCAGCCTAGCTCATGTGTTTACACCTTTAGAAAAAACAACTGTTTTTGATTCCTTTAGACCTAATACCTAGTGGTGGCAATTTTTACCCAAATCAAAAGAAATGGGTTAGTTTGGGTAAACATTTGTAGTATAATGGGTTGAAATGAGTAACATCATAATATTGAATGAGTTGAGATGGGTAGCACTTAAACACAATGCAGGTCAAGATGGGTAACCAAAAAATTATGTAAATGCAATAGATTCAAACATTTAAGAATGATTAATAAAATATTTGATGAGAAAATTACTAAAAATTATCCAAATGGACTATTTGTTTACTTATAACACATCTTAAGTTAAACTAAATTAATGTTTTTTAAGAACAATCCATTCTGACCCAACCCGTTCTGACCCGTTACCCAACCCGCCCATTTTGCCAGGCATACTAATACCCAACCTGTTAAACTGTTAACCAGACCCATCTTGCAGCCTTTAAATATGGCAATGAATGCTTTATTAAAGTATTTTCACCTTCAGATAATTGATGCTCAGTCCCGAAAATAAATGCTTCCATCCTTCTTTTTGTAAAATCATAAAAAAAGTTCCGATTGTTCCTTTAAATTCTGAGTTGTTTGAAGCCCGTAACTGCTGAACCTGTGATAGTCATAACAGCAAGATTCTTAAATCTTAAGTGCCCCATACTTTGATTGCATACATTCATACATACATATACACACATATAGCCATATAAACAAAGGCAAAAAGCACATCAACAGAAACAAACTTTTAACTTTTTTCTTTATCATATGGTAAAATAGTAACCAAATAACAATTTGTTACCAAATAATGCAATCAGCCTCGTTTTTACTGATTTTAGCATTAAATTGCTGATATGGGCCATGCGGCATCAGTTGGTACAATGCTGCCACATGCAAAAATGGTCATGTGGGGAAAAAACATTTAGAATTTTCAAAAAAAAATTGCATCTTATTTCTAAAATTATATTTAAAATTAATTATTATATAGTTGGTTGGGAGTTTATTGGGTATTTTTTTTTAATTAAATAGCTAATGTACATGGGTATGTCACCACACATGCAAAACATGCTTGCGTATAAGGATACAAGCGGCGAACGTACCTAGTACTGTTTGGAGATGTATAAAAAATCATTATATATTATTTACAAATCTGAAAAAAAAAATTATTGATATATATAATCTGTATTTAAGTGTCATATCACATGTACATTTACACTAAAAAGCAAGTCACTGGTTGAATAGGTCACTTGTTGCTATAATTAGTAATAAAACGCAACTTGGTTGGCACAATTAGTAATATAATGCAAATTAGATTTTACTTCACATCTTAAGTTTGGTTGCTAAAATAACGAAACAGTTTGTATCTATTTTGTGTGGTTTGTGCCCATTAAAAAAGCCAGATTTTATAGATTACCTGCATTTGCCTTCGCACAACGTCTAAAGGATATGTGAAAGTTTGGCCAAGTAAACCAGCAACAGATCCACAAGCAAGTTTGACTGTTATATTCTTTTTGTAGTCATCAGGGACATGGCTTTTCATTTCTTCATAGAAATAAAACTTCAAACCAGCGTAAGGGAAGATACCGTATAGCGATGGAGCTAACAAACAGATCAAACAATCCAAAAAAATAAATTGATATCTTATTTGTATCTCATCTAAGCAGGATCAAGAAAAAACCCTAGACTAGCGGTAGCTATTCTGACTCGTTTACTTACAAACTCGTCAATTTGGGTTATAATTTTTCTCCAAGGGATCAAATACAAAAGGGGGCAATTTCAAATATTTTTTAAGAAAAAGTTCAAAATTTCATATATTTACGTGAGTCCCGCATGTATGTGTGTGGAAAAGTAGGGAACCACCAACTGGTAGTAGTTAAGTAATCATCCACACACAAACGTATGGGTCCCACATGTATGAATGTAGGTTAGTTATCATACGCACACACATACATGTGTTTGTGTATATCCCTCTATATTCATAATATCATATTTATGATTTATCTTATATGACAACTAAAGTTATCATTTTTAGTCATTCCAACGTAAATAAAATAAGTTATTTGTATTAATATGCTCTGAGATTATACACACACATACATATATATGAAAAGTCACTCAAAGGGTACCTTTAAGTCTTTAACGCATGAAATTTATTACAAAACAGCAGTCTTCAAATAATTTAACTTTATATTAGTTTCGCATATATCAATCTAGGGTTCAAGATTTCATATATATCGTTCTAAATTTCATTATATGTTGTTTACATTGTGATTGCCCATTATTACTTTGAACATTTAGAAGGATATATATGAAATTTACCATAAGATTTTTGGAAACATCATTGACAGTAATTGAAAGAAAAAAGTTGAAGAAAAAATGTTTCCAAAGCCACCCAAATTGTGGACCCTAGACATCAGATTTCTAGAACTATGAGAACAAAATAACTACAAATTCATACCTACACCACGATATAAGCCTCGCATCCCAGCTTCTTTATAAGTTCTTGTAAAACAATCCCGGATTCCTCTAAATGCTTGTTCACTAATCATGGTTCCTTTGACATTCAGTTTAGGAGTATCCACAACCTGTACTATCATATGAGTATGATTCTCAGTTGAAAGTCAAAAATTCTTTTAGCTGGATGGCATTTCAATTCATTTACTTACAAACAGATCAATTTGGCTGTGTTCTATATAAAACAGGCCAAATCACACAATTAGCTGAAGGGACTGAGACAAATAGGTAGAGCAAGTAAAACAGGTCAGCCACCCATATTATTTTAATTCATACAACATCCTAAATAGTTTTATCCAAATATTTAGACTATTTTAGTAATATATAGTTTTTGTAATTACAATAAATGTCAGAAAGCTATTACAAATGTACACAGAAAAATTAGTGGATCAACCTAGCCCTGCCTGTTATAAGCATGTTAAAATATGGTAAGTTTCAACCAGAGCCAGTTCCTAAGCCTGCTCATCTTGCTGTCTCTAGCTATGTGGCTCGTTATAAAAATGTTGGGCAGCATTTGCATGCAGATTTTGAGTGTGCGTGTGAAGGAGAAAGAAAGAGAGTGAAAAGGACAGAGATATAAATTAAGTTGTGATGATTGTAATATTGTATACCTGGTAAGCCAGTTTTGTTCTAACTAAATCAAGAGGATATGTAAATAAAACAGCAGTTCCTCCAGATAATGATCCTGCCACCAGATCCACAACTGGCCCGTCGCCCATAGCAGGAAAGTGATAATTAATCTGTCTTCTATATTGTTCATATGCCATATAATGTAATGCTGCATAAGGGACGATCCTTGCAACACTAGCTCCATTTCCTCTGGGTATAAAATCATAAATCAAATTCACATGTCAGAAAGATATTAGCTTGGGGAAAAAAAAGTTTCTACAATACGGAAAGGCCATAATGCAAAAAACAGAAACGAAGTTTACAAAAAAAAATATTCATGGTTTAAGAAACCAACTTTAAATTAGGTACAGAATGTAAACCAATTAGCAACCAACTTCGTTTTAACTGATATTACATGTAAGTTGTTCATGTGACACTCATTGATGCTGTGTTATGCAAGCAAAAAATAAGTTTGTCGAAAAATTAATAATAAATTACTCACAAATTTGAAAAGATGATACTTAAATTTATATTTAATATTTATAAAAAAAATATATATTTAATATTTATTCATAAATATTACACAGATGGCATGTGTCATATATACTCTAAAATGACATCACATAAGACATTATTGAAAAATCAGCAAAAAATGACTTGTATGGGTCGAACAGGCCTTTCATTGCTACGATCAGTATTAAAATATAACTTGGTTGCAAAATTCAGTATTAAGTACAAGTTGGTTGCATAATTCAGTGATCAAGTGTAAGTTGATAGCTAAAATCAGGAAATTGTGTTAAGTTTGTTTCTGTTTCGTGCAGTTTGCCCAAGAAAAACAGCAGGACTTTGGTCTTTAGTTAAACACTCAAACCTGTAAAATCCTAAAACTCCTTCTGTCTTTGCAATCCTTCTAAAAGATGCCAACAGTCCTATATTGTGAAATTCAACTCTGGTCTGTGATATTAAAAGTAAATGAACACAAATGGTTACTTTCTGAAATGTAAACATGTAAAAATAGAATATTAGTAAATTGAAGATTTATCATACATCAAAGAGAAATATCACCAAATAAAAATCAAGTTCCACAACTTAATTGTTTTGATATATCTATTTTGCAACTTCTATTTCACTGTTAAATATGTTGAACATGGTGCCTTAATTGTATAACCATGATGATGTGGATGACCATTGTGTAAGACACTGAACAGGAACCATGTAATCAATTTTATGCAATTAGGGTGCCACCTCAACTGTTTTACATAACTGGCATATGTAGCATAGCAATGCAAGTGGCATGCCAATATTTCAAAAGATTTAAGAACATCGTAGGAAAACTGAAACTCGAGTAATTTAAACTCTTAAAATTTGTTTTTGTAACCTTGTGGATCAATGATGGAACACTATCATTATTTAGTCGTGTTTGCCACTTTACCCTAAACTGAATCATGGAATTCAATGTAGATGATGGTGAGTTCGGTACATATCATCCATTAATCATTAGTGGCAAACATTCATAACCATGAGGATATCACCTATAACACTTTGGGGTTTTTTGTGCAAAATCCTGTGATAGACATCAACCTGGCACCACCCAATTTTCCCTGGGTCACGTGATTTACCTCCCTCATGTTGGCCGTGGGACCGGTCGGTCAGGGGTGCCTAATGACGTGCAAGTAAGTAGAACCCTATAATCCATTATCACATAATTATTTTTTGTCATAAATATATATGGAATGAAGAACAAGGAACTAACAATGTTAAACAAGTCTACGGGATTCGTATAACATGTCTAATATTCAATGATAACTGTAAGTCTGTAACTGTTTTTTAAAAAAATTAAGTGGTTTTGGGTAACAAGCCTTGTTAGTAATTGCAATTTGACCACCTCAAAATGGTGAACAGAGACAAGTGATGTGATTCTTTGTTCGGATAAAGAAGGATTTCAGTTCCTACCAATCAATCCTCAAAACTATTAATCAAACACAACAATTTGCAATAAGCTATATCTAGTCATATATGTAAGATTAAATTATATATTTACTATATTGCACTCATAAATATTTATACAATGGACGTAACATTATTATCCTAATTAGGAACTCCGTCATATTTATAATCAAGAATGATGTCAGGAATCAACATAACGCGTAATGGATTCATAGTTTCATCTGATTCATCTTATTTGTATCATTACTGTTTACGTATGTGTATACATGTTTATAATCTAATCATAATAATCGATCAACAATATATTAAAATCAAAATCCACCGAGAAACAAGTTTCGCCCTAAATGCCAGGAACAATTTGATAATGACCTAATCATTACAAAAACAAAATCAGCTAAATTGCGATCCGCAACTAAGAATCATAGATGCATAATCAATGATAAAGGAACCTGAAACAAGATCTTGACTCGCTCAAGCGGAGCCACAACCGTCTTGGCAACCCCACCGGCAACGCCACCGGCGATCAATTCTTTAACAAATAAAGGGATAGTTTGTGTCAATACGCCATCTTTGCCGTTCGTTAGCTTCTCTCCCATGACAAAATCCTTTCTCTCTCTCTCTCTCTCTACAATCTATGATCTAGAGAGAGAAAGAGGAAGGTTCGTTTGTTATAGACAACAACAGAATCAAGAACACGGAGATACAAGACATCGATGCTTTCGTTGTGAAGAAAATTAAAAAAAAAAAATGATGTATATATATTAATTTTTTTTTTACGCAGGCAAGAATAATCAAACCATGCGGCTCTTATTCTTCTTTTTTGTTTTTTGATTTAAAAATAAAAATTTCATGCCTACCTTTACCTTACCAAAATCAATCAATTAATTATACTATAAAATCTCACTTGTTAAGGTTTCAAGATTATATTATCCCTATTTATATAAGAGGAGATATTGTTTTCGGTTAAATACAGACAGATAAACAGATACAAACAGACGTAATCAAGTAAAATAGAGTCATGAAAATATTAAGTTATTGATTTAATTTAATTTAATTAAAGTGATGAAACATTAAGTAATAGTATATGTATCAAATAACATAATAACATATTATTATAATAGCCTGTAAGATAATCTTAAATATCATATTAAACATTTAAGATGTTAATTGAAGATTTTTAATGAATGTTGTTATTTATACAATTATAGAAAATGAGAATACATATCGTCGAATATACTTATTTATAAAAACACACTTTTCTATTTAATTATCACGTTTTATCATGACATACTTTTATTATTTATGACTGTTTAAATTTTATTAGTGAAATTTAATAACTTTAAATTGTTCCATGAAACAACTTACACTTCTTTGAAAAATATAACCTTTTTTGCTAGTTAAATCTTATTAAGATGTTTCGAAAGATATATGACCAAATAATCTATATCTATATCTATATCTATATCTATATCTATATCTATATCTATACTATAATAATAAATAAAGGTTTTATATGACACATGTCAAGTTTTTAGACCACTTAAAAATTGTTTTCTCACATCTCTCTCATAATAAATGTTTTTATTCCATTTTTTATTAAATCTTGATTTTTTTTATTTTCTCTCTCCTTTTAAAATTCAAATATTTAACATGCATAAGTGTGTAATACATCTATGTTTAATAACAATGTTATATATGTGTGAGTATTTAGAAACATTTTTTATAAATTTTTATTTTTAAAGTTTTTTTGTATAAAAAAGGTATAACTAATGTTATTAGTTTTAATATAATCATTTAAATTCAAGAAGATGTAATAAAATTATTTTAGTTATGTAAATTTATGATGACATAATTATAAAATCACATATTTTTAATTCGCAACCCGTGTAATGCACGGGTGTACAACCTAGTAAAGATAATATATTATACATAATTTTTCTGAGTATTATATTTATCTGCTTATAAAGATGTAATTTTTTAATGAAAGCCAAGAGAGAAAAAATGGATGTATATGTAATTCCAAGATTTTAAGAAGATAAAGATAAAACCACCATATTTAAAATTCTCTTTACTGAAATAAATAAATTCACAAGTTTTTAAGAAGATAAAAAAGGTCAAATTTATAATTGTCTTTATTGAAATAAATTACTTTGGGTAAATACGATATATTTATCTTCTATTTTGGAATCTTATATATGATTATTTTTAAGAACATAAAGAAAGGATCAAATTTATAATTGTCTTTATTAAAATAAACTACCTTGGATAACTACGTCAAATTTACCTAATTACCTTCTATTTTTGAATCTTATATATGATTACTTTATGATTAATCATCTGGCTTTTCCCAGATGAAATGCAAATTGGATCGGTCCAGGTCATTTCGGTGTAAGCGGATTTGATATTTAATAATAAAATATAAAATCAAGAAAAAAAAACTAGATTTTAACACAGAAGGCGAGACATGTCTTCTCAATACTCTTTTATTATACTAGTAAAATAAGATAATATATTATCATAAAAAACAGTCTTATATTATTATTTATCATAATGAAGCCGTTTAATAAGCATTTTATAGAAACTAAATAGCACTTGTAATTATAGATGCACAAAAAAACTGGTTAACCGAACCGGTACCGGTTCGTAACCGGTTAGAAACAGGTTTTTAAACCGGTTATTGCAATCGGTTATAGGTTTTTGGAAAAACTGGTGGTTTAGGACCAATTTGAGGTTTCATGAGACCAAACCGATTAATAACCGGTTAACCGAACCGGTTAACCAGTCCAACTCACTAAAAGTTGGTTATTTGAAGGTTACCCGGTTTCAGTTATTATACGGTTTCGATTTTAAGCTTGAAAAACCGGTTATTAACCGAACCGGTTATTGCAAAAAACCGGTTACTAGCCTTTGACAGGTTAACCGGTTCAGTTATTCCAAACCAGGTTTTCGACCGGTTAACCGATTGGAGCACCTCTACCTGTAATATTCATACAATTGATAAAAAGTGTCGAAGACCCTTAATACTTAACTTAATACACTTACAATATTGATACAAAGACCCTTAATGCATATTTCGGCCTATTTAAATTTTAGAAGTGCAAGAAAAAAACAACTCTGAAGCTGGTTTCATAAAAAAATCGGTCTTGATTTTTTTTTTTTACCTAAACCGAAATCGGATTGGAAAAACCCGGTTTGCACATCCGTAGTATAATCATGGAGAATTGGAGAATGGAGACTGACGGAAAAAATATACGAATTGAGAAAGGCCCCCCAAGACCAATTTAGAGTAAAATGATATTTTTTAAGATGGGCTCAAAATCAAATCGAGCCGGCCCAACCCAAACAAGAAATTTCTTATTCATTTTAGTAATTTAGTGATTTAGCCCATGCAAATTTGCATGCTTTCCTATCATCTACGGGGAGAGGTGGCCAAACCGGGTATTTTTTGGAACCGGTTCCGGTTCCAACCGGTTTTTTGCCGGTTCCGGTTTGGGTTTGGCCGGTTTAAGGGTGGAATCGGTTCCGGTTTCAATTTCTCTGAAAACTGGAACAGCCCGTACCACCGGTTAGGGTTCAGTTTTTCGGTTCCGGGTCCTGGTCCGTTGGCCACCTCTATCTACGGGTATGAGTGTATGACTTGTGAGTTTATGAAGAACATAAAAGAAGGCATTAAGTCAATGTTTTAATTTAATCCAAACAGTGGTAGACTCACATAAGAATGATATGATAACATATTTAACTAAGCTACTATTGAGTCTATATGATAGGTTTACAGGTTGACATGTTCAGTGCCGGAGCTTGAGCGTATTAAGAGGGAGAGGAAATTTACGAGAGCCAGAATACATGTTAATTTTTTAAAGCAATGGGGCGAAACTCACTTTCGGCCAAAAAATTAACACCACAGACGGAGAAGGGGGGGGTCGCCCCTGCCCTTGAAGAGCTTCGCCAATGGACATGTTTAACTTGGGTTATTTTCTTTTTATATGTTGTAGAAATATTAAAGTTATGTTATATAGTTTAAATATAAATTTCTTATGTAAATTTTTATTTTTGGCTGGATAAGTTTAGTAACACAAAATGTCATAAAAATTTATTTCCATCTAGATAAAAATCTTTGCTAAAAACGAGCTTTATGTCTTTCTATTTCACCATTAGGTTTATATTTTATTTTATAACCCTGTTTGAATCAATATCTTGTTTCTCTTAAAAAAAAAATCTAGGGTCCAAGTTTCATTGTCATTTCCCTTTGCATAGCGATTTAGGAAACTAGAAGGGTAGGGGATTTATATATTTTACCTTTTAAAGATTTTGCTTAAATATGAATAAGGGATGTAAAACTACTGTATGATATAAACAATTTTAAGGGTACGCGTACATACGTATGCATATTCTTAACACTCTGACATACGTGTGTTGACACGTATGTGATTTCAAGCACAAAACGACATTCCGAATAACTTTAGGTTATTGTTTAATCACAGATTCTTCGTAGAGGATTTTCTACGCGAGTTTAAGTGCGTTTGATCATTCTGCAATACTCAAAGGTGCGTACACGGCCCCTTTCTTATTTTAACTGTTTTGGGGGAGAAAACATGTGCAAACAAACATTTTAGATACATATCACTTGCATGAGTTAGCTGTTTACATTATGTGACAACATAGCATTTACAAGTCCTTACACACTTCGAACCGTTTAGTTTGCCGTAGCGCAAAGCGTGGTAGTTGGAAATAGATCTATTAGGTTTGACAAACCTCACCTGGTAGATGGGATCTACGCAGGTGTTTGACTGACCAAACACACATTACTATTGTTTGTGCTAGACAATAGTGGCAAGGCAAAAACATGCTATAGCATCGCAATCGTCAGCTTCGGTGTCGACCACTAATGTAAATAGTATAAATGACTAGCTATCATGACTATGCATGTGTGATTATATTATCTGCAAACTTGATATTCAAACTGTTGTTTTGAACATTGTGAATACTTAAAACCTGTGTTATGCACCAACCTTTGTGTTGACTTGATTTACATGTTTTCTCAGGACGCTAAGGTGTGCAATAAAGCTGGCATGGACTAAGAGATAGAGTCGCATGCATGTTTTATATTTATATTGTTTGAATTACACTTTTAGGGATTTTGTTTTGTAATTTACATGTTACAACTGTTCCTTTGGTTATTGTTTTAAAACGCTTCCGCAATCTTTAAAAACTTTGATGTTTTAGACCAAAGTATGTCTTGAAATTCATATAGAGGTCTTCGTTATGTCTAATGATCTGAGATCCTGGTTTGTCACGTTCCCAAACGGTATGATTCCGTTAGTTGAAAATTGGGGGTGTGACAGATTGGTATCAGAGCCATTGGTTATAGCGAACTAGGTTTGCATTTGTAGACTTAGACTATGACTGTTAGACATTAGACACATATGCTTACACATATTACTTAGAAATTACATATGGCATTATGTAATTGACTTGCTTACACATTCCATGGCACTGCACTTACATATGGTATTATGTAACAGGCATGGCATCATCATCATCAGCACCGTATATCTATATTGATGATTCTGAGGATGAGGAGCCGATAGTTCCAGCACCACTGTCATCACCAGCACCACCTATTCCATCTCCTCCACCATATGAGAGGGATGATTCGGATCCAGACGAGGACCCGGAGGAGGATCCGGAGGAGGATCCAGATGAGGACCCAGAGGAGGATCCAGAGGAGGATCCGGATGAGGACCCGGATGAGGATCCGGAGGAGGAGCCAGTGGAGGGCACACAGGAGATCCCTGCTGAGGGACCTTCTACCCATCCACCACCGGTATTGGATGTTCCTGAGCCTAAGAGGCAAAGGACTGATGCTGAGGAGATCGCCAAACTGCGCGAGGACTTGTACTGGGCGAATGACAGGATCGAGTATAACGCTCGGGAACTATGGGATGCAAACGAAAGACAAGATAATCTTGCCCATCTGGTCAATGATATGCGAGATGAGATGATTAATTTGATTGGTCGTCTTGCAGCTTCAGAGAACCGAGCGGAGATTCTGGAAGGCAGACTGGAAGCCTTGGAAGATTTGGTGGCCTCGGAGAATGAGGAATAGGATGAAGAGGAGGAAGGGGAAGAACCAGCACCAGTTGTTGATTCTGATCCTGAATCCACTGTTGAGGATGATTGATTTGTTTTGTTTCGTTTAAACTTATTAGGAACGGGTTGTGTTCCTACATTAGAAGTTTGAAAACTTATGTTTGATTTCAAAAGTATTGTACTCAAACCAGATTATTATCTATTGAAAATTTCTACTTATTGCCAACAGTTGTATTGATTTATACATTACATGTTGTGTTTGTTGTTTTGTTTACACATGTCACATTGGATCTTGATAACGCTCTAACATTTCTTTTAACTATGAAGATAATGGCAAACGAGAACGTTCACATGACAGTTGCTGAGCTCAACGAGCTAATCAATAACAGGGTCGCGGAGGCTATCGCGAACTACGCTCAGACACACAATACAGGGCCACAGGGTCCGGCAGGGGGACTGGTTAACCCACAGGCATGCACGTTCAAGATGTTCTTGGACTGTAAGCCACACAATTTCAAAGGATCGGAAGGAGCCATTGGACTCCTACGATGGATTGAGAAGGCTGAATCTGTGTTTGAGATGTGCAATTGTCCGGATGAGAGCAAAGTGAAGTATGCTACGGGAACATTGGAGGGTCCAGCTTTGACTTGGTGGAACTCGAATGTTCAGACTCTGGGCTTGGGTGAGGCTAATGCCTTGACCTGGAATGGATTCAAAACTTTAATGCAGGAGGAGTACTGCCCTCACAGTGAGATGCGGAAACTAGAGGAAGAATACTGGCACCTCAAGATGGAGGGATCAAATATCGAGGAGTACACGACTCGATCACATGAATTAGCCAGACTTTTACCTCATATGGCTACTCCCGCAAGCAAGTGGATAGAGAGGTACATTGGGGGATTGGTGCCTCAGATTCAGGGATTGGTTACTTCTGCAAATCCCACCACCATTCAACAAGCTGTTCGGTTAGCGCACCAACTGACTGATCAGGCAGTGCTACAGGGGCTCTGCCTAAAAGAACATCGGCTACTAAGGTGGGAGACCACAAAAGGAAGTGGGAGAGCAGCAACACCAAGAATTTCAACCAACAACCGTTTCAGCAGAACCGGAAACAAGACTCAAACAAGTCTTATCACAACTCAAATAGTGGTCAACAATCATCATCGTCAGGGGGTTATATTGGTAAACACCCAAAGTGCAACAGGTGTGGGTTTCATCATGCAGGTAATCAGTGTGATAGAGCTAAGTGTCAAAGGTGTGGTAAGATGGGGCATGCAGCTAAGGATTGTCGGGGAGAGCTGCAAAACAATCACAACAACCAGAATAATAATCAGAACAATGCACAGAAGGGTTGTTTTGAGTGTGGCAAGATGGGGCACTTTAAGAAAGATTGCCCACAACTCAAGAAAGGTGGGGATAATAACGCAAATGGCAACGGCAATGGTAATGGTAATGGCACCAACAACAACAATAATAACAACAATAACAACAACAATGGTGCTAGGGGCAGGGCGTTTGTGATTGGAGGACGTCAAGCACGGGAGGATCCCAACATTGTTACGGGTACGTTCCTCTTAAATAATCACTATGCCTCTATGTTATTTGACACTGGTGCCGATCGGAGTTTTGTATCTAGTTCACTTGCTAAGTTGCTAAATATTAGTCCCACTGCCTTAGATAATCCATACACTGTGGAATTAGCTGATGGTAAGTTAATTGTAGTGGAACATATTCTTAAGGGATGTATCCTTGATTTGATGGGTCAAACATTAGAAATTGATCTTATGCCTATTGCCTTAGGCAGTTTTGATGTAGTCATTGGCATGGACTGGTTATCCAAACACCAGGCTGAAATAGTATGCCATGAAAAGATCGTTCGTATACCTCTTCCGCAGGGAGAGACATTGTATGTACAAGGCGAGAAGAGCAGTACGCCACTGCGTCTCATATCTTGTATGAAAGCACACAAATGTCTGCAGAAAGGTCATACGGCAGTTATAGCACTTATAACTGAAAAGCCGGTAGCTGAGAAGAAGATTGAAGATATTCCAATAGTTTGTGAATTTCCGGAGGTATTTCCAGAAGACTTGCCGGGATTACCGCCTATCAGGCAGGTGGAATTCCGAATCGACCTTACACCAGATGCAGCACCGATAGCTAGGGCGCCTTATCGACTTGCACCGTCAGAGATGCAAGAGTTATCCACACAATTGCAGGAGTTGTTGGATAAGGGTTTTATACGACCTAGTTTTTCACCGTGGGGAGCTCCAGTTTTGTTTGTTAAGAAGAAGGACGGGACTTTCCGTATGTGTATCGATTACCGGGAATTGAACAAGGTTACTATCAAGAACCGGTATCCGTTACCCAGAATTGACGATCTGTTCGATCAGTTGCAAGGTTCGAGTTACTACTCGAAGATTGACCTCAGGTCTGGTTATCATCAACTAAAAGTCCAGGAGGAGGATATCCCGAAGACAGCATTCAGGACGCGCTATGGCCATTATGAGTTCTTGGTCATGCCATTTGGGTTGACAAACGCTCCAGCTGTATTCATGGATCTCATGAATCGTGTTTGTAAACCTTATCTTGATAAGTTTGTCATTGTTTTCATTGATGACATTCTCATCTATTCTCAGACTGAAGAAGAGCACGCGGAACATCTTCGATTGCTACTAGAATTACTGAAACGAGAACAATTGTACGCTAAGTTCTCGAAATGTGATTTCTGGATGCGAGAAGTACAATTCTTGGGGCATATAGTTAATGAAAAGGGTATACATGTTGATCCAGCAAAGATTGAAGCGATTAAGAATTGGGAAGCGCCAAAGACCCCTACCGAGGTACGACAATTCCTTGGTTTGGCGGGTTATTATCGACGATTCATTGAAGGTTTCTCAAAGATCGCTCGACCACTTACAGCTCTTACGCATAAGGGAACGAAGTATAACTGGACAGATAAACAGGAAACTGCATTCCAGTTATTGAAACAGAAACTCTGTAGTGCACCGATTCTGTCCTTACCGGAAGGGACGGAAGACTTTGTGGTGTATTGTGATGCATTTGCACAGGGTTTGGGATGTGTGTTGATGCAACGTGATAAAGTGATTGCTTATGCTTCAAGGCAACTACGACCACACGAAAAGAATTACACTACTCATGACTTGGAGTTAGGAGCAGTGGTTTTTGCTTTGAAAATTTGGAGGCATTACTTGTATGGAACTAAGTGTACTATTTACACTAATCATAAGAGTTTGCAACATATTTTTGATCAGAAGGAACTCAACATGAGACAACGACGATGGGTTGAGTTGTTGTCACACCCCCAAATTCCCACTCGTGGTGTTAGTCCACGTGGGTGTGACGTGGCCAGGATCACAGCTCATGGTCATATAGAACGACTCTATATGAGTTACACAAACAAACAGTTTTGAAAAAAAACAACACAGGTTTAATATATAAACAGCGGAAATGCAAATGTTAATCAGCGGAAGTATAAATTGTTGCAGCGGATAATAAAGTGTATCAGACACTACATTGTTTAAATTGTTTCAAATCAATCAATGCAAACAAAAGCCTAGGACAAGAGTCTATATGCAAGTCAGACTCCTTAATGTATCCTTGTGCGCATCCTAGCTTGCAGTCCACTAGTTACCTGAGAATACATGCGAAAAAGTGTCAACATAAAGTTGGTGAGTTCACAGGTTTAAGTATTGGAAAACAGTAAATCAGTTATATATACTGGGTATGTAAGTAGTTTTGTTGGATCTACGATCCGTAGAGTGTGTCATGTCATCTTACCGAAACTCGACTGTTTCCATTTGCCTCTGCGGGTCATCGCGGAACCCGACATCAACATCGATATTACACTCGTTATGACATCCTGTCAATGTTGTTGCCGAGTGGGGTTGGTCAAACCCAGTAGTACTACGTAATAACGACTCGTTTGTACACAACTAACGGTAAGGGTAGAGAGGACTTGTTGCGATAATAGTACACTCAAAATAGTTTTGTGACATACCAGTCATATATCTAAAGCAGTTGCATAGCATTCTCACCCCAAAAGATTTGTAAAACATTCAATGAGTAAAAGTGGGGCTGTAAACTCACCTGAGTTTGAGTAGCTTGTGTTATTACGAGAACAGTGTAGCTCACCGGCTAGTAGTTACCTATATCACATAGGCGTTATAAGTTTGCGATCATATTTGTGTTGGTCTCACAGGACCGTATTCGTGTCTGAACAACTCCTGGTTGTTATGTGGGTCGCGTCGACCGTGGTTGACCGTGTTTGACCAAGTTTGACTTAAAGTTGACCGTGTCAAGTCAACGACCCGTTGGTGAACCGTGTGGTGGTTTGTGACTCGTGTAGCAATCGTGTAAGTGTTTGTCGTGTGCAAAACGTGTAGGTCACGTTTATAGACAACTTACTATTTATAGTAAGTTTCCCTTTATAGAAAGTTCACAAAGCATATCGGTTTTAAAGTTCTAGCATGCTCATTTGTCCTACGTGATCATGTTAACACATAGCACATCATCATACGAAGTCACATAAGTCGTTTTCATCATGTTTGAACATGAAAGTTTCCTAAAATGGAAAGTTTCCATTTCTAGCATACGTGACATCGGTATCCATCTAACTTAGTGTCAAATCATCACATTATAGCATAATGAATCATTTAGCATGTTCAAATCTTTCAACACGTTGACAAGTCGGTTTTTGTAAAAATAAAGTTACTAAATATAGTAACTTTCTAGTTTTGCATAGAAATAACCACTTTAACATTTCTAAGCTAATTTTCATATCACCAATCATCATATTATGCTACCTAGCATCATGTAAACATGTTAACATAGCCAAATCCATCACTTATCATCATTTCAACAACAAAAGTTACTAAAAATAGTAACTTATCACATATGACCTTAATCATCCCTAAAAATCATGATCTAAGCATTCAAATCATCATAATATCCATCAAACAACATACTAGTGTTCATGCATGTTCATCATTTTCACCAAATGTTCAACTAGTGACAAAAAGTTACTAAAAATAGAAAGTTTATCAAGAATCATCATTTTAACCATTTTAAACAAATCTAACCATGAGTAATCCTTCCTATATCATCAATAAGCATATCAACATACTCAAGATCATCCCAACACTCATGGATCATACATGCATGGCAATACAATGTCACAAAACATCATTTTTATCATCAAGGCTTGAACCTGACATTTTAGATCATCATAAAACTTCATCTAATCACCTTAGATCGTCAAGAATCATAGTAAAACAAACAAACCCAGAAGCTAAACTCGTGCATGTGCTCTATAGGTGTTTGCATGTGAGATTTACACATGCATGTGTGTGTGTGAGTATGGTAGGTGTGTAAAACCCATGGAAACTACCTTCCAAAGCTTCAACTGATCGAGATGGTTGCTTCTACAGCTCCTGGAGCTTCTGGTTCGTGGGTCTTGACGAGAACAAGGAGGTGGTGTTGATGGTCAAGCCTCTATGAAGTCACCAAGCTTCAATCTTCAAGTTCCAAGCTTCAAAGTTGGTCTCTAATGGCTTCCAAGGCTGTTACAGGGGTGTAAAGGAAGAAGAGGGTCGAGAGGTTGAGTGTATAGCCGAAGAAATGATGAGGACAAGTAGTGTAGGCATCATGGTTCTTGGATTTATAAGATTTTGTCGACTGGGCGGTGTCGCGTACCGCGGAGAGGATTTAAAAGATTCCCCGCGTACCGCGGAGGATTTCGGGAGTCAACCCCCGCGATGTATGTCGCGTATCGCGGGTGGGATTGCTTGTTGGGCTACCGCGTACCGCGGTGGGCTCCCAAAGAGCCCAATAAGCCCTTTTTCATGGGTTTGATCCGTTCGTCGTCGTTTTCACGCTTTCGAACCATCGTTTGGCCTCGTTTGAACTCCCTAGTTCAATGTGAGAGGGTTTCGTGAAGTTTCGAGTGTTGTGCTACACAGTGTGCTTGACGTTCACCAACGTTCGTGTTTTTTTGACACGTGTGTGCTGTTTGTCGATAATTCTACGAATTATCTAGTCATGTGTCAGTATTCGTACTGTCGTGCCACGTGTCACACTAAATTAATCTAATTCTAGTGCCACGTGTACATAATGCATTTAAATAAACATTCAAATAAATAAGTTGCTGACCTGGAATTTACGGGGTGTCACATCCTCCCCATGTTAGAAAGAATTTCGTCCCGAAATACAACTTGTGTTGTTAGTGTTTGGCTAGTTTGTGAACAAGTGAAGATATTTCCCATCATTTGGTCCTATCGTTTCCATGTGTATTCAGGCCCTCGCCGTGAGTTCCATTGGACTTTCACAATGGGTATCTTACTAAGTTTCAACTTCTTGATTTCCCGGTCCATGATTTCCACCGGTTCCTCAACGAAGTGCAGTTGTTCGTCAATCTGGATTTCCTCTACTGGAATTGCGGGCGTTTCGTTTGATAAACATTTCTTGAGGTTTGAAACGTGAAACACGTTGTGTACACTACTCAATTCTTGCGGTAGCTGTAGTTCGTAGGTCACGGGGCCTATTCGTTTTGTGATCTTGAATGGACCAATGTAACGAGGGTTTAGTTTTCCCAGTTTTCCCGAATCGAATCACCCCTTTCCAAGGCGAGACTTTAAGAAGTACTCGGTCTCCCATTTGGAATTCCAAAGGTTTGCGTCTCTTGTCGGCATAGCTCTTTTGTCGGTCTCGAGCTGCTGCCATTTTGTTACGTAATTGCGCGATTTTCTTGGTCGTTTTGTACACAAGTTCGAGGCTTGTCAGTTGGCTTTCACAACTTCCGCCCAACAAACGAATGATTGAAACTTACGTCTCTAGAGTGCTTTGAACGTTGCAGCTTGCATACTCGTGTGATAAGTATTGTTGTACGAGGACTTAACTAACGGTAAGCGAGACTCCCAGCTATTGTCATAGTCATTGACACATGCTCGAAGTGCGTTTTCCAATCTCTGTATAGTTCGTTCGCCCTACCCATCAGTTTGCGGATGTTAACGGTTCTCATACCCAAATCTTGTGCCCAATGTCTGATGTTAGGATTTCCAGAAATGTGACGTAAATCCGTTGTCGCGGTTAGAGATGATCAAGGTTGGCACTTCACGTCGAGTGGTAAATTCGATCCTGTTCTTCTAGTTAGTCGGTCTCCTTAATGGGTAGTAAGTGTGCAGGCTTCGTTAGTCGTTCAACGATTATTCAAACAGTATCGCAACCACTTTCCGTCCTTGACAGTTTAGTTATTAAGTCCATAGGACTCTTCCTCCATTTCCACATTGGTATCTTGGGTTGTTGAAACAGCCTTGATGGCTTTTGGTACTCCATCTGGACCTTTGAGCACGTTAACCACTTACCCACGTAAGTTGTTAATTCTGCCTTCACGCTCGGCCGCCGATGGGTCATCTTTAGGTCACGGTATATTGTGTCAGGGACCGGATGTAAAGAATGTTGGCTCCTTTGAGCTTCATCCATCACTACGCCTCTCAGTCCTCCGTAGTGTGGAATCCAGTTCCGATCCATAAGATAGTAGGTTACGTCGGCCTTCACCTTCATCTGTTTATCCGTGTCATGCAGGGGTAAATGAGTGAGGTCCTCGACCCTCAGAGCTTCCTGTTGTGTAGTTCGGATTCTGATTGGGTAGCTCCGAGTGAGTCGTAAGTTGTAGTGCACATACGCCCTTGGTTGTTTCTTTCCGGCTCATCGCGTCGGCTACTACGTTAGTTTTTCCAATGTGGTACTTGATAGTACAATCACAATTTCCTATCAGCTAGTCCCATCTGAGTTGTCTCATGTTCAGTCCCTTCTGGTCGAAGGTGTGTTGCAGTCTCTTATGATTGATGAATATCGTGCATTTCGTGTCGGATGGGTAGTGTCACTAGATCTTTCGTGCGAACACTACGGCTCCCAATTCCAAGTCATGAGACGTGCAGTTCTTTTCGTGCACTTTCAATTGTCGTGACGCATAAGCTATCACCTTCTCACGTTGCTTCAATACACAACCGAGTCCTTGTTTTGACACGTCGCAATAAACTACAAAGTCTTCGCACCCGTCCCGTAGTGATAGAATAGGTGCACTGCACAATTTCTGCTTCAACAAGTCAAAAGCAGCTTCTTGTTTCTCTCCCCATTCGAATTTCTTATCTTTGTGCGTAAGGGAAGTCAATGATTGTGTGATCTTCGAGGATCCCACAATAGATCGCCTGTAGTACCCGGCCAATCCCAGAAACTGTCGTACCTCAGTCGAAGTCTTTGGTGCTGTCCAGTTCTTAATGGTCTCGATCTTGGCTGGGTCTACAGGTATCCCTTTCTTGTTAACCATGTGTCCAAGAAAGATGACTTTGCGAATCCAAAAATCGCATTTAGAGAATTTCGCGTATAGTTGTTCGGTCTTCGGTGGCCCCAAGATAAGCCTCAATTGCTCAGCTGTTTCTCCTGGTTCTTGGAGTAAATCAGGATATCGACAATAAGTACCATTACGAATTTATCGAGACATGGTTTGCACACTTGATTCATAAGGTCAATGAATACGGCTGGTGCGTTGATCAGTCCGAAGGGCATGACCAAACATTCGTAATGTCAATCTCGTGTCCTAAAGGTTGTCTTGGGTTTGTCCTCTTCCTGTATCCCCCTTTGATGGTAATCGGTTCTCAAGGCGATTTTTGGGTAATAGCTTGACTCTTACAACTAGTCTAACAGCGCGCCCATTCGTGGTAATGGTATCGATTCCCGTTTGTCACCATGCTTAATTCCCGGTAGTCGATACACATTCGGAAAGACCTTTCTCTCTCACAAGCAGGACTGGTGCTCCTCATGTTGATAATCTTGGTCTGGTTAACCCTTTGCCTAACAACTCTTGCAATTGATTAGTCAGTTTCTTGTATCTTAGTTGGGCCAAGTGGTATGGCGCTTTGACGGTTAGTGCGGCTCACGGTGTGAGTTCTACCTGAAACTCCACTTGTCGCTTTGGGGTAGTCCAGGTAGATCTTTGGGATAATTACAAACAACTTCAATATCTTCCATTTTCCTTTCGTTCTTCGATTGTTCTATGATGAGAACTAATATCGCTGAGTATCCTTCCTGTAGGTACTTGCTAGTCTATGACATGATGTTCCGCGTTATCCTCCGTCGTTCTCTCTGAATAGGAATCTGGTTTCCATTTGACAACGTAACGTTGATCTATCCTTTCATTGCACACATTCTCTGTTTGGTCTGTAGATACTAGTCTGTCCCCACCACTGCATCAAGGTTTCTGGGAGTCACTGAAATTTGGTCGATCTCAAATTCGTGACTCGTCAACACTAAGACGCATCCTTTGAAAATGTGTTGCGTCTCCATCAGCTTACAGTCGGCTAACTCTACGGTATACTTATAGTCTTGTGGTGTCGGGGTAATGTTAAGCATTTTACTAATTCGCTAAATATCAAGCTACTATTAGCACTGATCTAACATTACATAAAATCATAGGCACTATGTAAAGAAAACGTACCGGTCATTATGATAGAATCACCCTTAGTTTCTTCAGGGTCAGTTGCAAATGCATTGCTCATTGCCGCGCTTCTTTCCACTTTCTTCAGAAGTGGGCAATCCCTACGCCAATGCCCCGGCTTGCCACACTTATAACACCCTTTAACGACTTTCCGGTTGTCTTTGCTACCAACTTGCTTGCTTCTACACTCCTTGGCCATGTGACCGTTTCTTCCGCATTTCCGACATCGATAGCGTTCACACTGGCCGTTGTGATGATATGGGCATCTGTTGCACTTAGGGTATTTCCCCTGGTAGACATTCTTGCCCTTAGTACTGGATGGTGTAGCAGTAGAGTCGCTAGTTGTTGTTGACTGGTTATGGAATTGCAATTGTGAGGGGGAGGGAGTTTGGTTGTGACTGGACTCCCACTTGCGCTTGCGATCTTGAGGCTTCAGGTGTTCACCCCTCTTGGGTAGCTTACCCTGTGTTACCGCTTGGTTAGTCAGATGATGAGCCAAACAAATAGTGGGTTGAATGAGAGTGGGATCTGTTGTGGTAATCAGGCTTTGGATTTGTTTAGGTAATCCACTAACGTATGGATCGATCTTCCTGTAGTCTGGGGTCACCATTTCTGGGCATTGTTTACACCATTCGTGAAATCGAGTGGTGTATTGTTCGATTTCAGATCCTTCCATTTTGTAATTCCAGAACCCCTCCAGTTTCTGGATTTCGTTCTGTGGACAGTATTCTTCCTTCAACATTTTGACGAAATTTTCCCAGGGAATTGAGTTAGCAGTCTTCAGACTCAGTTTCTGGACATGCGAGTTCCACCAAGTGAGGGCTTGTCCATCTAGAGTCCCGGTAGCAAATTTCACTTTGTCTTCTTCAGAACACTTGCACATATGGAAGATTGATTCGGCCCTTTTAACCCATTGGAGCAGCCCTACTGCTCCTTCTGATCCCGTGTATGGTTGAGGATGGTAGCTGAGGAAAGTTTTGAAGGTGCATCCTCTTGAGCTGTTGTTGTGAGTCTCACTTCCTGTCTCACTGTTTAAGCATGCAGCCTTGTAATCCGTATTGGCTTTGTGTCACACCCCCACCTCTCGTCACCTGAGAATGATGTCATCAAAAGGGTAGCGGAAGCATAGTGGTGATGTCTCAGAGCATGAGGGGTGACTTACTTGATCCGGTATCATCATAGCACACAGATTACGAAAAGTAAAACTTACATTACAAGGTTCGTGGTTACAAATATTATTACAGTTTATACATATTACAATTTATTTAATTACAGTTGTTGCTAGTGCTGTGAGTGCATCCTCACCGTTGTCCTTGATTGCCTGCAAAAGTTTTAGTTTCGAAAACATCAGCACAAAGCTGGTGAGTTCATACAGTTTAGTTAAATCATATGATATGACAGTTAAATTCAAATACATGTTCACAGTTCCGGATAACCATGGGACCCGTATCTAGTTCCTTTCGGACGATATGTTCAGTTCTCGATATTACCCGTCGGTACATATCTTATTGCCTCATTATCTTAATGTCTATCACACCATTAAGAAGTTCAGGAAACAGATAACAAACATTCACACCAGGGGAGATGCAATCCTCCCAGTGAATGGGGTGTCAACCGATAGTACTATCAATGTTTTCTGCTCGGCCACACATGGGTTCACTAGATACAGTTCAAGAATGAGGACTTTGATATCATGATAGAGATACTAACGGCAACAATCCCATGAAATCCACAAATTCAGTTAATCACATGAAATCACGCAGATAACAGTGACACATATCATATGATCGAGAAAAGTTTAGCAGTTATACCCCGATGTTTATACAACATTAAAAGAACAGGGGTGGTACGAAACTCACCTGATGATATAAGGTAGCAAAATCTCTCAAATCTAACAACAAAGAGATGATTCTGCATTTAATTATATTTAATAAGTTATTTATGTTCTAGTTTACTGATTAGATCTTTCTGAACGTTCAATGTCAAAGACATTGCTTAATAAATCATCAACTCGATATTAATTATATAATTAATTAATTTAATATTATATCATACAATGTATGATAATGTAGGAACCTACATTGCATTAGATTCCTAATACAAAGTTGATGACTCTCTTGATTAATCTAAATAATCTCGGATTAATCAAATAGTTAATATTGTTGATTATAATACTAAGACAATTTTTAGATGATTTAATGGCTTAGAAATGATTAATCCTTGTTATTGATTACCCAAATATCATGAAATATCACAATGTAGCATCAGAATAGGTGAAATAACCAGATTTAACATACTAATCTGACTGTTATCACAAACATCAGATAATCATTCCAATGAGTATGTTAATGACTATGATTAGTTTGAAACACTTGGATTTAACCTTTGCATTTCAAAGATTAATCAAACTAATCACCTACATTGTCATAATCAAATGGTTTACACCATTATAATCATAGGTATGATTTCATGCAAACCGGGCATCACAACGGATCAAAACAAGGATTTAACCGTTAGAACTTCGTGTTCTTCGTTTATAATCAATCCTAGCCATCATCTAGGCAATAATCAACAATCCTAACTATCTCATTACGTTCAAAATCAAGATCTAATCAATCAAAATCAAACTAGAAGGTTAAAACGAACCGTTACCTGTTCTGACGAATTCCTGCGGGTAAAACAACGATCAGGACTTGTATATATGATCCGTGGGATGATCCAGATGTTTGAGGAGCTTTAAAATGAAGATTGAAGGTGAAAATATGAAGAAATGGCGTCTGGAGGTCGAGAAATGGCGTTTGTTTCAAGTTTCTACGCAATCTGATCGTTTAATAGAGTTTTAGCCGACATAGTGCCTGGGCGCATAGCCTGGCTCTGGAGGGTTGGGAGTTAGGCTATGCGCCTAGCGTGTTTTTCTTCCAATATTTGATTTAAACTTCGTTTCGCGATTCCGGGAGCATACGAACTCCGTTTTGCGCACGGTTTTCGCCCACGTTCATCATTTTTCACATACTATCAATCCCCAATAACAAAAGTTACTAAATCCTCGTGGATTTCAAGCACGACCAAATGTGCTCATCATTCATTACTGCCGAATTCTTCGTACGCAACTGTCACAGTCTCCTCCTGTTAGAGAAATTTCGTCCCGAAATTTAATGAAGACTTACATTAAGACAATTGTTTACAAGAATAGATGTGGGTACTTTGCTTTCATTTGATCTTCACGTTCCCACGTATATTCGGTCCTCGCTGCGAGTTCCACCGCACTTTAACAATCGGTATGCGGCTACGTTTTAGTACTTTCGTTTCTCGATCCATTACTTCTACCGGTTCTTCGGTAAATTGAAGTTTATCATCGATCTGAAGTTCTTCGAGAGGTACGATCAAAGATTCATCGTTTAAACACTTTTTCAGATTTGATACGTGAAAAACGTCATGAATGTTACTGAGTTCAAGAGGTAATTCGAGTCTGTAGGCTACAGATCCAATTCGTTCAAGAATTTTAAATGGCCCTACAAACCTCGGTGAGAGTTTACCTCGTTTACCAAATCTGAAAATGCCCTTCCAGGGTGATACTTTCAACATTACACGATCACCAACTTGGAATTCTAGTGGTCTACGACGGTTATCAGCATAACTCTTTTGACGATCGCGAGCAGCTTTAATTCGTTCTTGAATCAGTGCGATCTTGTCAGTGGTTTCTTGGATGAATTCTGGGCCAATGATTTGATTTTCTCCTATTTCCGACCAGCAAATAGGAGATCTGCACTTGCGCCCATACAGTGCCTCGAATGGAGCGCATTGTATGCTGGTATGGTAGCTGTTATTGTACGAGAATTCCACAAGTGGAAGATGAATATCCCAGCTACCTCCAAAATCAATCACACAGCTTCTGAGCATGTCTTCTAACGTTTGATTTGTTCGCTCCGTTTGCCCATCCGTTTGTGGATGATAGATGTGCTCATATTGATTTGCGTGCCCAGAGCATTCTGAAGAGTTTGCCAAAATCGTGACATAAATCGACTATCTCTGTCAGAAATGATAGAGATCGGTACTCCATGTCGAGATACAATCTCATTAACATAGAGTTTAGCCAGTCGATCCATAGAGTAATCTTCTCGGATGGGTAAGAAATGCGCAGATTTAGTAAGGCGATCAACGATAACCCATATCGAGTCATGGTTACGTGACGTTCTGGGTAGTTTTGTAATGAAATCCATAGAGATCTGATCCCATTTCCACATGGGAATCTCAGGTTGTTGGAGTAACCCAGAAGGTCGTTGATGTTCAGCCTTCACTTTAAGACACGTTAAACATCGGTCCACGTATTCTAATACGTTTCTCTTCATCCCAGGCCACCAGTAAAAATCTCTAAGATCTTTATACATTTTATCGGCACCTGGATGAATAGAATACCTGGATTTGTGCGCCTCATCCAAGATGGTTGTTCGAGAGTTACCGAACAGAGGAATCCAGATTCTGTTCTTGAAATACAAAACTCCATCAGCTTTAGTTTCGAGTAATTTGTCTAATCCTCTTAGGTTCTCAGCTGGATAATTCGTTGTTTGTAAAGCTTGTTGCTGAGCATTTCTAATCTGAGGAATTAGACTGGTTTGGATAGTCAAACCTAACGCTCTCACACGTAGGGGTTTGATCCGTTCCTTGCGACTCAAGGCATCGGCCACAACATTTGCCTTGCCTGGGTGATAACGGATTTCACAATCATAATCGTTCAAGAGTTCAACCCATCGCCTTTGTCGCATGTTCAACATTTTCTGATCTAGAATATGTTGGAGACTTTTGTGATCCGTGTACACAATACACTTGGTTCCGTACAGATAATGTCTCCAAATCTTGAGTGCAAACACAACTGCACCAAGTTCTAGATCGTGAGTGGTATAGTTCTTCTCGTGTACTTTCAACTGCCGAGAAGCGTAAGCGATCACCTTATCGTTCTGCATTAAAACACACCCAAGTCCCTGACGGGAAGCATCACAATAAACCGTGAAGTTATCTGTACCTTCCGGTAGTGCTAAGATAGGTGCATTGCAGAGTTTATGTTTCAACAGTTGGAAAGCCTCCTCCTGTTGGGAACCCCATATAAACGGTTGGTTCTTCTGAGTCAAAGTGGTAAGTGGCAGAGCGATTTTTGAAAAGTTCTTGATAAATCGACGATAATAACCTGCCAACCCCAAGAATTGACGTATTTCAGTCGGGGTTCGGGGTGTCTCCCATTGTTCTACCGCTTTGATCTTACTGGGATCCACTTGAATACCATTCTCATTCACAACATGCCCCAGAAACTGAACTTCTCGTAACCAAAATTCACACTTGGAAAATTTGGCATATAGCTGTTCACGTGCTAGAAGTTCTAAGATGAGTTTCAGATGTTGGGCATGTTCCTGCTGGTTCCGGGAATAAATGAGAATATCATCAATAAATACAATCACAAACTTATCCAGATAAGGTCTACATACTCGGTTCATCAGATCCATAAAAACTGCAGGTGCATTGGTTAAACCAAACGGCATTACTAAAACTCGTAATGTCCGTACCGGGTTCGGAAAGCAGTTTTTGGAACATCATTGTCATGGATTCGCAACTGATGATATCCGGACCTCAAATCAATTTTTGAGAAATATGTAGCACCTTGCAATTGATCAAACAGATCATCAATACGAGGTAATGGATAACGGTTCTTGATTGTCAGTTTATTGAGTTCCCTGTAGTCGATACACATCCTGAATGATCCATCTTTCTTTTTCACAAAAGAATTGGTGCTCCCCAGGGTGAAAAACTGGGTCGAATGAAACCTTTATCAAGAAGTTCCTGTAATTGACCTGAAAGTTCTTGCATTTCAGATGGCGCAAGCCGATACGGGGCTTTAGCAACAGGTGCAGCGCCAGGAATCAAGTCAATACGAAATTCAACCTGTCTTGTTGGGGGTAATCCTGATATATCTTCAGGAAAAACTTCAGGAAAATCTTTGACTACTGGGATATCAGTGATACGTGTAGGTGAAGAATTGTGCTCGGTCACATGTGCCAGGAAAGCATAACAGCCTTTCCTTAAAAATTTCTGAGCCCGCATACAAGATATGAGACCAAGTTTTCTACCGGCTCGTTCTCCTTGAACTACCAGTGTATTACCGTTAGGTAATGGAATACGGATCACCTTAGTTTGACATACAACTTCCGCTTGGTTATCAGAAAGCCAATTCATGCCTACCACGACATCAAAGCTACCAAGCTCAATAGGAAGTAAGTCGATACAGAAAAGGTGATCATTCAGATTCAAGGAACATCCTTGAATAACACTGCTAGTTTTGATCATCTTGCCGTTTGCAAGTTCAATGACATAAGGAGTTTCTAGTTCTACCGTAGGCAATGAAAGTAATGATGCAAATTCAGGAGAAATAAAACTCTTATCTGCTCCTGTGTCAAATAAAACTGATGCATAAAGATTATTGAGAAGGAACGTACCAGTGACAATGTTTGCATCATGTCTTGCCTCGGCTGCACCAATCTGAAAAGCTCTGCCCCTAGCTTGATTCCCTGGATTGGTGTTATTGGTTGGACAATTGCGCATGAGGTGATCAGGGCTTCCACAAGTGTAACATGACCGGTTGTTTGAGCAGTGGGTCGTGGAGCTTGGTTTGGTTGACGAGCAGGAAAGTTGCAGTATTTAGCATAGTGTCCTACCCGATTACATTTTGCACAAACAGGACATGGTCCTGTGTGATGGTAGGGACACCTATCACATTTGGGCGCCGGCCCAGTGTAAACTTTCCTCTCCGGTACCGCCGCTCCATAGTTTTTCACGGTTGGTTTGTTCTGACTGGTTTCAGCTGGAGCTTTGGTCTTGGACTTGCCAAACCATTTACGTTTGGTACCTTTAGAAACGTTCGAGGTACCAGCTTCACTACGGCCCACGGCCGTCTGAGATTTTGAGATCAATGTACCACTTCTTACCGCCTCATCGGTAAGCTTGGTGGTCAACAGAATGGTTCTTTTGAGGGTTGTGGGTTCAGCAGCAGTTACATTTCCCCGAATCTGGGGAACCAACCCTTTGATATACTTCTCAATCAATGCTGCCTCAGTTGGAAACATATTGGGAAGTAGGCAAGTAAGTTCATGAAAACGATCGGTGTAGGCTAAACAATCAGCACCGACCATTGAGTGACTCCAGAATTCCTCCTGAAGTTTTTGGATTTCAGTGATTGGGCAGTACTCTGACATAATCAGAGTTTTGAATTCATTCCAGCCCATAGAATCAACTGTAACAGAACCCAAAGTTTTAGCCTGGGTATTCCACCAGGTAAGAGCTGATTCTTTCAAAGAACAGGCAGCATAAGACACCTTATGCTCCTCCAGACACTGGCTGATTTTCAGTTTTGTTTCCATCTCCTCGATCCACCTAAGGAGTCCAGCCGCTCCTTCCCTACCTGTGAAAGTAGGTGGGTTACAGGAAGCAAAGTATTTATACGTACATCCCTGTCGTGGTGGATCAGGAGCAGTAGTAGTTGTGCCTGTGGTATGAACAGTTTCAACGTGTCCACCTGTGGCATTATGTTCCACATGACCAGACCCAGAAGTGACATGTGGCTGTGGTGGTATTACAATGCCAGCAGCCGATAACTGTTCCTTTACGATTCGGGCTATAGCTGCTTCATTCAATACCGACCCACTAGGAGCTGCCATTGGTGTCGGGTTTGGGTCCTGGTTCACCAGAGGAACGGTATTTGTTTCAGAAACAGGTGGTGGAACTGGATTCGGTTCAGGGGGAGTAATATTCTCGGTAGCTTTCTTAGCTGGACGACCTCTTTTCGGAGCCATAGTTCTGCTCACATGCAGACAAACTCAGGTCAGTTCAAGAATATTAAAGATATAACCCTTTTTAATCACATAACTCAACCATGTTCAGACATGCTGACAATTTCATGTTGAAATGTGATCATTCAAGTATTCAAGTATAACTATATTGAAAAGATCCAGATACGTTCTCAGTTCACACTAGTCATTCAGATATTCGTAGTTATACTTAGTCCTGTTATTTAAAACATGTGTAGAGTATAACCCAACTCATTGCCTCGCAATACATGTTTTTAGAGATATGTTCATACAGGACTAGGATATGTTCTCACACAAGTCCTCTGATATGTTCTCAGTTCATGTACTAGATATGTTCACACAACAAACAGATATGTTCACGTGTTCTCGTACAGTATGGCTCTCGTACTGTACTTTAGTTACAGATATGTTCTCGTTAGATATGTTCTCGTTCACATTACAGATACGTTCTCGTTCAGATATGTTCTCGTACAGTATGGCTCTCGTACTGTACTTTAGTTAATATATTCGCATACAGTATGGCTCTCGTACTGTATATCAGCGCATATATTTTTCAGTTAGATATATTTGCATACAGTATTGCTCTCGTACTGTATTTTCGCACAATATATATATTTTTAGTTCGACATATTCGCATACAGTATGGCTCTCGTACTGTATATCAGCGCAATATGTTTTCAGTTAGATACGTTCTCATACTGATATGTTCATAGATACGTTCTCATACTGATATGTTCATAGATACGTTCTCATATTGATATGTTCATAATACGTTCTCATACTGATATGTTCATAGATACGTTCTCATACTGATATAGATATAGTGTTCACATAACATACAACAGATATACAGAAACAAACGTTTGATTAAAACAACACTGTTATTATAGAACCATAAAGTTTATGATACAAAGAGTGCCCTCATAATACATCCATACAAACAACCTATCCGTCTATGAGATGTACAATGAAAATCCCAAAAATGTGGGTCAACTGATCTGACTTACCGTAAGAAATACGGTAAACAGGCTAGCACTATAGCTATAGTAGCAAGTACTATAGCTAACCAGATAAGTCTAGCCTCGGTGCTCAGCGTACCGAGCATCCAGATCAGTCCCTGCAGCCTTTCCCCAAAGGCTGCCACCCGCTGCTTACATGCAGCAATCATCTCCCTCCACCAGGTCCTCCGAAGGCGATCCTCAATGGTCGCCCTCCAGGCTAGGGTGTCCGCACCCTGAGTAGTCACATGCTCCATAAGAGCCAGGTGAGACGTGAGAATCTCCAACACCGTGTTACGGGTGTCCTCCATCGTGGCATGGTGCTGCTGCAGATCCTGTCGGAGGCCCAGCAGGTCCTGAGAGACCTGCTGTACCTGAGCCCGAAGCTCAGCCTGGTGGGAGGATTCTCCCACCTCGTATACTGGTGCTGGCTCGTCCCGTGGAGCCATAGGGCGTCGTGGAGGTAGCCCCGTGGTTTTGCGGGCCTGGCCCCGCATACGCCTGAGCCCGTCCCATGCCGGGGCTCTGTGTGGTGAGGAGCTCTGCCTCCTCATGGCCGAAGCGTCGGCCAGCGGTGAGTGGGGTGGACTGTGCACCGGTGGGGATCCCGGTGGTGGTGGTGGTATGAACGAGATCCGGGGGTAGTGGTGGTACAAAAGGAGATCCGGGTGGTGTAGCTGGTAGCTGTGGTCCCACCTGAGATGATACAGAAGACGCATGAGATGGTACTGCAACCCGAGCTCGATCCCGAGCTGTCACTGGGTGTGTCGTCAAGGATGATGTAAGGGAATCTCTGGTAAATATAGTTTTTTCCCCCGTTTCGCCATTGCTGAATAAACAAAGTTCTAGATCAGTATCATGAAATAAACATTGAATAATAATATTCAATACAAACATGATATGATATCTCTTCCTATCTCAAAGCAACTATTAGTCTTTAGAATTGTTATAGTTCAGCTTGGATTGACTTAAACTAGAATGCACACGTGTTGCAAATTTCAGTTACGCTGGCCACTCATAATTGAAATTTGTACCACCTGATTACCCTGGCTTAATTCAACACAAGTTTTGTTCGATATTAATGTTCGGTGCTCTCTGTGTCATTATACGAGCCTATGGTTATAGTCTAGGCCCCTATGTCCACCTAGTTCTCTATAACCTGTGGCTCTGATACCACCCTGTCACACCCCCACCTCTCGTCACCTGAGAATGATGTCATCAAAAGGGTAGCGGAAGCATAGTGGTGATGTCTCAGAGCATGAGGGTGACTTACTTGATCCGGTATCATCATAGCACACAGATTACGAAAAGTAAAACTTACATTACAAGGTTCGTGGTTACAAATATTATTACAGTTTATACATATTACAATTTATTTAATTACAGTTGTTGCTAGTGCTGTGAGTGCATCCTCACCGTTGTCCTTGATTGCCTGCAAAAGTTTTAGTTTCGAAAACATCAGCACAAAGCTGGTGAGTTCATACAGTTTAGTTAAATCATATGATATGACAGTTAAATTCAAATACATGTTCACAGTTCCGGATAACCATGGGACCCGTATCTAGTTCCTTTCGGACGATATGTTCAGTTCTCGATTATTACCCGTCGGTACATATCTTATTGCCTCATTATCTTAATGTCTATCACACCATTAAGAAGTTCAGGAAACAGATAACAACATTCACACCAGGGGAGATGCAATCCTCCCAGTGAATGGGGTGTCAACCGATAGTACTATCAATGTTTTCTGCTCGGCCACACATGGGTTCACTAGATACAGTTCAAGAATGAGGACTTTGATATCATGATAGAGATACTAACGGCAACAATCCCATGAAATCCACAATTCAGTTAATCACATGAAATCACGCAGATAACAGTGACACATATCATATGATCGAGAAAAGTTTAGCAGTTATACCCGATGTTTATACAACATTAAAAGAACAGGGGTGGTACGAAACTCACCTGATGATATAAGGTAGCAAAATCTCTCAAATCTAACAACAAAGAGATGATTCTGCATTTAATTATATTTAATAAGTTATTTATGTTCTAGTTTACTGATTAGATCTTTCTGAACGTTCAATGTCAAAGACATTGCTTAATAAATCATCAACTCGATATTAATTATATAATTAATTAATTTATATTATATCATACAATGTATGATAATGTAGGAACCTACATTGCATTAGATTCCTAATACAAAGTTGATGACTCTCTTGATTAATCTAAATAATCTCGGATTAATCAAATAGTTAATATTGTTGATTATAATACTAAGACGATTTTTAGATGATTTAATGGCTTAGAAATGATTAATCCTTGTTATTGATTACCCAAATATCATGAAATATCACAATGTAGCATCAGAATAGGTGAAATAACCAGATTTAACATACTAATCTGACTGTTATCACAAACATCAGATAATCATTCCAATGAGTATGTTAATGACTATGATTAGTTTGAAACACTTGGATTTAACCTTTGCATTTCAAAGATTAATCAAACTAATCACCTACATTGTCATAATCAAATGGTTTACACCATTATAATCATAGGTATGATTTCATGCAAACCGGGCATCACAACGGATCAAACAAGGATTTAACCGTTAGAACTTCGTGTTCTTCGTTTAATCAATCCTAGCCATCATCTAGGCAATAATCAACAATCCTAACTATCTCATTACGTTCAAAATCAAGATCTAATCAATCAAAATCAAACTAGAAGGTTAAAACGAACCGTTACCTGTTCTGACGAATTCCTGCGGGTAAAACAACGATCAGGACTTGTATATATGATCCGTGGGATGATCCAGATGTTTGAGGAGCTTTAAATGAAGATTGAAGGAAAATATGAAGAAATGGCGTCTGGAGGTCGAGAATGGGCGTTTGTTTCAAGTTTCTACGCAATCTGATCGTTTAATAGAGTTTTAGCCGACATAGTGCCTGGGCGCATAGCCTGGCTCTGGAGGGTTGGGAGTTAGGCTATGCGCCTAGCGTGTTTTTCTTCCAATATTTGATTTAAACTTCGTTTCGCGATTCCGGGAGCATACGAACTCCGTTTTGCGCACGGTTTTCGCCCACGTTCATCATTTTTTCACATACTATCAATCCCCAATAACAAAAGTTACTAAATCCTCGTGGATTTCAAGCACGACCAAATGTGCTCACATCATTACTGCCGAATTCTTCGTACGCAACTGTCACACTTTGTTAACCAGTTGTTCCATCATAGCCTCGATAGTAGCGGGATTGATTGATTGATCGTTAGTACGCACGTACGTTCCTTGTCCAGCCATTGGTAAGTATGTATCTACAATAGGTTTTGTATACTCACTGTTAGAGTTATTGCGTGTTAGCATGTGTAGGGAGGAAACATATCATAAGCTTAAGATATCATTTCAAAGTAGGATCATAGGTTTGACGAGATTACTGCTACCAAAATGATTTGTATGAGCACAACTGGCTCATCTCGGTTCTAACAATAGTACAATACATAATATAATAGAAATAAACTACTCGGTGGAAACAGCGAAGCTCGAATCTCCACTTCCAGGGTGTACTATACAGTTTCCCCGCTGGTTGTAGCTTATCAATTGAACTTGCCAGAATTCGTATGTACCTATAAATTCAACGATTACGTTGGCCACCATAATCGTCAATTTATCTTACACAGTCATTCTAGTTCATTCAACCTCAAGCTACTTAACAATCTCGGGTTCGAAGTTTTGCTTCCTGAGAATCGATACTAAGGTTACAATCCTTAAACATGCGTCATTTGACTGGGTTTACACTCAAGAAAGAGGTTGGAAAAAGGCGTTCGATTTGAGTTGGATTGTGCTATAGGAGTCTTCTTCATAGCATAGAAGAGTTTCCTCTTCGGTTTAGAGTTCGCCCTTTTCGCTAATTCCCTTGCACAGGCCGTATGTGTAGTTGAGTGTTAACGCCCACTAAGGGTGCCGGAGGCATGATCGTAAGAGTCAGATCAAATCACAAAGCATGTTGTTAAGTTAAGCACATAATGTGTTGTGTGAAACTAGTGTAGTGTCTAATGTAGAGCAGTGGCTATAGTCTAAGTTCACTACATGCAAACCTAGTTCCCTATACCTGGCTCTGATACCAGTCTGTCACCCCCCAAATTCCCACTCGTGGTGTTAGTCCACGTGGGTGTGACGTGGCCAGGATCACAGCTCATGGTCATATAGAACGACTCTATATGAGTTACACAAACAACAGTTTTGAAAAAAAACAACACAGGTTTAATATATAAACAGCGGAAATGCAAATGTTAATCAGCGGAAGTATAATTATTGCAGCGGATAATAAAGTGTATCAGACACTACATTGTTTAAATTGTTTCAAATCAATCAATGCAAACAAAAGCCTAGGACAAGAGTCTATATGCAAGTCAGACTCCTTAATGTATCCTTGTGCGCATCCTAGCTTGCAGTCCACTAGTTACCTGAGAATACATGCGAAAAAGTGTCAACATAAAGTTGGTGAGTTCACAGGTTTAAGTATTGGAAAACAGTAAATCAGTTATATATACTGGGTATGTAAGTAGTTTTGTTGGATCTACGATCCGTTAGAGTGTGTCATGTCATCTTACCGAAACTCGACTGTTTCCATTTGCCTCTGCGGGTCATCGCGGAACCCGACATCAACATCGATATACACTCGTTATGACATCCTGTCAACGTTGTGCCGAGTGGGGTTGGTCAAACCCCTAGTACTACGTAATAACGACTCGTTTGTACACAACTAACGGTAAGGGTAGAGAGGACTTGTTGCGATAATAGTACACTCAAATAGTTTTGTGACATACCAGTCATATATCTAAAGCAGTTGCATAGCATTCTCACCCCAAAAGATTTGTAAAACATTCAATGAGTAAAAGTGGGGCTGTAAACTCACCTGAGTTTGAGTAGCTTGTGTTATTACGAGAACAGTGTAGCTCACCGGCTAGTAGTTACCTATATCACATAGGCGTTATAAGTTTGCGATCATATTTGTGTTGGTCTCACAGGACCGTATTCGTGTCTGAACAACTCCTGGTTGTTATGTGGGTCGCGTCGACCGTGGTTGACCGTGGTTTGACCAAGTTTGACTTAAAGTTGACCGTGTCAAGTCAACGACCCGTTGGTGAACCGTGTGGTGGTTTGTGACTCGTGTAGCAATCGTGTAAGTGTTTGTCGTGTGCAAAAACGCGTAGGTCACGTTTATAGACAACTTACTATATAGTAAGTTTTCCCTTTATAG